>NW_021024503.1:1394338-1507858 GCF_004153795.1 Camellia sinensis | reverse complement strand
TGCTCGTACAATTTGAGAGAGAATAGCTACCGACGTACAGATGTAAGTTTTACGTGCAGACGACTCACACTACCGATCTCTCACCCTCCCTTCCGCCATTGAGGAGCTGCCTGGGCAACCTAAGTCTGCCAAAGTAGAAAACAAAGGGGTTAAGCACAGCATCATTCGGACCGTGCTACAAAATAGAAGTACAAAAAATAGGAGCCCTACTTCGGCTATGTGGATGCTACAGGTTCTAACTCGGTTTCTGCAGGTGATTTGTAGCTCGGTTTGAGCAGGGCTTTGCTAGTTCGGGCTCGGCGCACGTCGATACTTGGTTAACGGAAAGGTTCTGTTTGACCGGTTGATCGTCTAGGGGCAGCTTTCTGAGTTCCATCTAAAAAACTAAGAAAGCTGGTTTAGCCCCAAAGGCCTAGATCGGTTGGAGTTCAGGTATCTCGGAATGCATAGTGCAAACCTAGTTCGGTTGGTTACCTCGGCTAAGGTCTATCAAGAAGTGGTTTGACTTATTCAAGGCTACTGGTGTAAACACAAGTGTTAGTCCAGTTATAAGCTGACTAGTTTTTTACCTAGCTTAAACAGTATCCTAGTTCGGTTGCATCATGATTTTGGATCAAAAACCTGTTTTCTACAGGGTATTTCATATACTCATATGTTCTACTGTTAAGTTTTTTCCATAGAAGTACAAAGCAAAGCAAAATGGAAAAACGTGTTTGCAGAAAACACAGAAAACAAAACGCATGGAACAAATACGAAAACAAACAGAGTAAGTAAGATGTACAATACTAACCAGATGAGGAAGCAGGAGCTGAAGATGGAAGCAAAAAGCAGCAGTTCACAAACTCTTTCAGAAAGACGAAGAATAATGAGGAACACGAGCTCAGAAGATTGAAGAAGTAGTAGAGGCACAGAGAGGGGGAAGTTGCAAAATATGGCAAAAATGAAGAGGCTCGTTTTTAGGTAAAGGAAAAAGGGCGGGACTGTTCAAATTTCACGAAGTACGAAGATGGCGTGACAGCCGTCCTCTGTCAATCAGAGCGTGCCACGTGTCCTGGGAAGGAGAAACGATTCAGTCGCTGTGATTGAAGAGACGTTTTGACCGGACAAGCAGAGCCCGGTGTAAAATTAGCTCGACTGAAAGGCTTAAGAGTTTTAGCTCGGCTGGAAAGGCTAAAGGGTTGTTTAGCTCGGCTGCTAAGGCTTAAAAACTTCAGCTTGGCTGACAGACAGGTAATCCCAATCATGTTGTGCAGATGGAATTAAGGGGCAATTGAGAGGGTAATTTTGGTGAAAATTAGGCCGAGCTATGAGATGGACATTATGGTCCAAAGTACGAAGGGCTGGGTAAAAAGGCCGTAAAATTACTCCGGCCCAAGAGAGGTAAAAGATTACTCCGGCTCGAGAGGAATGTAAAGTTACTCCGGTCCGGAAGCGACTTGGAGTTAGGTCGGTCTCAGAATTAGTCCGGTCATGGCGTATTGTGGTTAGAACGGTCAGAACCTTGCTACTCGGTAGCTCGGTCTAAACATACCATGGTTTGTGCATGAGAGAACCGAGATAAAGAGGAGAAGGAAGAACCGAACTAAGGATAGTACGGCTTACTCTGTGGCTCAGCATAGCCATGATTACTTCAGTCATGTGGGAGTCCGGCCATGGTAATAACCATCTCACGTGGTTTAAGCAGTGAGGGGGGTGTTGGAAGATAAGGATTATCCTTCAGGAGGTTAAATCCTAGGAGGACTCTGCATGGAGGAATATAAGTCCTACTAGGATTGTGCCACACGAAACCTATAAAAGCTCACAAACATCACCTTTGGAGAGGTAACACACAACTTTGTTTTCTGAATATACAGAGCTTTTGTCTATTTGTCAAGTTTACTGACTTAGGCATCGGAGAGGTTTCCGGCACATACCCGCCGGCTAGCTCACGTTTGTGTTTTCAGATGATAAAGCGACGACGTACGGAGGAGAGTAGACTTGGTCAACAGGATTATACGAGAAGGTTTATTTCTTTCCCGTACAAGTTTCTACTTACTATTTCATTACACTTCACTTAATACTCAATTTTGGTTGTGACAATGTCATCATAACAATTATGTGTTCATAGAAAGCCATTATGTTGTTATGAATATGGTGAGTAAAATCATAATGAATAGTACTATTGTGGTAGTAAATGGTAATCATTTATCTTAATAAATTGTACTTATTGTTGATATCCTTCTTTTGAGCAAACCAATCTCCTCGATATAACCATATTATTATTGTCCTTATACAACTGATCTTTTTGAATACTAAAACCTTTTACCTTTGCATACATATTATATAAATTTTCTTAATTTTCTACCGAATCAAATGTTATTTCAAACACATCTTTTTCAATTAATTGATCCACACTAAATATCTTTTTCGATTGGGAGATCATCAGAACTAACGATATTCTCTTGATTGCCAATGTTGTACTTGCCAGTGTCAATATCATCATCATCATCCCAATATTGACTTCTATCTGTGGTAAGTATAATAAATTAATTCGATCAAACCAAATGGTAAATGATATTACAATTAGTTAATGAGACTCCACTTATCATTAGACTTCACTTACTACTCAATTAAATTGTAATTATTATTTAATGAGTTTTCACTTACTACTTCATTAGATTTTACTTACTATTCAATTAAATTCCATTTACTACTTAAGTAGTAAGTAAAAACTCATTAAGTAGAAAGTATAGTCTAGTAAACTAGTAAGTGGAAGCTCATTGAGTATTAAGTGAAATAAAAATTGAGTAGTAAGTGAACTGTAATGAAATAATAAGTGGAAGCACATTGGGTAGTTAGTGGGGTCTAGTGAAGTAGTTAGGGGAAGATCATTGAGTAGTAAATAGAGTCTACTGAAGTAGTAAATGGAAGTTTATTGAGTAGTAAGTGAAATCAAAATTGAGTAGTAAGTGAAGTGTAATGAAATAATAATTGGAAACTCATTGAATAGTAAGTAAAGTATACTTAAGTAGCAAGTGAAAACTCATTGAGTAGTAAGTGAAATCAAAATTGAGTAGTAAGTTAAGTGTAATGAAATAGTTAGTGGAAACTCATTGAGTAGTAAGTGAAGTTTAATGTAACTGAAATCAAAATTGAGTAGTAAGTGAAGTGTAATGAAATAGTATTGAGTAGTAAATAGAATCTAGTAAAATAGTAAGTGGAAGTTCATTGAACAGTAAGTAGAGTATAGTGAACACTTGCTACTTCATTATACTTCACCTACCGCTTAATCAAACTCTGCTTACTACTTAATTAAACATGACTTGTCAATCAATAAGACATCACTTCAATAGACTTAAGTTACTAATCAATGAAATTATACTTATTATTTCATTAAACTTGACTTAAAATTTTAAAACTCCACTTTTTGTTTAACTTAGTAAAATGATTTTCCAACAAAAAATTAAAATTTATAAATTAAAAATATCACATAATGTTAAAATAAAAGAGAGATAGAGACAGAAACAAATTATTAATTGAAAATTATCTTCAATTTGTAAAATCTAAATCACCCTCTTTCACTTATTCTTTGTGAAAAAATATGAAAACACACAATCTTGTTCATTATGTATGTGAATGAATTAAGAGCTCTTCTATATTTTTCTAATTAACTATATTTTTATATAGCAATTAATGTTTTCAACTGTAGTAGGTAAAAGAAAGAAATTATTGTACATGTATTCATTTATAACCATTAAAATATATTGACAAATGAGAGTTCTTTCTAAGCTATTTTATTTCAATTTATGCTTTACAATATTTTAGATATTAAAAAATATTACGAAGAAAAAAAATATTTCATTATGAATATTCAATTGATAAAACAAAATTATGAATTTACAAAAGTTTCTAAAAGATTTTTTGAGGAGTTGTAGGTAAAAAAAAAAAAAAAAAAGGAAAAAAAGTAACTATTTTAAAAATAATTTTAAATAACTTATAATTCAAAAATATTTTGTTTATAATTTTTTTCTTTTTTATTTATTTTTAATATTATATCAAAAATTAATTTTTTCACAATAATGACTATTTTAAAATAATTAGTAAATTTTAACAAATTTTAATAAATTAATATTAAATGTCATATTCTAATTTTTACAAATCATATCAAGACAAAATATGAAGGGAAAATTGTTAAATATCAATGGTTTTATGTGTTTAAAATTAATTTAAAATGCAAAAAATGAAACAATTTTCAAAAAAATGAAGGTGACTTGTTTAGCCGATAATATTTTAAATAACAAACTTATTCATAATAAATAGTAAATAAATAAATAGCAACAGTAAGGGTTAGTTTGAGATGTTCTAAAAAAGTGCACTTTTTGACTTATTGGCTTATATGGGTTGAGTTTGGGTTGAGTTTGATGTGATGTGTTAGAGAGGTGATGTGATTTAAATAAGATGATGTGACTTAAATAGGATAGTGACTTTTTGACTTTTTGTATTATTTAAGTTATGCCAAACTTGACCTAAATATATTTATAATAAATGATAAGTTATAATTATTTTTTTAATTTTAAAATTAACTAAAACTACTCTACTTTTTAAAAAAATCACCAAACTTTTTCTACCTCATTTTACTACCTACTTATCCAATAGTTAACACTCATCCAATCCAAATCTAATGGTCCATATCTTTTTATATACCATACATGAAAACCACTTTTATGTATGATAGAATTTTCCACAAAACGAAGGGCTAGAAATTTCTGGGTCACACACATTTTCAGGTTTAAGCGCACAAACAAACTACTTTTCAAAGCTGTTTAATGGTAATTTCGTTATTATTAAGATTCAAATCTAAAAGAATCGATGATTGCTTGCTTCTTCAATTCACTCCCATAATTTTAAGAACACACTACATTTACTTATATATAGTATATATATAAATATATACATACATACATGTATGCATATTTTGGTTCGAGAATCTTCATTTTGCTTGCAGCAGCTTCATGAATTATCCAACGCTCTAAGCAAAAACCCTAACTTTCTCATTGGAGGTAACTTCTAATTTCTTTCTCTCGATTTGTTTGTTCTTGTTTTGATCGTATTCTATGCTGTTTATCAATTATGGGTTGTAATTCGAGTTCAATTGATTGAATCGAGTTCGACTTCGAGTTCAATTGAATCGCTGTATATAGGGTTTTCGGATAAATGTGTTTGGTGTTGTTTATTTCGTGGTGAGTATGGATCATTTGTGAAGACTAAGGGAAGATTAGGTTTTTAGTGGCCTATAAAGTTTGTTATTCTTGAAAAGCTCTAAATTGGATTGGAACAGTTCTTGAAATTTGCAATTAAGATGACAGTGAATATTACCAATTAAAACGAGCATAGAAGAACAGGGTTAATTCTATCAGGTTGTTACAACACTCCGTTTGGATTGTACTGTCAGAAAAGAAAAAAATGATTGTCTTTTCTTGCTATCATGAGAAAGAGATATGAGTGAGAGGCAATCTTGGTCTTATAAATGTTGTACAGCCAATCAACTTGTTTCTCACTAAAGCTCACCACTTTTGGTGAAAAATGAAATAGGCGTAAGAGCATTCTCTTTCTCACCATTTCTCATCCCTTCTCATCCTTTCTCACTCAACTTATAAGCCAAACGTTAGAAAAGAGTTCTCTTTCTCATCATTTCTTATCGTTTCTCACCACATGAAGTTGTTCACATCTTCATGGTTTGAAACCACCCCCCAACCCCCCCTCTCTCGAGCAGGCTGAATTTTCATCTATTCCCTCTCGAGATGGTGGATAGTGGTATTTGGATAGTACCTCAGGTGCTGTAACTATGTCTTCATTGTGGGATGGACCCAGAATTCTAACATAGAGGGGTGAACATATATACTAACAAATATTTTGAAAAAGAAAGTATGAACTGCAACATCAATTTCTACTGGCATAAAAAGTGGAAAATAAGATAAAAACATATACAAATAAGCATGTTTTCTTATATTCATGTTGAATTATAAAAGATAGCAAGAAGTGAGGGATCTTGAATTTTGTTTGATTATCTTTCATATCACCCTGAATAATATCTTTTTTAATGGCGAAGAACTTGTCTTTTCTTCCACTTCTCTTCTCTGCAAGCTAGGACTTGTAACTGACATTAGTTATGAGAAATTTATTTCTTTTGTTAAATTTTGCAATCAATTTCATTTGCATGTCTCAAATCTACATCAGTTTCTTGCATTGGAGTCTTCAAGTCTATCACTATTGTCATGTTACATCTTCTGCATTTGTCAGTTATCCTAGCCGCTTTGGTCATGTTTCCCCAATAAAGAGACTCAAGTTCTAGTCTTGTCTATCCCAAAAGGCTTCTACATCGCCAAATTTAACTAAGTTTTCTTGGGACCTAGTTTTGTTAATGTACATGGAAGCAGGCACATTTTGCTCGTTTATCTGTCATGCTTGCTCATTCCCGCTTTTCATCTCTTGCAGCATCAAGGTTTTTTTAATGGCAGACCTCAAAGAACGCCTGCTCCCACCGAAACCTGCATCAGCTGTAAATCTTAGAGACCAATCTTATCGGCCTTCTGCCTCTGGGCGTCAACCTTTTCAAGGTGTGGATGTTCTAGGCTTGAAAAAGCGTGGCCAAAGCCTTCGATCATGGATTCGTGTTGATACGTCTGGGAACTCCCAAGTCATTGAGGTTGACAAGTTCACTATAATGCGTCGTTGTGATCTTCCTGCCCGTGATCTACGCTTGCTTGATCCATTATTTGTTTACCCCTCAACAATCCTTGGCAGAGAGAAGGCCATTGTTGTAAATCTGGAGCAGATTCGGTGTATTATCACAGCTGATGAGGTTCTGCTTTTGAATTCCCTTGATAGCTATGTATTGCACTATGTAGTTGAGCTACAACGGCGATTGACAACTGCAGGGGTAGGTGAGGTTTGGCAGTCAGAAGGTAATGACTCAAGCAGAAGAAGAGGAAAGAGGAATTTTGATGATATGTTTGGTAACATGTCGCCTGATTACTTGCCGTTTGAGTTTAGAGCTCTTGAAATAGCTCTGGAGGCTGCTTGTACATTTCTTGATTCTCAGGTGCGTACCAGAAGAGAACCACCAAATTGCAGAACACATATATTTAAAAATTGATGAATACCAACTGTTTGAATCAATGGAAGTTGTGATATGACAGAGTTCCTAATGGGCTTGAAAGCTTGGTAATTTTTTGTAGGACAATAGCCTTGAAGAAAATTGTCATCTTATGTCTTTGAATTATTGAGAGGTTAAGTGAATATCTAGGCCGGTAGATGTAATATAATGCTAGTGTCTACTGTCGGGACAAATTTTAAGTAAATATGCATGTTTAAAACTTGACCTGAATATAATAAACTATGGCACTGGTCCCTTTTTTTTTTCCCCCTTTCCTTTCTTTCTTTTATATATTTTGGTTCTTCTATAGAGGGTTGTGTCCAAATCCGTGATCAGATTATGTGCTCTTAGAATTTTTCTATCTATTTTGTTTTGGGGGCTGGGGGGTGTTAGATGTAAGTTAATTTTCGAGGTCTGTTGGTTTGTGTGTTGGGGGGGGGGGGGGGGTGGGGGGGGTGTTGTTTACCTGAAACTGATTGGATTGCTAGTTTCTTTTCTACTATGAACATATTACTGTTTTATGCTTGCATTCTCTCTCAGTGACAATTTGGTTACTCATTTTTTTTTTTTATTATAAATTTCTGAGTTAATCAGGCAGCTGAATTAGAAATTGAAGCATATCCATTGTTAGATGAACTTACATCAAAGATCAGTACCCTAAACTTGGAACGTGTGCGTCGACTAAAAAGCAGACTTGTTGCCTTAACTAGACGAGTTCAGAAGGTTTTGTAATTTTCTAATTGATTTATCCATTTTCTGTCCGCAAATGTTGAAGATCTGATCCCCACACACCCACTGTGCCCCCTTTCCATTTTCACTCTCTTTCATATAGGTTAGAGATGAGATAGAGCAGCTAATGGATGATGATGGAGATATGGCTGAAATGTATCTCACTGAAAAGAAAAAGAGGATGGAGTCATCGTTCTATGGTGATCAATCTTTGATGGGATACAGATCAACTGATGGTGTGCTGTCTGTTTCTGCACCAATTTCTCCCGTTTCCTCACCCCCCGAGGGTAGGAAGCTCGAGAAAAACTTGAGCATTGCCAGGAGCCGACATGAGAGCATGAGGAGTTCAGAAAGTGCTACAGAGAACATTGAAGAACTGGAGATGTTGTTGGAGGCATATTTTGTTGTCATTGATAGCACCCTTAATAAGCTGACATCGGTATGTACAATGCTCGCCATGCTTGTCTTCTTATATTCGTTTAATTAGGAGCGGAAACAGTTTATCAATTGGTTATTTCCCTTTATTCCAGCTGAAGGAGTACATTGATGACACAGAAGATTTCATCAATATTCAGCTGGTACGAGTCCTTATCTCAGCTTAAACATGATTGAACTAACTGTAGAGTGCAATTTGTTCCATTCTTGAGTAAATTTAACTAAAGACAAACCTGGTGTCGTGTGGAAGCTTTGCTAGTTATCTATGTTACATAGACTCGGTTACGGGTGCGTATCTAGTGGTCGGACCTATCAAACCTCAAATTTGAGTGGCAGTAGACTCGGCAAAAATTTGTCATAGTTATATATTTATAATATATTATGTGAGATAAAATGGTGTACAATATATATATATATAATGATAATGTTAAATACATATATATATATATAATGTTCGATGAAAAGTATTAGACACATCCCAAAATCTTGTCGAAATATTGGGTCTCCGACATGAATATTTGATTTATTTTGAAGAGTCTATGTAACATAGCTAGTTATTATGATGGAGTGCTAGTTTGGCAATGTTTTTTATTTTTATTTTTATTATTATTATTTTTCAAGAGTAAAGTTGTTGCTAAAAAAGTTGATGCATTTTGAAAAGTGTTTGAGTTACAATTTAGTCATAAATTCACCTACAATGACGTGACAAGGTAGTGGGGCCTTATATAATTGAGTGTGACACCTATCATGCTATATCATTGTGGGACAAATTAAGGGAGCTCTTTTTGGGATCTCAAACATTGTCCTTATTATTATTGGGGAAGTTTGGGTAGGGTTTCGGAATTTTTATTTGTTTTTAGTGAATTTTTTTTTAGATCCTTCTAGACTAAAAAGACTTGAGAAGTAAAAAAATTTAATAAAAATTGAAAGAAAATTCACTAAAAACAATATAAGTTTAAAAAACAAAAAAAAGGGGAAAAAAAATTGTTTTTCGCAGTTGCCAAACAAGATATATCCTATTAAAAAAGTTGATTTTTTTTTTTTTTTTTCAATTGTCAGCTAAATTAGTTGAAACCAAATAGCAAAAAAGTGGCCCTTTTTGAAATTTTGGTTTACCGGATGGAAACCAAACCAAAATGACATTTTAAACTTAAATATCCTAGTAGTTAATAGCATTTGGCTTTCAAGCTATAATTAACAATAAAAGTAGATGAATGATTGTCAAAATAGGATGCTATTTGGTTTTTCAAGTATCCATAACAGAAAACATTGGCTTATAATCTTCCCCTTCATGTTCTTGAATTTTGCCGAAATTTTAAAGGAGCATTTGAACTTTGAAGATTGATTGTTATTTCTTGTTTTTCAGGATAATGTCCGAAACCAGCTTATCCAATTCGAGCTGTTGCTTACAACTGCAACATTTGTGGTTGCCATATGTGGCGTCGTGGCGGGTGTATTTGGTATGAATTTTCCAATAGCATTGTTTGATGACGAAGGTGCATTCAAGTGGGTCCTAATAATCACAGGAGTAATCGCTTTTGTCATATTTTGTTCATTTTTGTGTTTTTTCAAGTATAAAAGATTGATGCCTTTGTAGATGGTGAAGGAAATTGCAACCTCTTGAAGCCAAAAAACACGGTGAGTGCTATATTGTCATCATTTACTTTCGTGGTAGACAAAAGAAAGGAAGAAGGAGGAGGAAATGAAAAGGTGGGCTCGCTGTAAACCTTAAGAGCAATTCTTTCTATGTAGTTGAAGAGTACATAGTTTGGTTGTATAAATTCTCCCCTGTTGAGTTCCTCTGTATTATCTAAACTGCAGCAAGCTTTTTTTATCATCCTGGAAAATGCCTGGATGTATTTCTGGAGGGGAACTGGGTAGCACAGTACAATTTAATTTTTGTTTCTCTTGGGGGAAGACATTTTCTTGCGGGAAATATTTTTGTAATTTTTTTTTTATTTATATTTACTGTTTGTACTTGTGGTGGCAGCGGAGATGGTAAAACTTTAAAAAAATATTTTTCGCTTTTCAAAAATAAAAATATTTTTAGTCTAGATAAATTTATTTTTCATTGATTACAGAAATCGAAAGTTGCCATTGTTTATCTCTCTTTAAGCTCGATGCCATTTAGGTTTAAAATTAGCCAACAAGATTTTAACCTAGTGGCATCTCCCCATGTCTCGTGTGAGTGAGGTTGGGAGTCCAACCATCATTAGAGGCAAGATTGGGTGTTAGTGCTTTTTTTATCTTAGGGGAATTACGTATCAATGATGATTAGGAAAAATATTTTTAAAAAATGATAAATATTATAAATATTAATAATTATAATTATAATATCACCTTGATATAATAGTTTTTTCTGAAAACTAAGCTAAATAGTAATTTCCACTTTATCTTATATCTGAACAATTTGCTCCTCATTGCGGGTTCATCTCACAGTTGTGGCTAGCAGCTTCCCTTTCCTACACTCGGGAATAAGTTAGATATAAAATTTATATTTTGAACCTTTAAAGAAAAAAAACAAAGGAAAATTAGCAATGCGTACTTTATATAATTTGGGTAGTAAGAAAAGTTCAAGATAATGTCATTTCCTGGTTAAGATTTCTCAGTGTTATTCTTTTACGTTGTGTTTGGTTGGGGGATTTGGGAAGGGAAATGGAAAGGGAAATGGAAATGAAAGGAAAAGGAGAAAGAATTAATAGAAAATGTGATGTTTGTGAGAGAAAAAGTGAAATGATTATGGGTTTGATGTGATATTTTGTCTTATTAACTATTTTAGCCTATTTTATCTTTTTGTGAATTTTAGCCTAAATTGGGTCCTTCATCCTAAATTGGGTCCTAAATTGGGTCCTTCATCTTAAGATTTCTCAGTGTTATTCTTTTAGTAGTTTAGGTCCTTCATCTTATTTTTTACATTCTTTAAGCAATTTCAAAATTTTAATTTAATTTTCTATTTTTGTAAAATTTATATTTTTAAAATCCTATTGACAAGATATTTATAAAATCCTATTCAATAATATGAAATTATTTTTAAAAAAATTTATAAAATTTCACTGGCTTAGACTAGTTATGTTTTGAAAATTAAACCGCTGATTGACCGGTCAAAATTACCCATTAAACCCGACTTATTTTTCCAGAACAGGAAGAAACTACAGTTGAATAGAATATTCATTCGACTCAATATCCGGTTCATTGAAAACCGAAAACACCCACACGCATGGCATTGAAAAAAAGCAAGCTTGCAAAGGGTCGAACTCTGGAGCTCACGCATGGCATTGAAAAAAAAGGCTCGAACTCTGGAGCTCACGCATGACATTAAAAAACAGAAAGGTTCGAACTCTGGAGCTCACGCAATGAATTCCAACCATTTAGCACTACGTCAACCTACTTTTTTGTTGCTAGTTCCTACACTTTCTATTTTTATTACATTCTTTCTAATTTTTTTATAACAAGTGTAATCAGATTTTGTTACAAACAATCAATATATAAATAATTATATTTAATAAATAGATACATATCTTAAAAAATAGCAATGAATTCCAATCATTTAGCACTACATCAACCCACTTCTTTATATCTTAAAAAATAATTATGACGTCACAATTCAATTCTGATTGATCTAACTGTTGAATCAGTAATCCTCAACCCGATCCCTTTTTTAGTTTTCAGAATATTCCTAGCTTGGTCATCGAAATTTCACTAACCAACCTGTCTTAGGTCAGTGAAATTTTATTTTATTTTATTTTTAATTTTGTATTTATCATGAATCTTGTTTTATAGATTTTGATAAAACGATTTCAAAAATATAAATTTTATGAAAATAAAGATGTAGATAAAAAATTATAAATTTTTTGAAATTTTCTACTGTAATAAATTAAAAAAGTAATAAAATTTTGTCACATTATTTTATAAAATTTTATGCCACGACCTAACTTAATTTGAGTTGGGTAATCGGATTTTCACTAATTTTGGATTGTTTTGGATTCCGTTTTGCAGATGATTAGACACATCTAATCAAGGTATAAGCTTCACCCAAAATATTAAAAAAAAAATCATTAAAAACAAATAAAAATTGAAAACCCTAAATCTTAAAGTCTGAAAACTTAAATCCTAAACAAAACACTAACTTGTGCATATCAGTGGTGCTTATAACCCTCGTTTTTGAAAAAAAACGTGGCATTGCAAAGATTTTGAACGTTTTCAAACACTGGTAAGTTTATTATGAAATAACAATAAATTAGCAGTTGACCCGTGTAATGCACTTGCTATTTATTTTTTTTTAAATTGTAAATTAAAACATATTAAAATATGCAGCGGATAAAATAATCAGATCATACCTTTCAATGATAGAACCTCTTGGATAAATCACGTGCTTCAGAAAACTGATAAACCAACCCAGCAGTGGAGTGATATCACAGATTGAATATCACCCACGCTAATCACAGTGCAAAAGACTTGATCGTTGTTTTGTGGGAGAGAGTCAGTATATGGGTAGAAACAGATCATACGTTGTTTCTATCTTAATTACCCATAACCATATATCAGATATATAATATATTATTATATCTATCTATATCAGTTAAAACTGATAATATCTAATATATTATTATATCTATCCATATCAGTTAAAACTGATAATATCTATATCTTGAGTGGTTATCCTAAATAGGTTTGAATTCAATTTCAAAACCTATTTGGATAAAGTTCAAATTCAAATTTCAAATGGTCATGCCACATGGACGCCCATTACTAACATAAATATTTGATGGTACAATGTGTGTTATAAAAGAATAATTTTAATTTTTAATTAAAATTAAAATTAAAGCATGATTTTAATTATTTATTTTGATAATACTGGCACTATCATTCTATAAATATAACGCCCCAATAATCATACCAAAACCTTTATTACCAATCCATTATTATAGTCAAATTTCAGGGCACTCATGTGAACAATAAATGAAAGTAAAGAATTTTATAAACTGAAATTCATCGCATTCTTATACATTCCTCTTCTAAGTTCTTATAACGCTTTACAAGACACAGAAGTACATATATAAAAAAAATAAAAATAAAATTAAATACATCCAAATTGCCAAAAGGGCAGACCTTTCAAGACTATGGGCCTTGATTTCAACAGATAAAATCTTAACTCGACAAATAAGCTCGATAGCTGTAGTCAAACAACATCTAAGAAGCTTCAGCGCTCCATGTTGAACTCCATTCACTTCTCACAATTATTATGATTCACCTTCATCACTTGGAATTTTAGGATGTCCAGCCCATAAAAAGGGATTGAGCTTTTACGCCCAGTAGGAAGTAAACTTAACAACATGCATGAATGTGTAATACAATTTTGCTCATGTGATGCCATTCCATGCATGCGTCTTAGCTTTGTTGGAAGCTAACTTGTGAAATGCATAATTTTGTAACCCATGTTTGACCCAACACATGAATATTGTCACAACCAAGAACTTTCATTTTATAATAACCCCAACATAAGGTACCTCAAAAGACTTCCCACATTTACAGGCCACCAAGCACAGTAGGGCAAGTGGGCACCTCTTACTTTTTGAAAACCTCCACATTTACTGGCCACCAAGCACGGAGGGACAATTAGACACCTGTTTCAATTTTAAAATATCTCCACATTTTCTCGCCATTGAGCATGGAGGGGCAATTGGATACCTATCAATCATTTCAACATTTCCCCCACATTTACCGGCGCTTAGCACGGAAGGACAATTCGGCACCTTTACCAAAATACCAATGACATCCCCACATTTTCCGACCACCGAGCACGGAAGGGCAATTGGGCACCTCAACACACACAACGCACTTCTGAAACCACGCATACCTTTAAATTACTCTACATTTAAACCAAAAATCATGTGAATGCAATGACATGCATGAGTTTTCAAATATTCTAATTTACCTAAAACATAATTTAGTTGCACAAAAATTAACAAGTAGAACCAGCGAAACGTTCTCTATTTTCATGAATTTTCTCATTACCAACGGCAATCCTAAGCAAGATATTATTTTGCATCCTTTCAACATACCAAGTATTCACACAATGCAACTTATTTAAATCACCAATACTATCATCATAGATAATAAATTGATCCAACACCCTTATCAACATGTAAAATCAATTTAATTTTCAACACAAGGAACCAATTAGCTCAAACCCTCTTTTAATTTAAAAATCTCAAATATAGGGTTTTCAAGAAAATTTGGGGTTTTCCTTATTTCTTTGTTAAATCCTCAAATCACCAATTATTATCCATCAATGTACCAAAACATTTAACACATTTTAAAAATTTGAGTGAAAACCCCATTTGTACACAAACAACTTGCCATTAAAGTTTTCTAACCCATAATCAACTCAAAACCCCAACATGTCACAAAATCACATTTAATCATAAAGATTTACGGTTAAGAGAACTCCCTACTTCAAGGATGAGAGCTAACAAGGAAGACCAAACAAGAACTCCGACAAATACGCAATCCAATCGGTCAAGAGAAAGATCTTCACATCCTTCTTCACTACTTTTGCATGATGTAAGGTGGATCCTTGGTGTAATAAGGTGAAATCAAAAGTTTTGTGGCTAGGGTTTTCGGACATGAAGAGGGGAGTGAGAGAAAAAGGAGAAAAATGAGAGAAAATGAGCAAAAAGTGACTTTTATACTAGTTGAACCCGAATAGACCGCTCAAGCGATGAAACTGTCGCTCGAGCGCAGATCGCAAGCTTCCAGAAGTTCAGACTAAACAAAGGCAGACCGCTCGAGCGACCAATCTTGTGCTCAAGCGAACTCCAACGTCTCCCAGAATCCGAGACCTGCAAAAGTACTGGATGCCCTGCTAGATCGCTCGAGCGAACAATCCGTCACCCGAGTGAAGAGAGAGAAATAAAGAAAAAAGATTTTTTTTTTTCTAGAGTGTTACAATAAAATTGTTACTCGAATACTTATATATATTAATTTAGGTTACATTATTTGTGTAGTTTGATAATTTTAGTTCTATCAGATTATAAAAGTGTAATTATCATATAATAATTTTCTATGATATATATTAAATTATAAAATAGTAAAAATCAATACTCGTTTTGATATTAAAAATAATAGTTAAATTAGAAGAAGAATTAATAACATAAAATTAAAAGTTATTCTAACTTTTAATTTTCTTTTATATTCATTTTGAAAATAAAAATATGTAGAAATATAAATTATATAAAATTTATTAAAAAAATTAAATATAAATATGTTGTAGTTGGATTATCATATAATGA
Source organism: Camellia sinensis (assembly GCF_004153795.1). Lineage (NCBI taxonomy): Eukaryota > Viridiplantae > Streptophyta > Magnoliopsida > Ericales > Theaceae > Camellia > Camellia sinensis. Next base: position 1,492,267 of record NW_021024503.1, on the reverse strand, counting down.
GGTTCCTTGAGAGTATCATTGTTGTGCAAGTTTTTCCTCTTGTGAGTTATGATTATATAAAGAGTGCTGCTATTAGTATCTGTATAAATTCTTTTGACCCCTCAATTTCTAATTTTTCTTTTATTACAATTATACTCTGAAGTAAAATTATATTAAAAGACTTTATTTAATGGAACACTGTAGACACCCCATTTTTAACCGTCCTCAAGACTTGGACGTCACCATTTGAACACTCGGTGATCATCCATGTTCGTGTTCGTCTGGAGTTCTCGGAGGTTTCGGTCGCGCGTCTTGCCTCAAGACCTCTCGACTTGTTTGTTTTGTGCTTAGTTGTGCACCAAACACTTGTGTTTTTGCTTCTGAGGGCAGGGAATGGCTTGTTGGTCATCTCCACACCTCACCGGCCTTGGCTTGAGGCCACCGGCCTTGTTTTCTTGCTACCGGCCAAAGATTTTGGACGGTCGGCAATGTTTTTGGCCGGCTGGCCATTTTTGTTGGTCAATCGGCCATATTTTCCAGCCGACCCATTTCCATCTGCTTTTGGCAGATATTTTATGCCAGCTGTCACAGTTGGCATCCACATTACACCCCCTCCATACATGTGTATGGAGGGATTTGCCTCTTGCTTAGGAAGCTTGGCATTTGAACCTCTATAAAGAGGGAGCTCCTCCTCCCTCCTCCAGGGTTCAGAGAAATTAGGTTAGAGAGTTTAGATATAGTTTTGTATCCATACTCCCTTGTTTGATTATATTTTGTGCCCTAAAGTGAGTTTTGTCTTACTTTTGCACTAGAGCACCTAGTATTACACCATCCTTGGGTTGTTGAGGCGTTAGAAGGTTGTTGTTAGGGTTCTTGGACTGGTTTTTACCAAAGAAAGGTGCTGGAGCTTTGTTCCTAAAGAAGGTCTACAAGGGTGAGCATCCTTACTTTAGTTACCCCTTTTTTGCTTAGGCTTTTAGCCATTCTTGCTTATTGTTTTAAGCTTCAACTATAACTGATAAAAGTTCTGATTTTGTGTGCTTTTGAACTTTGTTTAAGGTCACTTTGAGGTTTGGGGTTGTCTCCCCCCTCCAAGGCCTTGTTTTAGGCTATACCTTTTGGCCATTGTTTTGGTCTTTGCATGACCTCTCTACCACTGAAATCTAGAGGATTTTCAGTGGTGGAGAAGTAGTTTTGAGATCCTAAAAAGGAGAGAGTCATCCCCTCTCCTTGTTGTCTTTAATGCTTGCATAAATGGCTTATGTGGTAGTATGTGTGTTTAGTTTGTTTTAGCTCCATTTCAGTATGTATTAGGCTTTGTTTTGCCATAATACACCTCTGTTTTGAGTTGGTTTAGACATGCCATGTATGCTTCATACACTTGTCCTGTAATCCTATGATTTGGCCTTAACATGCATCATGTTGTAACATGTGATTTTAGCATGATTTTGGCTCAACTCCATGAAGCTTTTAGCCTTGTTGTAGCATGCTTAAGCTTTGTTTTTCATTGTTTTGGTTATGCTTGCATTGTTTTGTATAGCCACCATGCAATCTAGCTTGTTAGCTTTGAGTGCCCAAGTTGCTAGCATGCTCTATGTGGATCATTTCAGTGGTTTGACATCACTTAGAATGTTATTTCAGTCCATATTTCATGCTTATAAACTTACACTTATCAATCCTTTAATGTCTTAAAGAGTTTGTGTTTTATGCCTCATGAATGTGTCATTGTGTATGCCAACATGTTTGGGTATTCGGGATGACATCTAAGTGGGTTTTTGGGCTCATTTTGACGTGTCATACCTCTGATTTTGGTTGCCTAAATCATGCCATGTTTGGTTGTATTAGGTGTAGTGTAACACCTCTTTGATGGCCTCGCATGCCTCATGATTTTCCCCCTTTGTTTTAGCTTGTTTTGGCTTTGGTCATTGCATGTTTTAGGCTCATTTTAGCATGATTTAGGACTATTTTGGGTCATACTTGCCATATGCTCTTTGTTTTGTGTAGCTTTGGTTCAAGTCCCTCGACTAGTCTTGGGTTTCAGTCTTGAGCATGCCATGCTTGACTTGTTTATGTGATTTGGCATCACTCTTAGTCTCATTTTAGGGCATGTAATGTTTTCACATTTGCATGCTTTCCTTTCCTTTTAAGTGTTCTTAAAAGTTGCCCTTTTATGCTTAAGTATTGGACCATTTAGCATGCATGTTTGTATATGCATTTGCCTTCATGCCCTTAGCATTTTAGCCACTGTTTTGAACCTATTAGAGAGCTATCCATCTTGGTGTAAGACCATTCCCGTATGTTGTCGCATGCTTGCCTTGCATGTTGTCGCATACTTGGCCTATTAATATGTTGTTGCATGCTTAAGTGGTAGTGCATTTGGCATGTATTCTTTTGGTTTTACGTTGCTTAACATATTGTTACATGTTTGCCTCACATGTTGTTACATGATTGAATGAAGTCACATGCTTGTTTACATGCTTGTCTTTGCATATTGTTATATGCTAATTGCCTTGTGCAACATTGTTTGTTTGCATGTTCATGTTGCATTAGCTTGCTTACATGTCTAGGTTGCATAGCTTTAAGCATGCATTCCTTGCCCCTTGATAAACCATGATAGAGGTTGGGGGTCCCTCATTTGTTTTGTGTGCATTTCATTTGACATTAAAATGCAGACTTGGCACCTTGGGCCATCATGCATTGAAATGCGTGATTGATGGCCCGAGGGTCGAGAACCATACTCTTTTGAGTCTTAAACATGATAAGGAGGGTGGTGGTGCAAACATTGCTTTGAAAATGCATTGCCATGTTCTGTCTGTCCTCTGCTGCAGCAAAACAGGATTCTGCAGGAAGAGATGGTCGGTCGACCATCTTCAATGCCGGCCGGCCATTAATTGTTAGCTGAGATTACCACAAACGGTCGATGACCAGTTCCCCATGGCCGATGGCCTCACCTCTTGGTCGGTGACATTCCACAATACTCAGGGAGTGATTCTAGAGCTTCCTTGGGACTTGTGAAGTTTTCAGAAGTACAGAGCAGTGTAAACAGAGGCAGCATGAGTATGGCGATGGATTTCAGAGCGGAGCCGAGCGTGCACGCATTCATCTCTCTTCCCGAGGCCTCTTTACTGCTTTCTTAGCTTAATTAATTTATTTAATTAATTAAGTATTATGTAATATTTAATTAGCTTGTTAGTTAATTAATTTGTATTATTCTTTCGGACCCTCCGAGAGAGGGCAATGTTGTAATAAGTGTGCGTGTGTGTGATGTATGTCTTCCAACCCCCATTTCTTTCTCCCTTTTATTTACCAGCTTACGATGGTTAGTTTTAGGGCATATTTCAATTAGCATACTTATGCTCGCATGTTTGCATCATTCATCTATATTGCATGCACCGGGCTCGGCGCATCCTGCTAACTGCATTGTATTTCAATTCCAAGTTGAATACATGTATTGAATTGTCGCATCTCATATACCATCTTAGAATAGCCGAGCCTATCTTAGTTGCATCTTGCATGTGTTGCATTAGCCATCTTAACATGAACTAGGATCATGCATTGATTACTAACTAGTTGTTGTTTTAGCTCGGAGTACTAGGTAAGCTTTTATGCTTTAGCATCCTTGCATGTGTGTGAGTGTTGCCATGATAGTATGCTTGCCATGAGGCTAACTGCTTATGTGATATAACTGCCTGAGTGCCTGTGGGTGAAGGTTAGGCTGCTTGAGTTGGAATAATTCGTCGAAACCCGCGTTTTAGCCTATTTGCGAGTAGCAAACTTCAATCCATTTTTAAGACAAATGGATATGCGATGCTTTGTTCCAACTTAGGCAATCCAGTCTATACTTGTATGTTGTGCGCATCACATAGTAATTCTAGGCTAATAAACCAAAATAAGAGCACATGTGTTTTCAAAAACTCGATATCATGCTTAGTAGTGGCCGATCTTCGATCTGGCGAGCGGGGGTGCTCATGGAATGACCTTCCCCAATCGTACCCAAGTTCCCGAGTCGAGGCAACTTTGGTGATGACGGACACGTGGCCTTAGGCACGAGTCAGGGTTTCCTAAATTTCCCCAAAACAAAATATTTAAGTGACGACTCTGTATCAGGAAAAGCAGTCCATGTTTGACACTTCTTTCTAAAAATCTATTTCTCAAAACGATTTGCCGGATTTGGACTCTTTGATGATTCATCGGTCTTGCATTGCACTCTGCGAGATTAGATACAGGACCATGACATTGAGTCCTGAACTGTAGTAAGCCCAAATGAACAAAACGGGACTTCTCCCGGGACGTTCGGGGGCGTCCACAGACACCTACCTACTAAATAAGAACTAACACTATACAATATTGTACACCCACCCGCAACTCCACCTCTACTTCTACCTTCAGCTATATGTATTCCACATTTCTAACCCTAAACCTGTTACTCTTCATAACCATCTTAAACCCTGAATGTATCATCTTCATCACCGTTATAAACCCTCCCGAACCAAAAACATTGAACCAGAAAGCTCTTTTCAAGTCCAACATATTACTCTTCATTAGTTATTTCACCTCGTAGAGCAATAGAGGATGATGATAACAATTCTGATGAAGCTGGCGTTCCATTGTTAAGTTTATTTGTCTTGCATTAACATTCTCGGTCATTTTTAGCTATTATTTTTTTGTTCGAATTGTTTGGTACTGGTTTGCCGACTATTAAGATTATTTCTGTAACACAGTACTAAACACAAACATTTAGTTCAATATATGGGTTCCAAACTGTAATGCCCCAAAATAAATATGACAAACCCATCGCATTTGTGGAAATAGAGCTGAAACAATATACTGTCATTCACCAGAGTTAATATACAAAAGGTGACTCATGAAATATACATTCATAAATGTCCTATCCTGAATCTATAACGTGTGTTACTAGTAATCAAAAAATGAAAGTTGAACAGATATTTAAATGCCCTAACGACTTACATCTTTCTAAGGCATTCTTTGGTTACAATAAAATGAGTCTAGCTCAATACAGTTAAAGCCCTTGGCTATACAAATTAACTACAACAAAAAATGAGCCCTTGCTCTAAGTCTCTCCAAGCTTCTCCAAGCTACTGTCTTGGTGGAGGCATTTCACCAGCACCTGAAAATGATTTTTCCCAATAAGGTGAGCCAGAACACAGTAGAAACAATCTAACACAATATATAAATCTTAACAAAGATATAAGCATGAAATGTATGTCTAATGCCCATCATAAAATCAATCATATCTTACAAGATCATAATGTGCCAAATTCTTTTATTCCAATCTGTCTTAACTCAATTTCATTCATGTCAATTCATTTCACTTCCATTCATGAGTCATATGCCTTATTATCCAGACCACCCAACTGAGACTACAACTTAGTGGTTCTCAAACATACAAAATCAATATACAATATTTCAATTTGCCATTTTACGAAAATTTCGTCCGCGAAAATTGTCACCTATGTATACGCATGGTTTTCGGGACTTACACCAAGACACACAGGCCAACTTAATTCAATGGAGTCCATCTCCTTTCTCTTCCCACATATAGAGTACATCACATTTCTCCTCCCAAATATTGTATATATACAATGTATTATAACATCGTCATATTCAATGACTACCAATAAGAGATTAGTTTCAATTCACCTAATCCTCATGCAATTTCTACAACAATTATAGTTATCCTCCACCGATAGCCTAAAACAAATATTTCTAATCAGATATACAATCTCAAAGATAGATAAATTAGCCAAATTTTTCCCTTCAATTTCACATTTTCAATACCAACTTCATTATTTATGCAAAGTCAATATTGGAGACAATTTAGGGCAAATCCCCCCCTTTTCCCAAATTCATCCCAAACACCAAAAATTAACTATTTTAACACAATACAAGTTCATAGCTACTCCCATAACCATTTCTATTACATTCATTTGACAACCCCCTCTTGAGATTTTAAATCAAAACCCTAGCTTTGTCTAAAATCCCCTAAATCCCAATCTTGTTCATACAACATCAAATAACTAAGTTAAAAACCATATGAAAGTGTAGAAATCTCTACCTCAAGCTTAGAAGACCAAAGGAAAAGATGGAGGAACTTCAAAGACGTCGAAACCAAGCTTTAATTGGATGGAAAGAGAGCCCACGACGTGCTCTACCTTTTTAACAAAGGCACAAGGGTGGAGAAATCACTAGATCTAGATAAAAAAGTACAGAGAAGGTAAGTTTGAGAGAGAGAGGGTCTCAACTTTAGGATTTGGGGAGAAATAGATCTGAAAAAGTGATGAAAAGTCATTTTCGCGAATTGATATACGCACAGTCCACTCGAGTGCAGAAGTCAACACTTGAGCGTCAGACACAAAAGTTGTTCCGCTTAAGCGCAAAAAGTGACGCTCGAGCACAGAATACACACATCCAGTAGTTTTGTAGACAGAAGAACATTGCTTGAGCATAGGAAAAGTCGCTTGTGCGTAAATTACACTTTCCTAGTAGTTTTGCAGACCTGGAAAAGTACTGAGAGTTTGCAAAGCCCGCTTGAGCGGAAGAGCAAAATTTTGGGCAACAAGAGTTGGGAAACCGAACAACCAACCTATCCCAAACACAACCACAACAATCCAATAGCCAAATTTAAGGGGAAAGAAGATAAGCAAGACATATTCAATAGTACGAAACCAAGAAACTTGAGTCCAGAATACAACAAGGGTTGGTTCAAAACCGAAATTGCTATACAAACAGTAATATAGATAGTCAGTACTGTTGAACCGAATATGACCTTTATTTTTAGCATTAGTGTGCTGAATGGTTCAATTTTTGTATCTTCAACACCAGATTGTGTTTTTCGTGATAGTTTTTCCCTCAAAAACTCCCTTTTATGCCGAAATAAACCAAAAAAAAAATGTGATAGGAAGAAGAGGGGCAATGCTATTGATAAGATGGGAAGTTGATATTTAGTTGAAAGGAATTTTTGGCGAGTTTTCTGTAATGGTGGACAGGAATTTATAACGAGTTTTTCGACGGTATTCTTTGGATACCGTCGAGTCAATTATTCCTTTCGTTGAGAGTTGACAAGAATTTCAATGATGGACCATTGATGCAATGCTCTTCACTAAGGTAATGGTGTTTACTGATGCAATGACCGTCGGCGTTCTTTTCAACAAGAGATGGACGGTCATCAAAAAGAGAATGAGAGAGGGTGTGCAAAATTAGGTGGTGTGCCTTGGGTGTGATAATATTATGAATAGGGATAAATTTGGTATTAAGTGGGGTGTTCAAAGAAATGGAGGGTCCAAAGTATTTAGGCAGGTACTAATAGCAGCCCTCTATATAAAAAAAATATAAAAAATGAAGTATAATTTCATATATAGAATCACTATAAAATTTAAACGACAAATTTAGATTTTTTTAGGGTTCCTGGTATTAAGATTTTATAGTATAAAGGATATCTAATATTTTCATAATGTTTGAGGTCCCTCAAATCGATCCAGATATACTTATAATTTTCTTTGATTTGTTTACCATTTTTTTTTTGTGTTCAACAACAATAACCATCTAGCTTTAAGTAAATCCAAGTCCAATCTACCACTGTACGCTACATATATGGATGACAAGAAGAAAAAAAAAACAGAAATAATAAGTTTCTCAGGAATCCACAATCAATTCCGTTTGGTAGAGCTGTGAGAAAGTGATTATAGCTTATGGTTTAAGAGCTTATAGCTTATAACTGTGAACATAAGCTGATTTTTAACTTATAAATTAAGCTTCTCCTCCCCCACTCAAAGAGTTGATTTTTGACTTACAAAAAGCTATAACCTGTATTGTTAAGCTGAACCAAACACATCAAAATAGCTTAAATTAAGCTAAAAGCTGAAATAAGCTGGAAATAAGCCCTACCAAATAGGGCCATGATCTTATTCTCAAATCCAAATCCCCTAACATTTGTGGATATATATATATACATACATACATACATACAAACAAACATGGAAGGTGAATGGAAGTCACGTTGATTCCCAGAGAAATTCGGACGAGGTGTTCCCACAGGAGACTAGACAACATTTGATCCAAGTTTCCAAACCTCATATTTTCCCTGCGACAATTCTGCTCGTCCTCCTTTATTGTTGTGGTGGATGCTTTATCCTAACATTGGAATCTATCGTTTGTGGTTTGGGCTGTAGCACATTCAGTGGAGGGAAACTAGTTGTGAAGATGATGAAAGCACCGGGAAGGAGTTATATGAAGATTCCTAGGAAAGGTAGAGAGAGAGAGAGTCAAATTTCTTTGTGATAAATATGGGTTGGGGTTGAGAGATTTTAGACATCATAAAATAATATTGTGGATCTCTTCCATTACTAAGAATATGAGAGAGACGTTAGACTAATTTTCTAATTGGTATTAGATATAAAATAATGCACGAAAAAAGAAGAAGGCAATTTAGCATTAAAAAAAAAATTCAACTACCCTTGAAAGAATTAAGAAGAAAAACATAAAACGTAAAATTGGTATTGAGTTTATGGATTATTCAATTTACCATGAAAAATATATATAGAAAATAAATATTTGTCAAATAAAGTCTATATAAAATAGGTAAAGTTAGTATAGTTTAAATTAAATTTGAGTTTGTATAGAACTCTATATGTAATAAATATATAGAAAATAAATATTTATCAAATAAAGTAACTCAAGAAATCCAAACTTAATATTTATATGATGTCAAAATATAAAAAAACTTATTATTCAACAATTGAAAAAGTAACTCAAGCAATCCAAACTTTAGAGGTTCCTCAAGAGATCATTGGTGTGTAGATTTTTTCTGTTGCGAGTTGTGATAATATAAAATAATATAGAAAATAAAGTATAATTTCATATATGGAATTACTATAAAATTTAAAATATAAATCCATAATATAAAATAATATAGAATTGATATTGAGTATAGAATAGTGCAGGGGAAAATAAGAAGAAGAAGAAAAAAAAAAAAAAGAAGGCAATTTAGTATTAAAAAAAAATCTTAATACCCTTGAAAGAATTAAGAAGAAAACACATGAAACTTAAAATTGTTATTGGGTTTATGGATTATCTCAATTTATCATGAAAAATATATGAAAAAAATATTTGTCAAATAAAATTCATATAAAATAGGTAAAATTAATATAATTTCAATAAAGAAAATATAAACCCTTATAAAATGGAAAACACTATTTTATAAACTCTATATAAAATAAGTAAAATTAGTAAAATTTACATGAAGTTTGAGTTTGTATAAAATACTATTTTATAAACTTCATATAAAATAGGTAAATTAGTAAAATTTACATGAAGTTTAAGTTTGTATAAAACTCTATATGTAATAAAGGAAATATAAATTTATGAAAACACTAATTAGTAAAATTTACATGAAATTTGAGTTAGCAAAAAACTCTATATGTAATAAAAGAAATATAAATCCATAATAACAATACTTTTAATAATAATATATAAATATATATAGAGAGAGAGAGATATGAGGTTTGATTTGAGAGAGTCAAATTTCTTTGTGATATATGGGTTGGGATTGAGGGACTTTAGACATCATAAAATAATATTGTGTATCTCTTCCATTACTGAAAATGTGAGAGAGACTTTAGACTAATTTTCGAATTGGTATTAGATATAAAAAAATGCACGAAAAAATAAAAGACAAAAAGAAGGCAATTTAGCGTTAAAAATCCAAATATCCTTGAAAGAATTAAGAAAAAAAGCATAAAACGTAAAATTGGTATTAGGTTTATGGATTATCTCAATTTACCATGGAAAATATATAGAAAATAAATATTTGTCAAATAAAGTTTATATAAAATAGGTAAAGTTAGTACAATTTAAATTAAGTTTGACCTTCTATAGAACTCTATATGTAATAAATATATAGAAAATAAATACTTATCAAATAAAGTAACTCAAGCAATCCAAACTTTAGAAGTTCCTCAAGAGTATCATTGGTGTGCAAATTTTTTCTGTTGTGAGTTGTGATTATATAAAATAATATAGAAAATAAAGTATAATTTCATATATGGAATTACTATAAAATTTAAAACCTAAATCCATAATATAGAATAGAATTGATATTAAAATAGTGCATGGGAAAATAAGAAGACGAAAAAGAAAAAAAAAAAAGGCAATTTAGTATTAAAAAAAATCCTAATACCTTTGAAAGAATTAAGAAAAAAAACATGAAACTTTATGGATTATCTCAATTTATCATGAAAAATATATGAAAAAAATATTTGTCAAATAAAATCCATATAAAATAGATAAAATTAGTATAATTTAAATAAAGAAAATATAAACCCTTATAAAATGGAAAACACTATTTTATAAACTCTATATAAAATAAGTAAAATTAGTAAAATTTACATGAAGTTTGAGTTTGTATAAAATATTATTTTATAAACTTCATATAAAATAGGTAAAATTAATAAAATTTACATGAAGTTTAAGTTTGTATAAAACTCTATATGTAATAAAATATATATATATATATATATAAATCTATGAAATCACTAATTAGTAAAATTTACATGAAATTTGAGTTTGTATAAAACTCTATATGTTTTAAAAGAAATATAAATTCATAAAAACACCATTTTTAATAATATATATATATAGATAAAGAGGGAGAGAGATAGGATTGAAACAACTTATGTACTTACCAGGAACTCACTGCTCTGTTCTCGAAAGGGTTTTTCATTTTTGGGTAAATCAATCGATGGGAATGAGTATGCAGCAATGGAGGCCTGGAAGAAGAAGTTGGAAGCCGTAGATGATATATTCACCGTGATTGATTCAGCCATCAACATCGCAGCGTGGTATCGACCCAATAATTTTTTTGAGCGAAGAGATAGAATCGCTGAGAAACCCTATGTAAGGCAGACCATCAGAGGAGGTTACTGCGGTACCCATGATGATGATGATGATGATGATTCTTTGGATATGGATTTGAATGATGGAGATGTTGATTGGTTGAATGAGATTGTATCAGAGCTGGTGAAAGACTCTGCTTTGGATACAGAAGAAGAGCTAGGAGGAGATTATGGCCTTGTTTGGTTTGTTTTTCTGAAAATTTTTTGAGAAAAATTCTCTACAAACAAATTTTCAAGAGTAATCAAACCAAACAAATTTTTTTAAAAAAAATCTCAAAATTTTGTTTGGTTACCTACTTTCCAAAATCACACTCTCTCTCATGCACATCAAATCAATTACTTTTTTTTAAAACTCTCTCTCCAAAATAATTTCCCAAAATCATTTCTGAAAAAAGGCAAACCAAACAAGTTTTCATACTTTTTATCTCAAAAACTACTCTACAAACACAACCAAACACACCCTATGTTTCTGTTTCTGCTTCTGAGATCGATTATCATCATCACCCTCATGATCCTGATCTCCCAATCCCCACACACGGCAAAGGAAAGCAATTGCCTTTCGTTCAGAACGCATTATTACAATCACCCAAGAGAAAGAGAAGCACCGAGTCTGAGAACAAGAAAGATGAGCAATGTTCTGTCCCTCAGGCGATTGCAAAGTGTCCGAGGCAAAGCACCGAGATCAGCAAAATCAGTGAACCGGCCAAAGTGAAAGTGAAAGAACACAAGTCTACGTCCTTGAATGATGTAGAAGCTTATGAATTGAAGATGGAAGCCACGAAGAGGGAAATCCAACAAAGGTACAAGCAAATTGAGAGGGCAAAGAAGAAGATATGGGTGGTACAGGCTTGAAAGATCTTCAAGAAAACTTTCTCATGGACTTGTAATGTACAAATGTTGATGGTTTTAGGGTTGAAATTGGGTGTATGCTTCACTTGATTTATGCTTGGTTATTTCAGACTTTTGCTGAAATTTGTTTGTCCAGCTGCTTATGCACATACCATGCAACCACTGGCCATGTTGTCCTTAGCGATCTTAGCATTCAATTATGTCTTATTTTTAAGCTCAAAACATCTCTATATATTCCATTATTTTTCTGCCCTGCTGCCTAGAAAGCAGTATATAAACAAATATATTGAAACTACACCATACAAACTCGGTGGTGAAGCGTCGCCAGGCACGACTTATTTGGAGGCACGACTTATTTGGATGGACAAAAGCAAATGGGAAATAGGCAATTTTGTGTTGACACAGTTTCTATTCCCATCAAACCCATATACCATGGTAAGCATATTACTGTTTATTATTTTCTCTAATGCTTTCACACAATTTTTTATTTTATTTTATTTTTGTTAATCAATTTGGTCCATTGCAGCAATTTAGAAGGAAATTATGTTATTCATCTTCTAAATATTCTCTTAATTTGAGAACGATTTCTAAATAAGCAGCTACCAGGGGCCTTCAAGAAGTTAGCAAGGACCATACTAAAGGTTGCCAATTGAGTGGAAGCTATTCAGAGACAGTATCAAAGTCGAATTCCATCCAAAAGTTACTCATCTTCCAAATATTCTCTTGAGTTTCAGACATGCCTAACAGAAACTATGGCCTTTTCATTTTCCTGCTAAACTAAATATGATAAACAGAGAGAATGTTTTGAATGCTCTCATTACTGAGAGAACTGTTTGAACTATACACGTGAAGAAATCACAACATACACAACGGAGGCAAAATCAACACAAAAACCCATGTTGACAGGTTACTGCCTTAGAAAGGCAAAAAAAATTATGGAAAGTGAAAGTACTAGAAAGTAAAATCAATGAAAGGAAAATGAAGAGAGAAGTAACTTTTCAAAATGCATTTGGTTGGGTAGGAAGTTTGTCCAGGATGTTATTTGAATATAATGAAATTTAAAATTTTATTGTGCGTATATTGACCTCATCCATATGTCTACAAGACAAAAGTTAAATATAATCGAGTAGCTTAGGAAGGTGCCACTCACCATATTTTCCCCCTCAACAATCAAACGATTTTGAAAGCGAATGACATGCTTAACAACTCTAGTCCCACCTATATCTTTACCCCTGGTTACTATCACCTGCAAATTAAAAGAAGGAAACATTCATTTAAGATTAGAACAAGGCGGAGAATAGAGCCATACAGGTACAAAGAGGAAAATAATCCTCTCTCTTTTTCTCACATTATCTCCTCTGAGAATCTTCTAGTGGTGTATGAGTTTTTGAGCTTCTCTCCAACCCATTTCAAATTAAAGCTATAATCAAGGGTTAACCAGGTAGTATTAGCATTTAGCAGCATTAGCATGACATGGCTAATAATTATTTTAACCAGTAGATGGTCAAAATTAAATAATAAAATTGAAAAGAACATGTCAATTTACCAAGCATATGAGATTGCAAGTCTAATTCCAATGGAAGCCACTCTTTGCAAATCATATAAAGGTAAGAGCTAAACCTAGTCTACCCCCATCCCAGCACACCCCAGTGTAATGGGATCGTTCCGGGTAATGCTTTTAAGATCATAGTTTAAAACCTACATTATGTAACATTCTGCACTAAAAATGGTATAAACATCCGGACTTTGTTGGGTTATATTCCAAATCTCCCATAGCTGTGTGATTGTGATGCTAAATGTCATGGAACATAAAGCTGATAATCAGTTTCTCTTTACAGTGGCGGAAGCTAGAACAAATGAAGAATATTATACTTTAACAATAAAGGAAAATTCAAGTATAAATTGAAAACATCTGAACACATCATCATCATAACCACACACACAAACTCTATTCAACACAATAATTAGTAATTTACTTTGAACATCAATGTGAGCCGCAATAATTAAAGGTTGAATTGGGAAACAAGCAAAATTAAGATTTACTGACATAAAAACCAAGACTTATACCTTTTTCCTACATTTTCTCAACAACCAAACACTACTCGGCTCATTTCCAAAAACAAAGAGAAAATAAAAGCAAACATATCTTGAAAGTCCTGAATGAAGGTTGATTTTACCATCTAAAGCATTTGGTTGTTAAGAAAATAAAAGGGATGAAAGAAAAACTTGCGATCAGAGGACAGTACCAGAGATTATTGGAGGCCTAAACTTGTTGGTCAATCCCTCTCGATCATATCCTGTTTGGACCATTTAACCCGACTCGAGTGTGAACCTACTTACAATCGATCCATTTAAACTTTATATTTGAATTTGTTTTCAATTTAAATGATTTATCTATTTTTGTTAAGTAAAATTAATGAAAAAGTAAATATTTTAATCATTAAACTTATGAAAAAAAATGTGTTTTAGACATTTTATATATATTTACATTGAATTTAATGAGTAAGAAATTCTTTTTTTTCTTCAATTTTACTTAACGGAAATAGTTTAATGGTTTAAATTGAAAACAAGTCAAAAGATTAAAATTTAAATTGACAAAATTAAAAAATCAAAATTTATTTTCTTGCAAGACTTACATTCTGGATTTTTTTTTTTTTTTGTTATTGTCCCAAATAAAATATACAAAAATAATACAATTACATTTTCCTTATAGACGATGGATTAAAAAATTAGTGGGTGTTTGCAGTTTGCTTATTTGGTGATTTTTTTTTCACCTTTACTGTTTTTTTTTTTAAATTCAAAATATTTTAAATTTCTACATTTAGCTTGACAAAACGAATTGAAAATGAAATTTTTTTATAAAAAGTCTAAAAATGAAAAAGATAAATAAAAAATAGTAAACTAATTTTTTTACTTTATAAATTCATCTACAAAAGACAGATCATGAAAAGAAAAAAAAAATGACTTTATTTTGAAAAAAAAATCAATATAGAAAGAAAATCAAAAAAATAAAATCAACTTATTTAGTTTACTCCAAACAACCCCTTAAAAAATCAAATCAATTGATGGGTTAATTATTAACATGTATACCATTAAATCTCACAAGTGTTTATATAGATCAAAAAATCCTAAAAAAAGTGACATTTAGTAACGCTTTTCATAATATGTCGCTAAAATCAAGTACGGTGTTATGCTGTTATCTAAATCAATTTATTATCTGTATAGGATAGTTGGTCAGTGATTCATGTGACTATCTTTTGAGATTACAAGAAATTCCGAGATTTAAAATTTGAGTCAATAGAGTAATTGTGACTTTACTACCCTAAAATTGAGTTATCTCACATATTAACAATCCAACAAACTCCTCACTCCCTAAACAAGCATAACCTTAATCTTTATTTTTCTAAAATACAATTTGTGTTTTACTAAAAAGTGGTCACTTGCCCTCTATTTTTCTTTTCATTTTTTTTTTAGAACTAATAAGAGAAACCTCATAATGGGTAATGGGCAATAATCCGCAGCAAATAAATCTTTTACAGCTAGGTTTTAAGATTTTGTTGTCGAGTTGTTTATTTAAGAGTAGAATTTCTTTTAATCAATGAAATTGTATGATTTATAGTAATTTTGTAAAAATAATTAATTATTTTATCAATAAAAATCAAATTAACAACACCACAATATTCTGTCTAAGAAAACTTTAATAATTCTTCATAGCAATTCTCATTCTAAAAAAATACAAGTTTTAAATAGTTGGTTGTTAAAAAAATGACCAAATGGAGGGTATTGAAAGGACAATGAGAGACATAATTGAAGACAAAATGGGACCGAAAATGATGAATGAATATCCCCCACCCCCAATCTATATATTATTGGGTGACACATATAATGAGTATAAAATTTAAATAAAAATATAAAAATAAATAATTAAAAAAAATTACTATCACAATATGTGTGCTGTACTATTCAAAGTGTAATTTTTTTTTTAAAAAAAAATTTAAAATTAAAGATTTTAGGACATCAAATATAGTCTTTGTTTTATATAATAGCATAGATACTAAGATCCAAAATATATAAATAATTTTACAAATTCAAATCCATTTTCCTTAAATTAAGTGTGCCGGAAAAATAGATTTACGGCCACTGCTCTTAACTAGGCGATGTCATCAGAGAAATTATGAAGTACCGAGGATGAACTTGTAGGAAAATTACAAGCTTCCATAATTTAGGGTGGTAATAATACAAATACACTAATTTTTTTAGGATAATTTACAAACACACCCTTTGCGATTTACTTAAATTATAAATTATTTTCTATGATTTTTGAAATTACATTATACTCCCTAAGGTTTCTAATTTCATAAAAATAGGTTCTTTTACTAATAAATCATCAAGTTAATTAACAGTTTTTAATGATGTTAAAATTTTATTTCAATTAATAATTCAAATAATTTTTATTATTGTATAGGTAAACAGTTAGAAATTTCACTTTTTTAATTAATTTTGTTAAATAAAAAATTCAGATAGAGAGGTATTTGTAATTTTCCAAACCACAATGGGCAATTCATATTTTAAGCAAACCTCAGAGGGCGTATTTGTAATTTATCCTTCTTTATATATATATATATATATATATTTTCTTTTTCAAGTTATGATCTAAATTGTTATTGGTTACAAACTATTATAAGGAGAATTTTATAATATATATTTATTACGATATGTATATTTAGTTATGTCATTTTTTTTAGTTATGACATTATTTTGATATGTTTGGTTATGCCTCATATAGTGTTTGATTATAATTTTTTTTTAATTATGACTCAAAAAATATAAAATTATTTCATTTTTATTTTTAATTGTAAAATACATATGATATACACATTTAAAAAATGTGTATCATAATCTTTCACCTATCATAATTTGGGAGGTTTTTTCGCTATTTTAGCCATAAAAGATAAAATAGGCTATTTTAGCCATAAAAAATAAAACATCACATCTAACCCATAATCATTACACTCTTCTCTCACAAAAAAGTCAAAAAAGTCAAAAAGTCAAAAAACCCTTCCCAAACCAAACTTTTTTAGCCCAAGCTAAAATAGCCAAAAAAGTTAAAAAACCAAAAAGCCCACCCACTTCTCAAACGCCACCTTATAAAGATCAATTGTAGTGTTTGATTACGTGTCAAAATTATATGAGTTGCAAATCTATTACGATGACTTGTCACCAAAATGAATTTCAATCATACTTATAAAATGATGTTGCTTATGATTCAATGTTGAACATACACAATTTTTTATTCACCCAAAAAGACTTACACAATTCTTATATATAAAATTCATACAAAATAATTTAGTTATAGGCTTACAATTTAGATTTTTAAATTTATCCATAATGATATGATAACAAAGATAGACACTATACAATTAAATAAGTGACAAATCAAATATTAACATTTATCATACCGAATTATTTATTTATTTATTTATTTTTGTGTACTAAATATTTATAATTGTTTAATAGACTAACTGCTGGATAGATTTTTTTAAATGGGTGATTGGGCAAAATCTTCAGAGTAGGCAATATTTGGGATTTGAGGTCTCGCTTTAAGTAAAAGAATAGTTATTTCCAATTAAAACACAAGCTCAGTAGAATCTTTATTTTGTCTATTAATGTCAACCCAGTAGTTTAATGGAGGGGTTTTTAAGCAGATTATCGGTTTAGCTGGTGATTTAGTTAGTCCAAACTGGATTTTTAATACAAATGGTTATGTGGGATAATCCAGACAGGAAATTGGGCCGGTCGACTGGTCAACCGATCGAACCGTCCAGTCCAATCCGGTTTTCAAAATCATGATTTTGTCCCTTTTTTTTTCTTTTTTTTTTTGTGCTCTAATTTATAATATAAAATTTTCCGCTTGATCAGAAATTGTTTTACATCTTAATTGTTGATTCTTATTTTTCTACTGGATCAGCTGTAGTAACTTGTGTGTCACGCAAAAACAAAAAAAAAAAAAAAAAAAAAAAAAAAAAAAAAACTTGTGTCAAAATTCTATTATAGGGGCATCCTATGTGCTCGTATGAAAACGCATTGAATCATAACCATGTTACATCATATTCAATCAACCATATTGATGATCTTTTGCTATCATGGTGAATAGAGAAATGCTGAGAGAGCTAGGACTCCATTGACAGAGGTCTAAAAACTCAGCACCATGTGTGTATACAAAATTTGATGGAGGATAAACGAAAATTTTAAAAACAATCAATTAAAAATTATAATGAGAGTTGACATATAATATTAAATAAAGGCAAGTAAGAAGTCATTGTAAAAGATAAGTAAGAAAATACTATGGATAATTATCTTTATTCTTATAAAAAAAAATTTCACCATAAGAATTGATTCCCACTTTTTAAAGATAAAATAAATTTAAAGTGTATTTAAAATAAATTTTTAATTGGATAGGATCTTTTACTAATTTATAATACTTATGAGTTTATATTTTATTTTTGAGTTGGTGATAAATCCAATCTAAGTAATGTACAAGGCATTAGGTCTAGTGGATATTTTTTATTAGTGGAGATTCACCCATTATGAAATAGTTTAGTGATAACAACAATGCTACAAACCTCCAAAAAACACAACCTCACTCACCTGTGAATGGTCCAGAAAGGGGGAAAAAAAAAAAACATGATTAGTCCACATCATTTTGTAGGTCATAAGGGTCCCCAACTTTGGGGGTCCCAAGCATTTTTGTTAGTGATATATCCTTTTATTTGTTTTGAAGGATTTTTTGTTTCTAATTTTACCTCTTAATTTATCTGCTGACTTTTTTTTATCTGCTGACTTCCGTTGACCATCTGTTAAATTTTTTTCCTATCTGTTCAAAATTGTTTCCTTATCTGTTCAATTTTTTTTTTCTATTTATTCGATTTTTTCCTATCTGTTCGATTTTTTCCAATATGTTCAAATTTTTTACCATATCTATTCAATTTTTTTTACCTATCTATTCAAAAAATTGTCCTAACTGTTTAATTTTTTAATCTCTTCAATTCAACTCTTCCTTATCTGATTAAATATTTGTCCGAATACTTTTCTATCTATCCAAATTTATAAGTTTTCCTATATGTTCAAATAATATAGGTTGTTCATTAACAACATCACCAAATCCTGTATGTTCATCATTATCATCTTCATCATCAACAACATCACAAAAAAAAAAAAAAAAAAAAAAGGATTCAAAGCTACCTTGGGCAGATATAGATAGATACAAAAAACAAAAATAAAAAAAAAACAAAAACAAAAACAAAAAATAGATTTGAAAAAAAAAATGAATAGATCAAATCAGGTCAGATATTGTTCTGACAAACAAATAAGATCATATTAACTTCAACCGAAAAACCACGGCAGTAGAGGAGACCGACTTCTCAATTGCAAAACATGTATTGCATATAAATAAGTATATACATATATGTGTGTAATGTGTATACGTAATAGAAAAATAAATAAATATAATAAGAAATTGTGATTGTAATGAAATTAAACTCACTGATTGAGGAAATCGGCAAGACAAACAAGAGAGTCCTATATCCAAGAGAAGAATACAGGTTCAAATAATTCTTCAAGTATAGCGATTCTAGTTTAGACCCAAACTATTTGATTTTCTAGATCCGGGTTTCATCGTCTTATATGGTTGTTCATATTTTGTTTCTTCTTGTTCCTCATTGAGTTTGGTTATTGGAGTGTCTTGGTTGCATTTGGAACAGGTTGGTAGCTTTTTTTTTTTCAAAGTTGTTGTTGTCTAGAATTTTGCCTCTTCGCTTAAACGGTGATTCCTACACTCAAGCAGTCTTTGTGAACTTCTAGTACTTTTGCAGGTCTGCAGAGGTACTGGGAGATGGCATTCTTCGCTCGAGCGGTCTTTTTTGCGCTCAAGCGATGGTCCTTTGTCTGCAAAACTTTTGAGAGTGGTATTCTTCGGTCGAGTGGTAACTTTGTACGCTCGAGTGGTCTTACTTATTGTGTCTAGTCTCTGGAGCGACACTTGTTTTGCTTGAGCGGTTTACGTGTATATTAGTTCATAAAAAGTCACTTTTGAGTCACTTTTTCATTTCTCTCTCTCTCTCTCTCTCTCTCTCTCTCTCTCTCTTTCTCTCTCTTTAAACATTCTAAAAACCCTAGATCTAGACTCTCTTTCTCTCTCTCTCGAACTCACATTCTCTCTACAAATACACCTAGATCCATTGGTTTCTCCACCTTAGTCCCTTTGATAAAAAAAGGTAAAGCACTTCAGGAGCTCTCTTTTGATCGAAACAAAGTTGGGTTTTGCTGTTGTTGAAGTTTCTTCACTCTTTCTCTTGTCTTCTAGCTTCAAGGTAGGGGATTCTCTGCACTTTCTTATAATTTTTAACTTATTTATTTTCTATTTCTAAAACAATATTGTGATTTGAAAATTTTTGGACAAATCTAGGACTTTGGATTAAAAATCAAAAGAAGAATTTTCAAATGGATTCTTGGAAATAGTTGTGGGATTGTAAATGGGAATGAGTTGAGATGAAAAGATGGGTTTTTATCCTTGGGATTAATTTATAAAGAAAAAGGAGATTTTGTCCTAAATTTATCGAATATTGATTTTGTATAGGTAAATGGAATTGATGTTGGATTTGTGAAATTGGATTGATGTTGATGAGGATGGTGGAGTTGGATATATATTATCACTCCCATCTTGAGATTTTGGAAAGTATAACCTTTTTGGAAATTTATTTATTTGTTTAGAGATATCTGTTTTGGGCTATTGGTGAATGATAGTTATGATTGTTGTAGAAATTGCATGAGAACTAGGAGAATTGAAATTATTTTCTCATCCATCCACATTGGGCATTGTTGCATATTTAACACATTAAAAATGTCTATTGTTTTGAGAAAAATGGGTGAATATTTTGGTAAATCTAGGTAGGGGGTGTGGTTACGATATTATGTTAGCTTGCGTGTCCTTGATGAAAGTCCAAAAACTCTCGTGATTAGATGTCGAGCTATTAAAACCCATACCTGCCCCTATATGTTTAGTGTCATAACCGGCCAGTAATCCTTAGATTACCAATGGCCTCTTAACATAATAACATATAATTAGGGACAGCGGAAGCAAATATGCATACATAGCCCATGGAGCTGTGTTGACATATATGGGACCGAAATTTCAAACTATATATCATAGGCGTAACACCATAATTACAATAGCTCATGTCATATATATGTTACATATAGAACAAAAGGGGACTTAGCCCACTATACAGGTAAACAAATAAAACAAATATCTTTAGCGAAGTTCACAAAATATGACATCTCAAAAGGGAACCTTTCTGGAAGGCACAATGGTTGGCTGACCCAAAACTCGCCAGGCAACAGCGTAGGCCTGGTCACGCGCTTGCTTACCTACATACATAACATAAATAGTGAATGAAAGCCCAGTGAATAATGATAGAGTAAATGGCTTAAATGAATGACATCCCCCACTAGATTCGAAAAACAGATTCATATTTATATTCTCGTTCAAAACACAACAGAAATCAAATCGAATACAGATTCATATTCACATTCTTCATGCTTGAGTAAACTTGGTACATTCAATAGTGCCAACAGATCATATACAGAGCATTACGGGTCATACTTGTCAGTTCCATAAGGAACCTTTGGTACTGGGAATGAATAATTTGCCAGTTCCATAAATGAACCTCCATTACCGGGAACAAATAACATACTAGAACCACGGAATTGTTGCCATGAGTACTTGTCAGAAACTAGAAAATCATTCATTGTACAGAACATAACATTTCTTAAAACAAGTCTTATTCCATATATAGAAAATAAATAAAGTTGAACATAACTTTACTAAGTTATTACTTACAGTTGGCTCCAAAGCAAACAGACAAAGTAGGCAAATCAGATGTCTTGTGGCGTGTGACCTCAACTTCTCAATAGAGCTCTAGTTGGTGAATTTTCTAAGATTCCAAGCCAATTTCCTTGAATTCTTTAGTAATTCCTTCCAAGCTCTAGTGTTGATCTCAATCCCCTTGGTCTCTATCTTCCTCTCTCTCACGTTTGTCTCTTGAAGGCTCAAAGATGATGAGAAAAAGGGCGACTCAAGTGGCGTGTATAGGCCTTATATAGGCTTGCTTAGGACATTTAATTAATCTTAACTTAAGCTAAGCAATTGACACTAATTATTCTAATTTAATGCGTTCTGAATCAAATTTTAATTAAACTAACCATAAGGTTCTAAAAATTCTAATTAGCGCAGAATTCAAGTCAATTCTGTGATCGGATGCCGATAAGGCCTTCAATTCGCAGAATAAAACAGAAACAGAAACAAATATTTCTACGCAGAACAGATAAAAACTCATATAACACATAATACATGTAATGAATGCAAAATTCCACCTGAATTACTTCTTAAGAATTTTTAATCATGGATTATACGTTAATTAAGGGTCAGGGTTGTTACAGTCTTCCCCCCTTAAAGAGTTTGGTCCTCCAAACTCGGATTACCTTCATTTTGGAAAAATATCGGGTTAGAGGGAACAAATCTGGGTATCTCTTCATACCCTCTTCTGTCTCCCATGTTGTATATGTCCCTCTGTGGTTTTGCCAATCCACTTTTACCAACGGAATTTCTTCGTTCCTCAATCTTTTGATTCTTCGATTCACAATTTGAATTGGCCTTTCTTCATATGTGTAGTCATTTTTCAAAAGCACATGAGTCGGCTCAATTACATGGAGGGGATCTAGTAAATATTCTCGAAGCATCGAAACATGGAAAACATTATGCATATGTTCCATGACCGGCGGTAAGGCTACCCGATACGTCATTGAATTGATCTTCTCAAGAATTTCTTTAGGTCCAACATATCTTGGTGCTAGCTTGCCTTTCACTTCAAATCGTGTATGGCCCTTCATTGGAGTTACCTTGATGAACACGTGATCGCCAAATTCGTATTCTCTATCTCTTCTTCGGACATCTGCATAACTCTTTTGGCGATTTTGTGTAGTTTTCAATCTCTATTGAATCAATTTCACATTTTTAGTTATTTCTTGCACAAGTTTCAGTCCTAACAATGGTCTGTCACTTACCTTGGCCCAACAAATCGGAGAACAACACTTCCTACCATACAAACCTTCATAAGGAACCATGCCGATACTCAAATGGTAGCTATTGTTATACACAAATTCAGCCAATGGTAAGTAGGTTTCCTAATTACCTTGGAAATCTAGGGCACACATCTGTAACAAGTCTTCTAATATTTGAATGGTCCGTTCAGATTAGCCATCTGTATGTGGGTGATAAGCACTGCTTAATCTCAATTCAGTCCCCAAAGCTTGTTATAGACTCTGCCAGAACCTTGAAGTGAACTTAGGATCTCAGTCAGATACAATAGATACTGGCACACCATGTAATCTCACAATCTCATTAACATACAAGTTAGCCAACTTATCCATATTATACAAAGATTTGACAGGTAAGAAATATGCGAATTTAGTCAAACGATCAACAATTACCCAGATAGAGTCCATTCCTCAAGAAAAGTGAGGTAATCCCACTATGAAGTCCATCGTGATATGTTCCCATTTCCATTCTGGTATTGAAAGCGGCTGTAGCAATCTAGCAGGTCGTTGATGTTCAGTTTTAACTTGTTGCCAATGTAAGCATCGAGCCACAAAATCTGCAATACACTTTTTCATTCCCGGCCACCATAAATTCTGTTTCACGTCATGATACATCTTTATGTTTTATGAATGCATAACAAACTTCGAATTGTGAGCTTCAGTCATGATGCGTTTTCTCAGGTCAAAACAATCTGGCACACAAAGATGACCCTGATATTTCAATACATTGGTCTCAAGTACAAACCCAGGCCTTGGTTTTGAGTCAAATTCATCCACAATCTTTTTCAAGAATTCATCTTGCAGTTGTTTCTCTCTAATTTCTTCAACGATTGCAGGCTAGGCAAAGATAACAGCTAAAATTTTGCCTTGTTCATGCAATGCAATTTCAATCTCATTCTTTTCCAAGTCATATAGCTATTCTTTTTGACCAGTGAGCAAACACGACAAATTTCCCATTGACTTTCGGCTCAAAGCTTCCGCCACTATATTAGCTTTCTCTAGATGGTACAAAATCTGCAAATCATAGTCTTTGATCAACTCTAACCATCTTCTCTGTCTCATGTTCAGTTCTTTTTGGGTGAAAAAATATTTCAAGCTTTTATGGTCAGTATACACTTCACATATTACTCCGTATAGATAATGCGCCAGATTTTCAAAGCAAACACTACAGCTGCCAGTTCAAGATCATGAGTCGGGTAATTCTTTTCATGAGGGAGAAGCTACCGAGAGGCATAAACAATTACCTTCTCATTCTGCAACAACACATAACTCAAACCTTTGTAGGAGGCATCACTCTAAATTTGAAACCGATCGATTCTATTTGGTAGAGTTAGAATTGGTGAGGTCACTAATCTAGTGTTTAACTCCTGGAACGCAGACTCTCTTTGATTATTCCAATCAAATGATATATTTTTCTGTGTCAACTGTGTCAATGGCATAGCAAGTTTCAAGAAATCTTTCACAAATATTCTGTAGTAGCCAGTAAGTCCCAGAAAACTTCTAACTTCTGACACATTAGTTGGTCTTGGCCAGTCCATAACAACTTTATTTTCTGAGGGTCAATACAGATACCGTCCTTCTTAATTACATGTCCCAAAAATGCCACACTGTTAAGCCAAAATTCATATTTAGACAATTTTGCATATAGCTTCTTTTCTCTTAAAATCAGTAAAGCAGTTCGCAAATGGTTTTCATGCTCTTCCTTGTTTTTGGAGTAAATTAAGATATCATCAATAAACACAACAATAAACTCATCAAGGGATTCTTTGAACACTCCATTCATTAAGTCCATTAATGTTGTGAGTGCTTTAGTTACTCTAAATGGCATTACCAAAAACTCATAGTGTCCGTATTTAGTTCTGAATGCAGTTTTCTCCACATCTTTTGCTTTGACCTTTAACTGGTGATATGCGAATCTAAGGTCTATCTTGGAGAACACTTGTGCTCCCTGAAGTTGGTCAAATAGATCATCTATTCAGGGCAGTGGGTATTTGTTCTTCATGGTTACTTTGTTCAACTCACGGTAGTCAATACAAAACTCGCCAGGTAGCAGCTTAGGCCTGGTCACGTGCTTGCTCACCTACATACATAATATAATAATAGAGTAAAGGGTTTAAATGAATGACATCCCTTACTAGATTCGAAAAACAGATGCATATTTATATTCTCGTTCAAAGCACAACAGAAATCAAATCGAATACAAGTTCATATTCACATTCTTCATGCTTGAGTAAACTTGGTATATTCAATAGTTCTAACAGATCATATACAGAGCATTACGGGTCATACTTGTCAGTTCCATAAGGAACCTTCGGTACTGGGAACGGATAACTTGTCAGTTCCATAAACGAACCTCCAGTACTGGGAACGAATAACTTGTCAGTTCCATAAAGAAACCTCCAGTACCAGGAACAAATAATATACTAGAACCACAGAATTGTTGCCACGAGTAATTGTCAGAAACTGGACAATCATTCATTGTACAGAGCATAACATTTCTTAAAACAGGTCTTATTTCATATACAAAAAATAAATAAAGTTGAACATAGCTTTACTAAGTTATTACTCACAGTTGGTTCCAAAGCAAACAGACAGAGTAGGCAAATCAGATGTCTTGTGACACGTGACCTCAACTTCTCAATGGAGCTCTAGTTGGTGAATTTTCTAAGGTTCCAAGCCAATTCCCTTGAATTCTTTAGTAATTCCTTCCAAGCTTTAGTGTTGATTTCAACCCCCTTGGTCTCTCTTTTCCTCTCTCTCATGTTTGTCTCTTGAAGGCTTAAAGATTATGAGAAAAATGGTGACTCAAGTGGTGTGTATAGGCCTTATATAGGCTTGCTTAGGAAATTTAATTAATCTTAACTTAAGCTAAGCAGTTGACACTAATTATTCTAATTTAATGCGTTCTGAATCGAATTTTAATTAAACTAACCATAAGGTTCTAAAAATTCTAACTTGCATAGAAATCAAGACAATTCTGTGATCGGATGCCGATAAGGCCTTTAATTCGCAAAAGAAAAAAAAAACAGAAACAAATATTTCTACACAGAACAGATAAAAACTCATATAACACATAATACATGTAATGAATTCAAAATTCTACCTTAATTACTTCTTAAGCATTTTTAATCATGGATTATATGTTAATTAAGGGCCGGGGTTATTACACGAGCCTTTCGATTAAAATCGGTAAAAATGAAAAATTGGTAGTGCTTGTATAGTCTGCTTGCAAATACGTACTTAGAGATTCCCAAAGTTGTATTCATAGTTCTGTTTTCTATTATAAAGGAAATGATTTCTTGAATTGTGATATAGACTTGGCATTGCATGATTTTTTAAAGGAGATATAAAATGTTTTCAGTATGAGTATTGCATATGCATTCACCTTATATTTTCGTTAAGATTCATAAACTATGTTAGAGTATTTCGACTGAGTTTTGGCTCACCCTATATTGGAAACCATTTTCAGGTGCTGATGATATGCCTCTACCAAGGCAATAGCTTGGAAGAAGTTGGAGTAAGAGCTTCATTTTATTTGTTTGTTATATTTATTTTGTTATAAGCCTAGGGCTTTAACTGTATTGAGCTTGGACTCACTTTTGCTGTAACCAAGCACCGTCTTGGAAAGTTGTAGCCATTAGGGCATTCATTATTTGTTTAACTCTTATTTCATACCTTTAACTTGTATCACATGCTATAGATTCGGGGTTAGAACTTATGAATGTATAACTGTATGTGATATCTTTTGTATACTTTGATTATACGAAATGGAAAGGATATTGTATTCATAATGATATTATTGTTATTATTTAATATTGTTGATGGTTTTATTGTGATTATTTTAGGGCGTTACATCAAGTGAATACAAGTATTCCTTGGAAGTTTTCTGGGATTTGGTTCCACCTCTTGAGCATCAACGCAAATAAAACAATCATTAGATCATCTCAGATTGAAGCATCACAATGGGCGAGATTTATCGCTCAGATCTACGAAGGCTTTATTCTCCAGATCTGAGGTCACGCTAAAAGAAAATGAGCAAAGTCTGAGGCCAAACATAGGCCATGGTGACATAGATCTCTTCACAAGTTGTCACCAGCGATGTCGACACCGTGGAGAAGAGAAAGAAAGAGAAGAGATAGAGAGAGATGATAGAGAAAGGAAAAAGAGAGACGGCGTACAACAAATCTGTCACCAATGAAGGCGGTGTTGCTTAGGAACCTGGGACGACAAATAGCGGTGATGGAAGGGACATAGACGGTATGAGGAGATGAAATGGTCAATCAGCGGTGATGGAGGTGAGGAGAAGAGGAGAGAAGAGAAGAGAGAGAGAGAGAGAGAGAGAGAGAGAGAGAGAGAGAGAGA
This sequence comes from Camellia sinensis, assembly GCF_004153795.1. Classification (NCBI taxonomy): domain Eukaryota; kingdom Viridiplantae; phylum Streptophyta; class Magnoliopsida; order Ericales; family Theaceae; genus Camellia; species Camellia sinensis. Next base: position 1,465,013 of record NW_021024503.1, on the reverse strand, counting down.
GAGCACGATGAGGTCTCGCCGCCTCTTCCTTTTTCACTGATCTCTCTCTCTAGGGATTCAGAATCTCTCTCTCTTTTATTTTGCTCTATCTCTCTTATTTTGCTCTGTGTGGTTGATGTGATAATATAGGTAGTTTGGTTATTTTACAGAGACATGTCCTTATGGACATAGTAGATTAACGCTTGGATCTTTAAAGGAGAAAAATTTAAAATTAGACTTTTCGCCCGAGTACTCTTTGTTTTTTTTTTAATTTTTTCATGGATTAAATAGGTTTAAATAAAATATTTTAAAGACTTAATAGATTAAATTAATAGTTTAGGAATTATTAATTTATCTATTTTAAAGATTTAATAGATTCAATCGATAATTTAAAAATTAAATAAATAATTTGCAATAATTTAAAAGTATAAAATGTAATAAACCAAGTTATGTACATTGTCGGCTGTGCCAGCCACGTGCCCGCCGAGGATCTGTTTTGACCGGACAACAGAGTTGGCAGTGGCACAAAGGCTATCTTTGTTTCTTGGCTTATAATCTAAGGATTTTATCAGTTTTATACTAACAAAATATTTATATACTTAAGAATTAATATAAATTTGTCACTTTGAAATGAAAAAATTATTAAAATTTTTATTTATAAATATACCATTATTATATCATTCTTAAAAACCATTTACACCACTTTCACTACTCCATTTTCTTTTTTATTCAATGCATGTTAAAACTATCACATTTGTCAATTTTATAGTAAAAACTCAATAATAAAAAATAAAAAATAAAAGTATTTTAGGCATTTTATATTTATCCACATTACGTTGAATGATTAAAATCTCATTTTTTTTTACCATTTTTATTTAAAAAATAGAAAAATTACTTAAATTAAAAATATTAGATTTTAAATTAAAAAAATTAAAAATTTAAGATTTATATCATTACAATGATCAAATGAGCTTATTGATTATGTTCTTGATGTTGTGAGGAAGAAGGCTGAGATTTGTGATTATGTTAATAATTGCTTGCTACGTGTATTTTTTTATTTTATTTTCCTCCAAATGGTGTGTACTAAGATCATGAATTAGATATGTAAGTATTGATTCTTATTTTCATTGATACTGTCAACTTATGAAAATCATGCTCAGTCGTTAGAGAATATATTGTTAATCCCTTTTTCTTTGGCTTTGTAGGCATGACATGGGTATGTTTATCAACCATAGATTTCTTAGTTCAAGTGAAGCTGTAAGTGGTTAATCTATAAACTGAACCTGCAGCTACTAAAGTCAGCCCAAAAGTAGTCTTATTGCTTCTTTTGCTACAGTTTTTTTTTTTTTTACAGAGTATATATTAAAAAAAAAAAAAACAAATTTAGATGGGAGGGAAGTCCATTCCTTAATAAAAAAAATTTGAAAAAAAAAAGGGTAATAGATTCAAAAATTTCTTCAAACAGTAGATATTGCTAGCTAGTCAAGTGGTTTGAATGTTTTTGTTTCCTTTTTTTGAGGTTTGGTTTGCTTTGGTTTTGCCCGCAGGCTGATGCAACAACTTGCGCCCTCATCACAACTAGGGTGTGGTTACAAGACGGCTAAAGCCATAGTCTGCGCCTATCATATCATGATTTGGATTATAATCATTAAAATATAAGTATATGTTAATTTCTTTTTAATTACTCACAGCTTCTAAAGTTTATATTTTCGTAAAAATAATAGTGAAAGTGATCTTCACTTTGCTTGGGCATCTCCAAAGGAGGCAGCTTTAATTCAAAGTCACCATTTATTACTAGCTTTTGCCTTCAAAAACAAAAATTAAATTCTATAAAAAGCTAACCTTGCGTAGAAATGCCCCAGCACTCCATGGATAACGAATCCAAAAAAGCAAAAAAGTTCGCTCCATCAACTCACGCCCCATCCTTAAAATTTGGCAGCGCCTCCACTCTATCCCTGATCCGACTAGAGAAATTTGTAAGTTTACTTGGGGCCATTTTGACAATTTAAATTGTTTATTTAGTAAAACTCGTCGAGCACATTCATATTCATATAAAAAATTAGGTTTTAGTTGAAGAAAAACAAATTGTACGATTTTAAAAATACTTAATGTAATCTGATTAAATTACTATTAATTTTTAATTAACATAATTTTTATATAAATAATGTGTTTAATAAATCTCACACAAAATGAACCATTTAAATTATTAAAATAGACATGCGATAGGCCCACAATGACTGGACTTGGCGTTTTCACGAATTGGAGAGGCGCTGCTTTCTAAATGTTTCAAACGTTTTATTTCTAACATTATTTATAAATAATGTCAGACCTTTCCATGGATTGGAGAGGTCTTATTTAAGAAGGGAATTGGAATTGCGCTAAAATAATTCAGTAAAAAATAAAATAAAATAAATTAACATAATTAATTAAAAAATAAAATAAGTGAAAATAGTTAATAAAATAAAATATTACATGTGTGGATGATTTTCTGATTACACTGCCAAACAGGTACCCAGCTGGAGAGCACCGGCAGAATAGATTAAGCAAACTTAATCCTAGTCCCAATAGAAGCCTATCTCTATTGAATTTAAGATTATAGCTAATCTTGGACTCCCAGTAGGATTAGGATAAACTCTCTAAGAGTCTCATCTTTACCCAAACTGAAGTCTTCTCCCATTCTAGGACTCTTGTCCCTTATCTGCTTATCTCGGCGTCACGACCAGGACACGTGGCACCTCGGCTGGCACTTCGGTGACACCTCAACCACGTGTTGTCATTCAAAAATTATGTCCCCACAACTGCCCCCTAGGTTCTATTACCTTGACATCCTGAGGTGATGGAACCTATATCATTCCTTCCTTTAATCATGACCCCGGTTTAACTTCAACTTATAAATTTTTAAAATTTCAACAAGTGTTAAACATGACCTCGGTTTAGCTTTAACTTGTAAATTTTTAAAATTTCAACAAGTGTTAAACATCATTTCGGTTTAACTTCAACTTGTAAACTTTTCTCAGAATTTCAACAAGTGTTAAACATAATCTCGGTTTAACTTCAACTTGTAAACTTTTCTCAAGTTTCAACAAGTGTTAAACATCATCTCGGTTTAACTTCAACTTGTAAACTTTTCACAAGTTTCAACAAGTGTTAAACATCATCTCGGTAAACTCTTCTCTTCTCGGACTTAATCATCTTAGGCCGAGATCTTGTCTTCTGGGACCTGGGATCCGAGATCTGGAATCCGGGATCGGCTTACTTCGGTTGAGCTCTTGTCTTCTCATATCCAGTGTTATCTCGGCTTGACAGGTGAGGTTACCTCGGCATCTTGTCACTTTCTCTAGAGGTAATCCCTCAAATCCTCCTTGGTTCGTCTAGGAGCTCGGCTATCTTCGGATTTTAGCCTCTTTGGTGCACTACTTCCTGTGTCATTGCGAGTCCTTTTGGACCTTCCTCCATTGGTCGCGTCGAAACAGAGGTCCTTCCCCTGAACATGCCGATGTTCTTTGGAGTCAGCTTCCTTGGTGCGATGTGTCATTTGTGAATCTCTCATTCTTGATTCTCCTCGTCCGACCTCCCTTGAAGGCCGGTGAGAATGTTCCTTGGTCCTATCGTGCTGAGGAGTCGTAGGAGTTGTGTTCTGCCCCCCTACCTGGGCATCTTTCTTGGCTGCTGGAATCGGCATATCTTGTGACGGGAACAGTGGCTGGAGGTCGTCCTCGTTATAATACTTACTTCGGTCTGATTTCTTCAGCACATCGCCCTCTTGGCCGACGTCCTCTTCTCCGTGATTCTTATCACGAGTTTCTTTGTTGTAGTCTGCGCTCCTCCGTACGTCGTTGCTTTACTCCCTGAAAACACAAACGTGAGCTAGCCGGCGGGTGTGTGCCGGATACCTCTCTGATGCCTAAGTCAGCAAAATAGACAAACAGACAAAAAGCTCTGTGAATTTGGGAGTCAAAGTTGTGTGTTACCTCTCCATAGGTGATGCTTATGAGCTTTTGTAGGTTCCGTGTGGCATAATCCTAGTAGGACTTTTACTCTTCCATGTAGAGTCCTCTTAGGATTCATACTCCTGAAAGATAATGCTTATCCTTCAACACCCCCCTCACTGCTTAAACCAAGTGAGATGGTTTCAAACCGGTAGTATGGCAAAACGATCGGGATAACAAAGCCATGCTAAACGGGCCAAAATGACCGAACTCTAGTTAGCCCGGCTCTGTCTTCACAGCTTGTACCCCGATTTCACCTATTGAGACCGAGCTAACCGTAGCAAGCTTGGACCGGGCTAACCAAAGCTAGGCTTACCGTGTGAAGTCGCCGTACCTCAGCTCCGAATGGCGTGACCGAACTAACTTCTTCTAATCGTGGTGACCGAACTAACCGTTGCTCTTTTTAGGACCAGACTAATTACCAAGCCTTTTTACTTAGTCTGGCGGCAAGAGCCTTACTTTGGACCGAGCTAACACTTGACCGTGGCCCATCTCCCAAGCCTCTTCATTACGGCCCAATGAACAGCCCATTGCCCAGCTCGGCCTAATTTATATATAAATTACTCTCTCAATTGCCCCTTAATTCCATCTGCACTGCATGATAGGGATTACCTGTCACCAGCCGAGCTAAAAAGTTTTAGCCTTCCAACCGAGCTAAAAATCCTTTAGCCTTTCCAGCCGGGTTAAAAACCTTTTTAGCCTTTCCAGCCGAGCTAAATTCACACCGAGTTGTACCTGTCTGGTCAAAACGTCTCTTCAACCACACCAACTAAATCGCTTCTCATTCCTATGACACGTGGCATACTTTGATTGGCCCAAGGCAGCTGTCACGCCGTCTTCGTACTCCGTGTTTTTTGAATAGTCCCGCTCTTTTTTGTCCTTTCCCCTTCACAAAACAAACCCTAGCATTTTTTAATCATTCTCATACTATTCATCTCCCTCTCTCCCTCTCTCTCTTTCATCTCTAAGCCTCTTTTGTTCTTCAATCTGGTAACTGCGAAGCTCTTGCCTCCTAGTGCCATTTCCATTTTTCAGTGCCGCTTGACTTGGTAAGTTACTCAAATCTCTCTTGTTTTTGTTGTTTTTGTACTCGCTTTATACAATCCATAGCATAGTGTTTGTGTTTTTGCAAAACATATTTTTTCCATTTTGTGCTATGCCTTGCAATTTCTGGAAAACACCTTGTAAAAACCATTTTGTATTCATGAAACCACCTGTAGAACGCTGTATTTAATCCAAAATCACGATGTAACCGGAGTAAAAAGTTGTTTGTAGTTGATGTCAATCCAGCCAGACTACCAATCGGACTAGCACTTAGGTTAAACTAGTAGTTTCACTAAGTCAAACCATCTTTTGCTTTGTTTAACTTAGCCGAGCTATGGATCCGTACTAGATCTGTAACAGTATATATGAAAGCCTCAAATTCGATCGAGCTATAACTTGGGGCTAAACCAACCTTTTTAGCTCAGACCGATCTAAGAATGCTGCCCCTAGAGGCTCAATCGGGTTAACAAATCCTTCGTCCACACTGAGCTGACAGACCCCTTACTGACACCGAGCTAACAGACCCCTTGCTCCAACCGAGCTAAGTAACGAAGCAAATCATATAACCGAGCTAGGACTTTATTTATCTTACCTATATTTCTTTTAGCACGGTCCAATCGATCTGTGCTTAACACCTTCATTTTTCACTTTGCAGACTTAGGTTGCCCAGGCACTCCTTTGAGCGCTCAACCGAGCTACTCAGCACCTTTCTTCAACCGAGCTAAAACTCAGATTTAATTTATTCATAACTTAAACCATAAATGGGAAAGTATAGGTTTTTAGTAGACACACCTGGTGGCTTGGCCGAATTCCGAAGGGAGTATAACATTCCTGACGATGTCCATCTCACCCTAGTCGAACAAGATATCACACCATGGGGAAACCAAGGTTTTGTACCTTTTACCCTCCTGTCCATTATAGAAACCGGACTGAGATTCCCTGTACAGCCTTTACTTTGTGAATTCCTTGGGCAAACTAGGATATGCCCCACCCAACTATCCACAAATTCATACCGCATAATTAATGGTATAGCCGAACTAAACCGCCGAGCTGGCATTAACCTCGGCTTAGCCGAACTCTTCCATCAATATTCCATTGGATCAAAAGAAGATGGCAGGGTCTATTATCTAAGAATACGCCGCCGTTGAGAGAAAATAATAACAGACACATCGGATAAAGACTTGAACGATGATGATTTTTTCTGAGTATCTGGGAATTTTGAAGACCACCAAGCCCAGATTCCAGGCCGCAGTATAAACTGGAAGAAAGGAACCCCCGGTATAATTACCTCGGCTTCTTTGTATGCCTCCCTTTATTTTGATTTTCTGTTCCTGAACCAAACTGACAGTTACAGATACAACAGTCGACGAAAAGCCAGAGTAACAGACTTCTTGCTAGAGGCATCTCCTGAACCGGATCCGCATCTCCTGAATCGGATCCAACCTTGCCACAAATTAACCTGGTTCGTACTACTGCAGAACAAGAGATGGCCAAGAGGAATAGAGTAAGGGCCCTGCTAACCGAAACAAACCGAGCCGAGGTACCATCACCGAACCAGACTCAGGAAACCATGGTGGCCCTTCCATCTCAACAACCCTCGTCATCTCGCCCAAGCAAGCGTGCCTGGACTACCCCAACCGAGCAACGCCTTGAAGATGAAGATGAAACCATTCTTCCACCAAGCCCTCCACCGAGCCCGCAACCGGAGCGCTCCGACCGAGCCAGCTCCTCCAAGTGGGCACCCAAAATCACTTTTCAAAACTGAGAAATTTAGGACACTAACTCAGTGATCGCTGAAAAAGATCACTTAATGGCATTTAACCTTGCCAAGAGTGTCTGCCTTCCAGCGGACATGGAGCACCACAAGCATCTAACCGAACTAAGGGCCATTCGTTTGGCCACGAAATCCATGGTGCTTATAAGTAGCTTCTTCTGTTAACCTTTCTAATTTGCTCAACTTTTATCTCGGTTTAATTACAAGTCTTCCCCTCCTTTTACAGGCCATGCAGAAGAGCCACATGGCTCATAAGCGCGTGCTTGAACTTTGCAAGACTACAAGGCAAGCCCTGGCCGAAGTGACTGAAAAAACTGCCGAGCTAGAACAAGCCAGACAGCAAATAACTGAGCTAAAATCCGAGAACGGTCGTCTGGCTGGACTTGTTAGCTCGGCTGAAGCAGAAAAACAAAAAGCTGATGACGCCAAGATAGAGCAGCTGAAGAAGAGCGCTGATGACGCCGAGCTCTGGGGTTACAAGGAGGGGGAGGCGACTTACATTAAACAATGTGAAGCTGCCAAGGATCTCTTCTTCAAATGCGGTTGGAGGGCGGCTGTAGAACAGCTCGATCACAGTCCAGAGACCGAGGTCCTCAACGCTCCAGCATACTTCATTCCGAGCTCTATGACGGAATATGCTGCTGCCCTTCAGCAACAATTTCTTAAGGATTCAGATGATGAAGAACACACCATGCCCAAAGATACCCCAGCTGTCAATGATCCCGTCAATCAGTCAGTTCGGTCGGAGCTAATGGTGGAAGATCTGACCAACGAGCTGCCTACTGAAACCGTTCTTCCAACCGAGACCGTGCTATCGAGTGAAACCGAGCTCCGAGTTGATATTGATGCCGACCTTGATGATCTGTTTAACTGACTTTGTATTTTTCTTCTTTTTGCTTTTTTCTTTTCTTTGTTGTTGGAAACAAATTGTAACTGGGCTGAGGCCTCACCTTTTGTACTTGTTTTGAATTTTCAATGAAGTCTGCTTTTTTGTTCAACTCTTATTTCGGTTGATCTTCATGCTTGTACTTTACTTTCTAACCGAAGTCTTGGATGAGGTACAACATTCACTTGCCGAGATATTTATTTTGGTCTTGATCTTGCAATCTAATTATAGCTGCCAACCACTCTTCAGTCGAGATATCTACCTCGGCTGAAGAGTACTAACAGTTGGCTCAGTCCAGCCAACCATTCTTTAGCCGATATCCTTACTTCGGCTGAAGAGTATTAAAAGTAGGTTTAATCTTGCCAACCACTCTTTAGCCGAAATCCTTACATCGGTTGAAGAGTACTAAGAGTTGGTTTAATCCAGCCAACCACTCTTTAGCCGGAATATCCTTACATCGGTTGAAGAGTCTAACAAAGGGAAAGTATGGTTTTTTAATCTAGCCTAACCACTCTTTAGCGACATTCCTTCATCGGGTTGAAGAGTCTAAGAGTTGGTTTAATCCGTAGCCAACCACTCCTTTAGCCGTATCCTTACATTCGGTGAAGAGTGACTAAGAGTTGGTTTAATCCAGCCAACCACTTCTTAGCCGATATCCGGTTGAGAGTTAGGTTGTTTAATCCAGCCAACCACTCTTACGTATTCCGAGTGGTAATCCTAGCACTTCGACTGAAGAGTACAAAGAGTTGGTTTTAATCCAACCAACCTCTAAATTGGTTATTCTTGCCAATTTAAAAAAATGTTTGGTTATTCTGACCAAGCGTCCTACAGCCTGAATCCTTATCTTGGGCTTAGAAGGTGTTGGTTTTTCCAACAACCTCTAAGTTGTTTTCCAGCCCAACCTAGAGTAAAGTGTTTGGTTATTCCGACCAAACGTCCTGCAGCTTGGATCCTTATCCTAGGCTTAGGAAGGGTGTTGGTTTTTCCAGCCAACCTCTAAGTTGGTTTTTCCAGCCAACCCAGAGTAAAGTGTTTGGTTATTCCGACCAAATGTCCTGCAGCCTGGATCCTTATCCTGGGCTTAGAAGGGGTATTGGTTTTTCCAGCCAACTATGTTTTTAATGCCCCTAACTTACTAAAGCAATCTTTTATAGAAGGAAACAACTATACTGAAAAGAAACTACTTGTTTTATTGAGAAAGGGAAAAATTACACATATTTAAAAAAAACTAAAAATAAAATATCTTGAGATTTGCAGTATTCCATGGTCTGGGAATTGCTTTGCCATCCTTATCTTCTAAGTGGTATGCCCCTTTTCCAGGTAATCCGACCACTTTGTAAGGTCCTTTCCAATTGGGCCCTAACTTGCCATCTCCCGGAACCACGGTGTTTCCCATTACTTTGCGTAGCACCCAATCTCCGATCTTGAATTGCCTTGGATGCACTGTTTTGTTGTATTTCCTGGATAGCTCTTGTTGGTATGAGGCAATGTGAACCAACGCTCTTTCTCTTCTTTCTTCGGTGAGGTCGAGTTCCAATGTTATGGCCTCTCCATTCAAGTCTGGATCAAAATTTTCGCTTCTAATTGTGGGGAGGCCAACTTCCAGTGGGATTACCGCTTCCATGCCATAGGCTAAAGAGAATGGTGTCTCTCCAGTTAATCGCTGAGGTGTGGTACGGTAAGTCCACAGAACATGAGGCAGTTCCTCAGCCCACTTGCCTTTTACTTTTTCTAACCTCTTCTTTAATCCATCCAAAACAACCTTGTTTGATGCTTATGCTTGGCCATTTGCTTGCGGATATGCCAGTGTAGAATTGTAGAACTCTATCTTGTATTCTTCACAAAAGCCTCTAAAGATTCTGCGGTCGAACTGAGTGCCATTGTCTGATATTAGGGCTTTAGGTATGCCGAATCGAGTGATGATATTCTGCCAGACGAACTTCTTCACATCTTTTTCCTTAATTGATGCTAATGCTTCTGCTTCCACCCACTTTGTGAAGTAGTCTGTTGCTGCGAGAAAAAACTTCCTGTTTTCGGGTGCTGTTGGAAGTGGTCCTACTATGTCCAAGCCCCGCATTGCGAAGGGCCATGGGCTGGTTAGCGGTAGGAGCTCTCTAGCTGGCTGATGTATTTGGTGTGCGAACTTCTGACATTTCTCGCACTTCTTCACATACTTCTCCGACTCTGCTTGCATGTAAGGCCACCAGTATCCTTGCGAAATGGCTCTGTAAGCTAACGATCTTCCTCCTTGGTGGCTTCCGCACATCCCTTCGTGTATTTCGAACAAGAATGCTTCCACTTTGCTGGGGTGAACGCATTTTAGATAAGGTCCTGAGAATGATTTTTTGTACAATGCCATAGAAGGAGAGAGCCAAAATCGCAGCGATTTTGCTCTAATTTTGTTGGCTTCCTTCTTTTGTTCCGGTAAGACACTGTCTTTTAAGAACAATATGATGGGATCCATCCATGAGGGGCCTAGTTCGGCGCAACATACCTCTTCTGCTTCCGGGTCGTCAATGCTTGGTCTTGGTGAGTAGTTAATTAGCAATGGATGAGGGATGGATGTATCAGCCATTGAAGCAAAGCCTGCTAGTTCGTCTGCTCTGCTGTTTTCCTCCCTGCCAATCTGTTCTATCCTAACTACTTCAAATTTCTTGATCTCCTTTCTGACTAAGTCTTGATACTTAGTCATCCTGTCATCCTTTGCCTCGTAGTCGCCTGAAATTTGGTTTACCACCAGCTGTGAGTCGCTGTACACCATTAGCCCGGTAGCCTTCATGTAGGATGCTAATTTGAGACCTGCAAGAAGTGCTTCATACTTCGCTTCGTTATTTGATGCTGGAAATCCAAGGTTGACTACTTGCTCCATAACTAGGCCGTCTGGTGAGATCAGGACTATGCCAAGTCCTGCACCATGCCGGTTGGATGCTCCATCCACAAAGAGCTTCCACATCTCTCCGACGAACAATTTCCAGCAAGTGGAGGGATCAGACGATGCCGTGGGGTCAAGAATGTCGCTGGTGTTTTCTTTAAGGTCCATACTCGCTGTCTGCCCCTCGCTATCTTATTGAACCAAGTCTTTATTTGTTGGTGAGTCTTGGCTTGGTGTAGCATGGTTCGCTTCTGCCTTGCTTTCTTTACTCTGGTCTACCTTGGGGTCTGACTGAATATCCTGCACCAGGGGTTGCGCTATTCCGGCGTCAACTTCTATCCCTGGTTCGGTTGTATCAGTCAGGTCAACTGGGCAGATATGATGACTTCCTGGGGTGAATTCTGCGACAAAGTCTGCCAAAGCTTGGGCCTTTATCACGGTTCTGGGTTGGAACTTGATGTCGAACTGTCCCAACTCTATTGCCCACTTCAAGATTCGCCCAGAAAAGTTTGCCCTCTCAAACAAAGCTTTTAATGGGAAAGCTGTGAGGACGACTATGGTGTGGGTGTGGAAGTAGTGCGACATCTTTCTTGAGGCCATCATTAAGGCCAAGGCCAGTTTTTCCAGTGTCAAGTACCTCTTTTCGGTGCCCAGTAATGTTTTGCTGACATAATAAATGGGCAGATGTTGGATTCCTTCTGCACGGACCAATACTGCGCTAATTGCGTGCTGAGAGACCGCCAGGTACAGGAAGAGTTCTTCTCCAGGTATTGGGGTGACAAGCAGTGGTGGAGAAGACATGTATTCCTTCAAGTTTTCCAGAGCGCGGTCGCATTCTTCGTCCCACTCGCTTTTAATGCTTGAAAAAATGGTCGTAGTCTGTCTGACGACCGGCTAATAAATCGGTTGAGTGCAGCTGCCATGCCGGTGAGATACTGTACTATTTTTACTGAGTTAGGTCTCTCCAGGTCCTGAATAGCTTTGATCTGGGAGGGGTCTGCTTCTATACCCCGGTTGGTCACCAGGAAGCCCAGGAATTTGCCAGATCCTACACCGAACGCACACTTAGATGCATTAAGGCGCAACTTGTGCCTCTTCAGAATCTGTAACATCTCACCTAGGTCCCTTAGATGGTCGTTCTCATCCTTGCTTTTGACCACCATATCGTCGATGTAAGCTTCCATTATTCTGCCTAACAACGGTTCAAACATCTTGGTGACCATTCTCTAGAATGTTGTCCCTACGTTCTTTAGGCCAAAGGGCATGACCTTATAGCAATACAGTCCTCTTGGAGTGGTAAAGGACGTGACCTCCTGGTCTGGTTTGTACATGGCAATCTGATGGTAGCCTCTGTATGCATCCAGAAAGCTAAGTCGGTTGTGCCCCGCCGTTAGGTCTACCAATTGATCTATTCGTGGTAGGGGGAAGCTGTCCTTTGGGCATGCTTTGTTGACTGTCTTATAGTCGACGCAGACACGCCATTTGCCATTCTTTTTTGGCACCACGACTGTGTTAGAAATCCATCTGGGGTAATGCACCTCTCTGATAGCTCCTGCCTCTAGTAGATTTTCCACTTCTTCCGCCACTATCTCGGCGTGGTGGAGTGCCGATTTGTGAGTGCGCTGAATGATTGGTCTGGCGGGTGGGTGGACATTGAGTTGGTGACAGATGAAGTTTGGATCAATGCCTGGCATGTCGTAGGGTATCCAAGCGAACACTTCGATGTTAGAGGTCAAGAATTCCAAGACCTCTAATCTCTCAGTGCTGGACAGCGATGATCCGAGCAAAAAGAACTTATCTGGGTTCTTTTCATCTATTCTTATCTTTACTAAGTCTTCCACCGATTTTTGATCAGCTGCTTTGCCGACATCTGTGAACAGTTTATTACTCGCAGGTTCTTCCACCGAATGAACATATCCTTTGGCAGCGCGGCTGCCATTAGCCGTGACAAAGCATTGCTTGGACATAATCTGGTCTCCAAAGACCTCTTCAATTACTCCGGCTCCGTTGGGAAACCGCATTACTTGATGGTAGGATGATGCTACTGATTTCATGGCATGGAGCCATGTTCTTCCCAAGATTATGTTGTAAGTGGAAGGGACCTTCAACATCCAAAATTCCACTTGTTTTGTCACGCTTCTTGCCCTGACTGGTAGGATAATTTTGTCGACTGGCCATTTTGGCATTGAGTTGAATCCGATCAGGGGGGATACAGCCGATGCCAGGTCTTTGTCCTCCAATTTCAGTTGTTTGAAGGTGTCGTAGTACATTATCTCACACGAGCTACCTTGGTCTATCAGAATTCGCTTGACGTCGTAATCCTTGACGCGGAGGGTGATGACCAGTGCATCATTGTGAGGGCAATATATTATTTCCAAGTCCTTGTCTGAAAAAGACATGACGTTCGTGGCCTCTGTTCTTCCTTTCTTGATTGTGGGTTGTGCACTTAGAACCTCCCTTAAGTGCTCAGCCTTTTTGATCATGCCCCTGAACTCACATACGCGCTCAGGTTCGCATATCCCATGTATTACGTTTATCACGCCTTGAGGTGGGGCGTCGATTGACATTCCGTTTGGGTGGTTGTCATTTTGGGGGGCTGGCTGCGCCCCTCCTTCAATGTATTTGTCCAGGTGACCGGCCGCCACCAACTCCTCTAGATGTTGTCTTAATGGTATACAATTTTCAGTGTGGCGCCCCTTTCTTTATAGAAGGTGCAACGTGATCTTTCGTCGTAGTCTTTCTGAGCCTCTCCTAGCTTGGCAGGCCATCTGACGAAAGGTTCATCGCGTATCTCGCTTAGAATCCGGTAGATTGGCTTTTTGAATACCGTGGTAATGGCAGTGCGAACTCTTAGCCATCTTTTATACTGGTCTTCTCCGTTGTCCCGCCTGCCTCATCTGTTTTTGTTCGGACGTTCTACCATGTTGACCTTTGCTGCAGTCTTTTTATCTGGTATTGCCGTCGTGCTAGACTTTGCTTTAGCACGGGCGCCATCTTCTTCAACCCGAATGTGTTGGTGTACTGTCTCCATTAAGGCCTCCATCGTGAGAGGCGGTGTCATAGTGATTGAGTCCCTTAGTCTGTTCCCGACTGGAAGGCCTCTTTTGTATTGTGCGAGGGCGAGATTGGTGGGGCAGTCCCCAATCTGGTTGAAGGTCTCCCAGTAGCGGCTGTTGTAGGATTTTAATGACTCTTTTTGGCCCATGTCGATGGAGAGCAATTGATCAATTTCCATCGAGGTCTTGGTGTTCGTTCTGAACCTTGTTACGAACGCCTCCGCCAATTGCGCCCAGGAGGCTATGCTGCCTTCTGGAAGTTTTTCGAACCAAGTCAAGCCTAGGTCACCAAGGCTTGATGGGAAGAGGATGCACATCAAAGCCTCGTTTCGTCGATATACCGCCATAACCTGGTGGAAGTGACTTAGGTGCATGTAAGGGTCCGTCTTCCCTTCGTACGTAGTAAATTTAGGCTGGATGAAGCCTGAGGGTAATGATGCGTTCTCAATCGCCGGAACGAACGGCGAGCTATGTAGTCTTGCTAACGCTTTATCTGTTGGTTCGTAGGCAAGGTATGGTACTGGCATTCCAACCTCGATGCTTCCATGCGTCTGGGGAGCTAACCGCCGAAGGGCTGAAACTCTGTGCGGGTCGCGTGCCCTAGCATCCTCCTTCTGTCGCGCCTTTTCTTCAAGCACAGTCCGTATGTCAGACAATTTAGGTAATTCTGTTTGCCTGGATGATGTATGGTGCATGTGTGAGGGCCGATAGGTACTTCCCTCTGTGTAAAACCTTAATGATCTCGTTCTCTCAGACCTGGAGTAACGAGTTCTGGAAGTCCTTGATTGAGTGTCACTCGTCCTGAGGCTTCTACTTTCTGCTTGCGATGTCGTGGTATGCCTACTACGATCTTTTGAGTGGCGAGGAGGCGCATTGCCTTTGCGCACCTCTCCTGTCGCCACCCCTTTTCCCTTGATCTGGCGCTTCATGGCCTCCATGTCCACCGCCATCTTCATTATTAATTCATCTTGCTCCTTCACGCGGTCCTCCAGAACTTGAGGATCAATCATCCGCCTTTGTCTGTCAGGACTTCGTGAACGAGAGTGACGGGGGCTGTTAGTCCGCCTCCTTCCCCTTGCATCCCTCCTGGGATTTTGTCATTGTGGCTCCAAGTCCGCCATGGGAGGGATAGAAGGTAGGCCTTCGCGCCTTGCACCCCCCTCTGGTGTTTGTCCGTCGATGGCGGACTACGGCAAATCTTCGTTGTGCGCCATTGCTTCTAAAGAGGAAAAGCTTGATCAAGAGGTTTTGTTCTAGTATGATCTTTTCACAGACGGCGCCAAATTGTGTGGGTGATTTTCTGACCACACTGCCAAACAGGTACCCAGTTGGAGAGTACCGGCAGAATAGATTAAGCCCGAACGACTTGTAACAGAAAGAAGAGTTTCTGGCGGTGGCTCGTCCACCCGAGGGTACTCCGACGATCAAGTCAGTACTCAATATCTCTCAAAGATAACCAACAGTACTTAAATCACTAGACAGAATATCAAAAGCATACTTTAAACCCATGGGGGTGCTTCCCTTTTATAGGAAACTTAATCCTAGTCCCAATAGAAGCCTAGCTCTATTGGACTTAAGATTACAGCTAATCTTGGACTCCCAGTAGGATTAGGATAAACTCTCTAAGAGTCTCATCTTTACCCAAACTGAAGTCTTCTCCCATTCTAGGACTCTTGTCCCTTATCCGCTTATCTCGGATTTCGGTATTCTCGCAAATAACCTCGGCCTAGCCGAGATTACCTCGGCGTCATGATCAGGACACGTGGCACCTCGGCTGGCACTTCAGTGACACCTCGACCATGTGTTGTCATTCAAAAATTATGTCCCCACATTACATTTAATCCATAATCGTTTCACATTTTCTCTAACAATCATCAAATCAATTACAAAAAAAAAAAAAAAAAGGATCAACTTTCCAAACACAACTTTTTCAACTAGGTTTAAATTGTTAGAAAGTCAAATAACCAATTAAAAATGAGTTAGTATTGTCTATATTATTTATTTTAAATATCATATAAATAATATCACATAATATTATAAAATTATTAAATAATTTTATTTTTGTCCCAATCAATATCTCGAAATTTGTTTAAAGTTTTTAAATGATTACAAATACCTTAAAACAACAAACACAACACAATCAGTTTTTAACACCCCAACAACAATAATGTCTGGATATCAGCTTAGGAGGAGATTTAACTGCCAATTACTTTAATGCCCTAAGCATGTGATTCTCGAGTGCCTTCCGATTCGCGTGGGACTAAACATTCTCCTTCAAATTCCTTTTGTTTGTGTTGTTTTGACTCCACATTCAAATTATAATCTATTTATTATCTCATGAATGTTTTAAAAACACTTTTGTCTTTCTATGTCAATACTCAACTTCTTTCTGGATTTATCACTATACTATAAAATTCGACTAGCTGTACATTCAAAATTGTGCCATGTAAAACAAGTTTTGAAGTGTGGTAATAATAATTTGAAAAAAATAAATAAAAATAAAGTGAAAATAATAGCTCCTTTGAAATCCAAGAAATGTATGACAAAATTAGCTAAAAGTGTCTTAACATTATTTATTTTAATTTTAATTTTAATTTTAATATTTTTTTTCATGTACACAAGCGTTTGTTGGCAAGAATCTTTCTATAATCTGACAACAAAAGGGGTGTTTGTTTTAGCTTTTCAGAGCTAACTTATGGCTTTTAATTTTGAAAAAGTTATTTTGGACTGTTTGGTTAAATTTATTTCAAACAGCTTCTGATTCTAACAGCTTATTTTAACTCCAAAAAGCTGAAAGGTGTCGTAGTACATTATCTCACACGAGCTACCTTGGTCTATCAGAATTCGCTTGACGTCGTAATCCTTGATGCGGAGGGTGATGACCAGTGCATCATTGTGAGGGCAATATATTCTTTCCAAGTCCTTGTCTGAAAAAGACATGGCGTTCATGGCCTCTGTTCTTCCTTTCTTGATTGTGGGTTGTGCACTTAGAACCTCCCTTAAGTGCTCAGCCTTTTTGATCATGCCCCTGAACTCACATACGCGCTCAGGTTCGCATATCCCATGTATTACGTTTATCAATTAATTGAAAAAACTATTTCACAGCTTATTTAACAAACACTACTCAGGAACTTAAATCTATAATCCAACAGCTACACCAAACAGATTAACAACTTCTGATTAAAGTCATAATCTATAAGCTGTTTTAACGGCTACACCAAACGGGGCCAAAGTTGGCTAAGGTGGCAGCTTATCATAATTTTTTCAGTATACTGTCATATAAATAAAATTTATTGGGCATATATGATTGCATAATTAAATTGGGTAAGATTATGAGTACGGTTATATTCAGTGATGAGATTATTATAATGTGATGATATTAAGTTAGAATGTAAGATGAATTATATTTTATTTACGCACTAATAAAGTAATAATAATTGGTTAAGATTAAACTTATAAAGTTAAGTAATAGTACTTATTACTCTAAAAAGTTTATTTTTTATTTTTATAAAACGGGGGTGATAATTTTTTTTTACTTCCAATTCCATGGGATTAGACTGTGCATCCCACCTCTCAATATGAATGCTAATTCCAACATACTAAAAATAACCCCATATATATTAAGAAAATCATTACGTGACTCAATTTTACATATAAATTTTACAATACATGAGTTAAATACGAATAACACAATAAATTTCTTTGATATTTTTTTCAACCAAACAAAATGTAGATGGACCCACAGATCTCTGGCTCTGTGATGCTTATAACATGACTATACGAGGTGAGACTAACATTACTCTAGGGAGGGGTTCAAATTTTCTTGGATCCCATCCCATATATAACTGCTACTGCTATATGTAGCTTTCTATCCATCCACTACAGAATCGTTCGTTCTAGTGTAGTTGTAGTGAGTCAAAACAGAAAATTAAATTCCCACCAACCAAACAAGCCCACTATGGCCACCTCACCTCATCACCACCACCACATCCTCACCGTCTTCCTCCTCATCGCCGCCGCCGCCACCACCACCACCGTCACCGGCACCGACCACATAGTCGGAGCCAACCGAGGATGGAACCCCGGGATCAACTACACCCTCTGGTCCAACAACCAAACCTTCTTCGTGAACGACATGATCTGTACACATAAATCTCAAAATTCATTTCTCTATTGTAGCGTTCTAAATCTGAAATTTCATATTCTTTGTTAACATTTCTTATTTTTTACACTGTTGCAGCGTTTAGGTATCAGAAAACGCAGTACAATGTGTTCGAAGTGAATCAAACTGGTTACGATAACTGTACCACTGAAGGAGCTACGGGGAATTGGAGCAGTGGAAAAGACTTTATTCTCCTTGATAAGGCCAAGAGGTACTACTTCATTTGCGGCAATGGCGGTTGCTACAGCGGAATGAAAGTTTCTGTGCTTGTTCACCCTCTTCCGCCGCCGCCTTCTTCTTCTCCCTCCGGCAAGACCTCCTTGTCGGATTCCACCGCTAAGGACGGGTACAAGGTGCTTGGGAAGGTTGTGGTGGCGGTGGTTTCGTCGATCTGGTTCGGATTTGGCTGGATCTAGCGGCGGTGGTTGTGGTGATTGTTTGTTTTTCTAGGGTTCTTAGAGGAGCTAGCTCTGTGATTGAGATGTATTATTTGGGAAATCAAAGAGAGATTATTAAAAAAAAGGTTTTTTCAGATTTTTTAGATTTGGTTTTATTATTGTTTACTTTTTTGATGGGTGCTTTTTATTATTTTTACTTAATTTTTTAGAGAGAATTTTCGTAATAAAAAAAAAAATTGATTGAGATTTGATGGGATAGTAATGTTTTTGTTTGTCATATTTTATTTTTTATTTTTATTTATTTTTTATTTTTGGGTATGGGTCATGCTTCTTTTTAATTCGAGATTTGATTAGTACGTGTTCTTGGGTTGGTGAGAATTTAACGGTAAATATAATTTTTAAAATAAATTATTGATAAAAATTTAATTTGATTAAGTAGTCATCTATATCTAACAACGTGATTTTTTTTATAGAGATAAAATAGTCAATAAGTTTTACACATTAAACGATTCGAATTATTGAAATATAATTCGTGGTGAGCTCCATAAGCCCACAGCACTAGGGGTGAGCAGCGGATATACCGATCCACCAAAACCGACCGAACCGAACCGATCCGCCACATTTTGGACGGATGCGTGATGACGAGCGGACGGTTGCGGATTGATTTTCCATAAGCCCCACAGCACCATCAAATCCATTGTGTAATGGAGACAAGCATGACCTTTTTGATATTATGAAGCTCGTCGAGTGTTTTATATTTGTAAAAAAATAAGTTGATTGAATATTAGTAGTCCCTTCATCGGAACACATTTTTATCAATGGTAAATGTGATTTTAAAAATAAATTGTTAATAAAAATGTGTTGGTTAAGGGGCTGACGATATCTGATCAACGTAATTTTTTACAGACATAAAGCAATCGATGAGCTCTACACATTGATTGAATTATCGAATTGAGACCCATAATGAGCCCCACGAGCCTAACAGTACGCTTAGTCCATTATGTGGACCGGAAAGAAGTCTCTTCTAAAAAAATATTACCAAATTTTTTCAATGTATTTATATCATCTCTAACGTATATTAATGCAATAAATACTGCATGTACATATAAAATTTATTATATCTGAAGATTGATGAATTACGTGTTTAATTTTATTTTTTTTTCCGTTTCTAGTTTATTTCTTCTGTTTCGCATTTTTTTTTTTGTTTAATTTGTTTTTTTAAAACTATTGGCTGATTAATTACGCAGTACAACTTACAAGTACTACATAAGGATCATTAACCACTTTAATCCATATTACTGTATGAAAGTAGTTCATGAAATGCTTTACTACCTTTTTTTTAGAATCTAAACCAACTTAACAAAATTCATGTAATCTTGCATTTGTGTTTGTTTTTCAATTTTTTTTTTTTTTGGTTTTTGTTTGTTTGTTTGTGTTTATTGGTTTTTTTTTCTTAATATTTATATTTACATGTACTACTAAAAATTTGATCTAAAACAAATGGCTCTTCTGGATTGGCCACACACATACTATAATGACAATTACAATGAAAAGTAAGGCTGTAAGATAGAATAAATCTAGAAAGATTGTAACATTCGAATTGTTCACTACAACACGGGGTGAATGTCCAAAGTTGGACAATCAATTATATTTAATTTCTTACATTTTTAATAATTTTTTTAACTGAGAATGTTTATATCTATGAATTATTGGAACATTAATTATCTAGTTTCATATAGTTTTATTATATATATTTATAATTCATTCCCTATGGATTGACCAAAGGAATAAAAATATTAAATCCAGATTACTTTAATTAATAAGTTAATACAATATGCAGTTTAGTAGAACAAAAGAAAATTCACCAATTTAGTTTTGCAATTTTCAAAAATAGTTTTCAAGTTTCAATCAATATTTTTTATTTTCATTGAATTTTTTAATATTTTAATCAAAATTTGTAACCTTTTAGATTCACTAGATATACTTAAAAAGTATAGTATTTGTGAAAAATCTTTTAAAAATTTATTAAAAATAAAAATATAAAAATTCAGTATTTTTTTGTATTTATTGAATTTTTTTAAAATTTATTTATAAACATTTTACTTTTTAAATATACCTAAATTAGGTACATTTAAAAAAAATTAATTAAAATATTAAAAACACTTTATTGAAATTAACAAAACATGAAAACAAAAAACTCAAAAACCATATTTGAAAATTCAAAATCGTTTACTTAAAATTTTCATTTATTCAAATTTTATTTTTAAAAAAATAAAAAAATTGGGCCTGAGCCTACTCTGAACAATCATCAAACAATGTCAGTAGGCTATAAGTTGTGGGCCCAACACTTGTGAATTGGGCCCACTAAATAAATAATAATATCATCGCTACAGTCTGCTGATCAGAGTACTCCATTGTTGGCCACTACTGGTTGGAATTCTGCCAGTTTTCTATATTATTTGATTACAGCCTTTTCAAACGGATAAAAAAAAATAGTGAAAATATCATCTTACTTTCAAATAATCACTCAAAAATTAATTAAACTCTTATTTTTTTAGCAATATTAATTTTAAGCTATTCGATTTTAGGTCAATTATACTCCTGCCCGTTAAGTGCTGTTTATAATTAACTGAGAGTTGCTGATGTAGTATCAATTTCATTTAAAATTTTATTTTACCCTCCAAAACTATCTATAAAATATCAATTATATTTCAAAAGTTCGTTTTATTTGGGAGTCTAATTGTTAATTTGGGGTGAAATGAAAATTTAAATGAAGTTTGGGTGCTACATCAACAATTTGTGTTTGATTATAGATGGCAATTGACGGTAAGGATAAAATTGATGCAAAATCGAATGGTTTAGGTGTAAAATTAATATTATTAAAAGAAAATGAGTTGAATTGATTTTGAATGATAATTTGAGTGACAAAGTAATATTTTCCCTAAGAAATAAAGAAATTACGGGTTCGTTTGGGAAGTGAGTTGGCTTTTTAGCTTTTTTGACTATTTTAGTCTGGAGCTAAAAAGCCTGATTTGGGAAGGATTTTTGACTTTTTTGGTTTTTTTAACCTTTTTGTGAGAGAAAGAATATAATAATTATGGATTGGATGTGATGTTTTGTCTTATTGAGCTAAAAAACCTAATTTATTTTTTGTGACTAAAATAACCAAAAAAACTCCCAAGTTGGGCTTCCCAAACGAAGCTTACATTGACTTCTTATGATATTTAGAGTTTAAGTCAAATAACACTATTTTTATTAATAATTCATTAGTTATGTAAATGAATAATTAAAATGTATATTTTTATTTATTCATCCTTATGTCTTTACATTATTTACATTGGTTTTAATTCCTTTAATCTTACTAAATAGGAGATCAGTGTAATTATACAAAAATTGTGAGACTGCTTATATTTTCTTCAAATTTCAAGAGATGATAAGTGTAATTTACTAAAATAAAAATTAAAATAAAAAAGGGCAGCTTAACTATAGCTTATTTAGTAAAAAATTATAAATAATAATAATATTTTAGTAAGATTTATTTCTATTTGACAACTATTAAACTCTTTTTTTTTTGAACTTCTAATTTTAGTGAGATTTTCCAAATTTTGAATTTATTTATTTATTGTTATTTTTTATTGTTGGTCTTTGTAGTCTAGAAAAATCAAAGGTTTAATGATGTTTGGTGAGGGTAAATGTAGAGAGAAGGAAGAGAAAAGTGTTTGAGAGAGAGAGAGAGAGAGAGAGAGAGAGATATGAGGAAAAAGTGAGGTAGATGTTCAGCCCAAGAAAAGAAAAAGAAAAAAACAATTCGGATCCAGCATTTTCCAGCATGTGTGAAGTGCACCTTTCCACATGTGCGACACCCACTCCTGCACGTATGGCACGCCTTTCGCACGTGCCCTCAGCTTGTGCAATTAAAGAAGTCTCCAACCTTTGAAGATATACCGTCACCGTACGTGTGGCCTTACCTCACGCATGTGCAGCCTCGCTTCCACTTCGCTTGCGGTTTTGCTTCTTCTCCCAATTGTGCCCTTTGCAAGGCCCACGACATCCCCGATTCCAACTACACTTTTTGTAAATCCGAGAAAGGTTTCAAGGACAATGAATCTAAATGGTCGACTCGACATCTCCAACACGAGAAAGATAACCACAATTAAGGAGAACAAGATAGGTTAGCACCTGGGCATGACAAATTCGTATTGTTATATTAGTTAACCACAAATTAAATTTTAAAATTTATAATCAACTTTCGAAACCGTTCCGCTCCGCTATAGTTAATATATATATATATATATATATATTTTAACCTTTAATGAAATATCAAGTAAAAATGAATGTGAGAAAAATTTAAGATGTGAAATTTGTTATAAATTAATTATATTTATGAAAAATATTATGTAAAATTAGTTTGTATTATATATATATATAATATTATGCAAATTAGTATTATATATTACATAAATATTTGATAATTGGTTAAGAATATTCTTCATTTCGTCAATCCATCCCCAATAGCCCAAACCACGATTTGGTAATTTGTTAATCCGCTATTTGGTTTTTAGTTTTACTCTCAAACCGCCTAAATTGTACAACGAACATCCCTACTCTCGATCATCACAGAATTAGAGGTGTCATTGATTATTTATTATATTTTTTTTTATGTGATTAGTTACAATCATTTTTAAAAAAGATGATCGTATATTTATAAATTCTTTGTTATCATTTTTTTTATAAATAAAAAATATAATGAAAATTATCAAATCAATCTATATATTTATTTTATTTTTATAAACAATGTACATCATTAAAGTAAGGTCTTGGGAACTTAGATTTACTATCTCCAATTTGGGTGGAGGGGTGAGGATTAAAAGCGTGTATTGCGTGGATTTATGTGTAAAATGAATCTAAACCACACATTAGTAAGTGTATTGATTTAAAATGAAAAACCCTCAATAAATTATATTATTTCGTACAAAAATTAAGTGTGTATCATTTTTCTTTTTAGAAAAAAAAAATTATATTACCAAATTTATTTCATGTATTTATATAATTTCTAACGTATATTAATATAATAAATACTATACGTATGTATAAGATTTATCATATTTCAAAATGGAGTGGGGTTCCTGCACAATAGGATACTGTGAGTTCTGTTGAGGGCATGTCCCGAATCTCTTTTGATGATTTAAATTGTTCATATTGTAAAATTTGTCAAGTAGATTATTTATGCAAAAAATAAAGTAAATTAGGCATCTATAACCTCATAATAAGAGTACATTTATTTTTTAAAAAATAAACAGTTAACATGATTTTAATAATTTTTAAAAATAATTAAGACTTAATCATGAGGTTAATAATATCCGATTAATTTAATTTTTTATATGAGTAATATATTCGACAAATCCTATAGTGTAAACAATTCAAATTATCAAAATAATTCCAAAAAAACCCTCTAAAAGCTATCACAGCGGGGCTGCTGTGCAACCCTTACTCCTTTGAGAATAGTAGGATCCATCATGACACAATAGAAGTCACAGTATACCCACCCAAAAAAGAAGTCACAGTAGGGCTGCTGTGTGCAATCCTGAGATTGAAGAATTATGAGTTTAAATTATTATTTTTTTCCGTTTTTACTTTACTTTCTTCTAAGTTTTTCTTTTTTAAAAAAAAAAAAAAAAAAATACTATCCACTGTTTAATTACATGGTACAACTTACGGACATGTTGATTCACAAGACTAATAGTGAAGTATTAATAATCTTATCAAAATTAGTGTGGTATTCACCATCCAATTGGATTAATAGGATAAATTATCCATTGGATTAAGAATCTCACCCCTACCCCATTACTAATAATCCTACAAATTTGTTGGATTAATTATTCATTGGATTAATAATCCTAAACCAAAATATTAAAACAAATATAAGATAATTGGACTCACAGATTAATAATGTCAATCATATGTTCTTATCCATCCAATCGAACATGCCCCACAAGTACTACATAAGGATCAATTATAGCTTTAATTCTTAGAAAAATGCTTGGGAGCACTAATTAGTGCTCCCACTAATTAGGTGGCAGTGGGTCCCGCCATTAATGATGTGATGTTTTGGTCTTGGAGTTGTATTTTATTTTTATTTTTTTTACTTTTTTAATGCATTAGTGCTATTAGTGGTGATGTTTTTAGTGGGATGAATCATTGTTGTAATTCTTATTCAAAAATGCCTAAGACCCCAGTGGGGGTCACTGGGGGTCACGTATGGAGGCTTCTCATTGGTCAAAACAAAAAAATTGTTATTTTTTATTTTTTATTATGATTTGAATGAATGGCACGCTGCCACCTCACTGGGGGTTGGGGGT
Source organism: Camellia sinensis (assembly GCF_004153795.1). NCBI lineage: Eukaryota > Viridiplantae > Streptophyta > Magnoliopsida > Ericales > Theaceae > Camellia > Camellia sinensis. The sequence continues at coordinate 1,440,494 of NW_021024503.1, read as the reverse complement.
CTGTAGCAAAGTCCAATTCTTATTACTGTATGAAAGTAGTGTTGGACAATCTTCACTGTATTTAAAAAGATTAAATTCTGTTGTGTACAGAATAACAACAAGAATATAAAGAAAAAGGAGAGAATTTGTTTGATTACAAAAATCAAACTCGAAATAAAAATAAATAAATAAAAACAGATTTTATTTTGTTACAAAAACAAAATTAAAATAAATAAAAACAACACTGAAAATAAATTAAACAACTTACTTGATTTAATTTCTTCGAATTATTTTCTGATCAAGTCTAGTGTTTGACACTGTGTCCTTAAGACAGATTCGTCCTCTCCACGGTGCTTTCAGAATTTGGACGTCTATCTCCCAGGATGAAATGATCTTATGTTGGTTTTGAATTCAAACAGATTTGAATCTGTTAATAATTCAAACAGATAGCAAAAAACGGGAAGGGCCCTGTTTGGGTGTACAGAAAATCCAAACTAGTTTATTTCTGTTTGAAAACGGGAAGGGCTCTGTTTGGATGTACATAAAATCCAAATCAGTTTAATTTGAATTCTGGATTTTATTTTACCAAAAATAAAATTAAATTCAAATGTTTTTGGCCCAAAAAGATTAATATTGGGCCGAACAAACCCAACCCAACCACACACCCAGCCTACCCGACCGAACGTAGGGCGGCGCACGTGTAGTGATTTTTAGGTCCAATGGGTCTAGCTCATTTTGCCCATAACCTCTCCCTCTAAAACACTTGGGTACCCCTTGGGGCACACCCCAAGTACCAAACCCATAAGCCTTATAAACCCTTTCAAAACTTCCCACCAAATCAATGTGGGACAAGCCAATTTACAACCTTAAGGAATTTCCACCAAAACTCCATTTCCATGGAGCACACTTTGACTTCAATTTCCCATTCACTCGGTAATGGTTTTGAGCAACCAAATATACCACGTGAATCACAACGCGACATAGAACGCGTTACCACTTTGACCCGAGTAAATCGACGCTCGGGGTCCACCTAAAAAATAGACCAAACTTAAGAAAAAATTCTGATTTTATCCAGAATTTTTTCTACCATTTGCTACAAGTAGTTCATGAAATACTTTACTACCGGTTTTTTTGAGTCTAAACCAACTTAACAACATTCATGTAACAACTCTCCACTTTGCATTTGAGTTTGTTTTCCATTTTTTTGCGTTTTTTGTTTTTTTTAATTTTTTTTTTTTTTATGCACTAAAAATCCGACTTAAAACAAATGGCTCTTCTGGGTTGGCCACACGTGCTATAATGACAATTACAATGAAAAGCAAGGCTATTAGACAGCAAATTTGGAAAGATTGTTTGGTTCGAATTGTTCACTACAACTCGGGTGAATGTCCAAAGTGTCACTATTTTTTCGACAATCAGTTATATTTAATTTCTTATATTTTTAATAAAATTATTTCTGAGAATGTTTGTAGCTGTGAACTATTCGGATATTAAGGGTACGTTTGGTAACGTTTACGTTTTCAGTTTATATTTATAAAAATTTTATAAACTGATTTTTGTTTATTTTTTATTTATTTTTAGAAAAACATAAACTACAAACGCGTTTGGTAATTGACAAAATGTTTAAAAAATTTTAAAAATATAAAAAAGAGTGAGAAATAGCAAGTGGTGGCAAGTAACGGTGGTGGAAAGTGGTGACGGTAGGTGGTGGGTAGCTGGTGGTGGTGGCGGGTGGATGGTGGTGGTGGGTCGGTGGGTGACGGTGGCAGGTGGTAGTGAGTGGGAGGTGGTGGCGGCGGGTGGTGGGTGGTGGTGGCAGGTGGGTGGCGGATGGCAGGTGGTGGTGAGTGGCGGGTGGTGGGTAGTGAGTGGCTGGTGGCGGGTGGTTGTGGGTGGTGGTGGTGGTGGGTGGGTTGACGGTGGCGAAAACGGTGGTGGAAAATGGTGGCTATATGTTAATTTTATAGTTTATGCAAATAAGATTATTAATATATATATATATAGTTATCGTTATCGCCGGAACATTACTGCCAAAGAGTTTTGAAGGTTTTGAGGGTGGGTAAGTTTTGAAGGTGAGATTTGGGAAAGATGGATGGGTTGTGATGGAGGTGAGTACTTTCATAAATCCTAATTCATGAAGTAGTGGTGTGTGGGTTTAATTGTGAGATGAGATGTCCCAAAATTAATGATGTCCTTTTTAATAATTTTATTTGAGGTTATTATTGTAATAAAAAAAAGGGCTAAAAATTGAGGAGTCCAAAATAATTCATAGGGTGCTGATAGCAGCACTCTAAACTATATCATTGTATTTGAAAATTTTATATAAAATTTATGTTTGTATATCATCACTCAATAAGAATATATGTAGGCGGACTTTAATGATGGAAAATTATTGAATGTAGTTATGATGATAGGACTAATAAATGGTTAAAAAAAAGTAAGATACTCATTTAAAAAATTTTATGGTATGACATCCACTACGACCCACCCACAACCCACCTGCCACCACCACTCACCACCACTACCCACTCGAAGTAAGACAGCACCGTCCCCCCCCCACCCACTACCACCCACCCGCCACCACCTACTACCATCAGTTACCCACCACCTACTGTCACCACTTTCCATCACCGTCTTCTGCCGCCACTTGCCACCATTTGCCATTTCTCACTCTTTTTTATATTTTTAATTTTTTTTAAACATTTTGTCAATTATTACCAAACGCGTTTGTAGTTTATGTTTTTCTAAAAATAAACAAAAATTAAACAAAAATCAGTTTATAAAATTTTTGTAAATATAAACTGAAAACGTAAACGTTACCAAACAGACCAGTATTACCAAACGACACCTAATTATGTAGTTTCATATAGTTTTAACCAAGAGGAATAAAAATATTAAATCCAGATTACTTTAATTAATAAGTTAATACAATATGCACTTTAGTAGAACAAAAGAAAATTCATCAATTTGGTTTTGTAATTTTCAAAAATAGTTTTTGAGCTTCAATGAGTATTTTTTATTTTTACTAAATTTTTTTAATATTTTAATCAAAATTTGTAACTTTTTAGATCCATTAGATACACTTAAAATGTATAAAATTTATGAAACAATCATTTAAAAATTTACATAAAAAATATAAAAATATAGTATATTTTCGTTTTTTTTTTATATTTATTGAATTTATTTAGATTTGTTTACAAATATTTTATATTTTACGTACATAATTAGGTGTATCTAAAAAAATTATTTAAAATATTTTTTTTTTTTATTGAAATTAACAAACACCTTTGTTGGCCCACTACTGGTTGGAATTTTGCCATTACGGCCATTTTATACTGATAAAAAATAGTGAAAATATCATTTTGTCTTCAAATTATCACTCAAAAATTAATTCATCTCTTACTTTTTAACAATATAAATTTTAAGCTATTCGATTCTGGATCAATTGTATTCCCACCGTTAGGTATTGTTTATACTTAAACAAAAGTTTCTGATGTGGTACTAATTTCATTCAAAATTTTATTTTACCCTCCAAAACAATTTATAAAATATCAATTATATCCCAGAAGTTCATTTATTAAGGGGTCTAATTGTTAATTTGGGGATAGTTTGGCGGTGAAATAAAACTTTAAATGAAGTTTGGGTGTTACATCAACAACTTGTGTTTGATTATAGACGATAATTGACGGTGATGATAAAATTAATACAAAATCGAATAGTTTAAGCGTAAAATTGATATTATTCAAAGAAAAAGAGTTGAATTGCTTTTTGAGTGACAATTTGAGGGGCAAAGTGATATTTTTTCTAAAAAATAAATAAATTACACTGACTTATAATATTTAGCGTTATATTGGGCTCCCTTATAGTTTTAAGTCAAATAAAATTTGGTTTATTTTTATTAATAATTCGTTAGTCATATAGATGAATAAACAATATTGTCATTACTCCTATATTAAAATGTATATTTTTATTTGTTCATCTGGTGTTTTTACACCAACTACATTAATTTTAATCCTTTTAGCATTACTAAAAAGAAAATTAGTATAATTATATAAAAATTGTGAGTCTGGTTATATTTTCTTTAAATTTCAAAAGCTGGCATGTGTAATTTACAAAAATAAACACTAAAATAAAAAGTGCAGCTTAACTATAGCTCATTTAGTAAATAATTATAAAAAAGAATAATAAAATGGGTAAATTTCACTTTACCCTTACGGTTTACCTCCATAACGTTTAGAAAAATAAATACATAACCTTACGTGGTTTGTGGATTAAAGTGCATCGTTAAACATTTTGTCCAACTTAACCGCAAGTATGAAATACGTAACAAACATAAGGGAGTTATATGTTCATTTTCAAATTTCAAATGAGTAAATTGCATATGGAATAAAGCATAGAAGGTTAAAGTACACTTTGTCTTCCAAACAAATAACGAAAATATAGGGATATTTTAGTCTTTCTCATTAAATCGTTAATGGGCCTAATGGTGCACTTCAATCCACATCACAAGGGGGCTACGTGGTGGTTTCCAAACGGTAGGGAGGTAAATCGCATATGACCCAAATCATATGGGGTAAAGTAAAGTTTATCCTAATAAAATTTTAATAAGATTTATTTCTATTTGACAACTATTAATATATATATATATTTATTTATTTTTGAACTTTTTATTTGTAGTGAGATTTCTATTTTTTTTTTCTTTAGATAGGGAGATTTTCTAAATTTTGTATTAATTTATTTTTTGTTGTATTTTATTTTCAGGTCTTTTTAGTCTAGAATAATCTTTTTTTTAAGTGTAAAAATATATATATATATATATATATATATATAAACAAATCACTATAGACCAACCAAAAAAAAAAGAAAGAAGAAGAAGAAGCAAAAAACACACTAATTACCTCAACTTTTTGAATAACAAAAAAGATAAACTTTTTTAACATTTGCAAAAACACAAACTTTATTTGAACATATTCACAATTGTTAGATGTGATTGAAATTCATATAAAACCCATGATACTAATAGTTATGAGCGTATCACATCAAATAATAAACAAAATATAATACAAAAACATGAAAACTATAATATTATTACAAACAAAATTTTTATTTTTCATTAAGAAAATGAAGATCAACGAGCTAATTGGTCATTTTTGTAGTTAATTCTGTTAAATAAAAATTTTTAATAAAGGGATATTTATAAATTTTAAGTTACAAGAGATAATTCGTATTTTAAATAAATTTCAAATATATTTGTAATTACCCAAAAAAAAGGAAAAAAAAGGGTAATGGATTCAAAAGTTTCTTCAAACAGAATAGATTTCTTGCTAGTCAATTGGTTTGAATGTTCTTGTTATTTCCTTTTTTGGCACTTGCTTTGGATTGGTTTAGTGTGCTTTTGCCAGCAGGCCTGAAGCAGCAGCTTGCGCGTATTTTCATGCCTTGGATTATAACCTTTAAAATATAAAAATCTCGAGTTCATTTTAATAACTCACACCACCCAAAGTTTATTTGAGTAAAAACGATAGTGAAAGTGAACGTTCACTTTGCTCGGGCATGTCCAAAGAGGAGGTAGCTTTAATTCAAATTCACCACTTATTTTATTACAAGCTTTTGCATTAAAACAATAAATAAATAAATAAATAAAATTCGATAAAAAACAAGGCATCCATACGTTGGAATGTTCCAACACTCCATGGATTGCGGCATTAATGAATCCAAAAGGGCAAAAAAAGTTAGCTCCACCAACTCACAAGGTTTTCCCTCAAAATTAGGGAGTTGTTGGAAAATGATACATAATTTTTTTATTATTATTATTTTAACCCAAGGGTGGGTGGCATTGTGGTTAAGGCTTGGAGTTTAAGTCCCAAGGTCACAGGTTCAATTCCTTCCTCCCTGGGCCAATCTTCTGGGCGAAGCACAGTTGGTTAGGAGGTTAGATCTCAAGTTGTCTAATTAGCACTTGGTGTGGGTTCAATACTCCTCGCTCGAAACGGCTAACAGAACACCCAGGAGAGGGTAAGGAGGATTTTCCTGTAACAAAAAAAAAAAACTCATTTTTTAAATTTATTTTTTAGATTTAATGATGTGTAAATAATATGATTGGTTGATAATTAGAGAAAATATAGAAGAGAGTGTAGCCTTTAATATCCTAATTGATTGCCACATCATTGGGTTTGAAAATTAAATTTAATTTTTGATCTTAAATAGCAATGCTCGAAGTAGTTTAACTACAATATGTTATTCAATTGGATAGATTCAATTCGGCTTATTGTGAATTTATTTTGGCATATTTTAATTATTCAAATTGTTCATTTAGTGAGGTTCATTAAACACATTATTGATTAGATATAGAATAACCCCTCTCCATATTCTTATTCTCTATACCTTCATGTACTTTATTTTATGGGTCTCATTCTAGGCTTACAACAGTAATCGGAACCATTCAACTTGTAGACTCAGTAGTAAAGATTAGTTGTGCAAAATATTAATTTTATCGATCGGATATCATTAGACATATGAATAAATTATATATATTTTTTAAATTAAAAGGTAATCATGAGTTTAAACTTAAATCATTCATTTTATTAAACAAAAATACAATTTATTCATCTATTTATCCATATCTGATAAAATTGATTTTTTTGTGTAGATAGTGTTCACAGTGAGATTTACGAAATGAACGATTTGAATTGTTACTGTAGGCCTAAAATGGAACCACAAAATGAAGTATGGAGGCGTATAGATGATAGCCATTTGATTGAGAGGAGCCTTCTCTGATCAGGTATTGATAGCCATTTGATTAAATCACATTGTCTAAAAAGATAGATGGATTATCTTTAAAATCATACAATTTATTCTTTTCTTTTTTTTTTTGTTGTTTAAGAAAAATATGATCCGATCAAGTGATTATTAATGTCTAATCAATATAATTTTGTATATGAATAATGTGCTTAATGAACCCTATAAGATAAACAGTTCGAATCATCGAGACATGCCTGAGATGAGCTTATTATGGCTGGAATGGACAAGACCTCTTCAAGGATTGGAGACAAGCTGCTTTCTAAATTTTTCTATCATTTTGTTTCTAAAATTATTTGGGAAAGACTATGGTACCGCCTCTCAAAATGTGTGTACCATATGTACTTTATAACTAAAGAAGAAAATGATATAATTTTATACTTTCTGAGTCATAACTAAAAAAAAAAAAAAAAAAGTAATCATAACCAAACACCACATGACATATAACCAAATATCTTAAAAGTCATAACTAAAATAATATTATAATTAACGAAGATAATTCATCATAACCAAAAAAAAAAAAACGTAACTAATAATGCATATGATAAAAGGGTGTGTATGGTAAAATTCTCCAAATTATTTAGTATTTCATAATACTATGCGGCTTTATTTATATACTTGATAGATGAGTTATACAAAAACACACTAGGTGAATCATATATTGTCTCAAAATTATTTAATAAAGATGAGTCAGTATTGTCTATATTATTATTTTGAACATCACATAGATTATCTTATGTAATATTTTGAAATTATTAAATGATTACATTTTTGTCTCAATACACTATTATTAATTTTTAAATTATATCTCAAAATTTGTTTAAAGTTTTTGAATGATTTCCTCAAGACAAGAAACATGATCATTTTTCAATCGGTGATGTTATTATGTACTAATTGATATATCAATTAGTGTACAAATTATTCTAAAATTATAACCCTATCGATTATATAAATTACAAATATTCAAAACTTTTAAAATTATACCACATTGATCATCTGTTAATATACTAATTAATATACCAATTGATTGATATAGCATTATTCTTTTTTTTTAACACTCCATCAATAACAATGTCTGGATATCCGCCGAGGAGATTTAACTGGCAATTACTTTAGGCCCCGTTTGTTTGAAGAGTTAGAGGGGGGATTGGGATTGGTAGTGAGGTAGGACCCATTAACATTGTGTTTGTTTTCAGAGATGGGAAGGGGATTGATAGTGAGTTTCAGATTATGAATCCCCTTGGGGAGGGGATTCGGATGGGCTTCCAAGACTTGGTATTAGAAAAATAGTCCGCCGACTAGAAATTTTTTATTTATTTTTATTTTATTTTTTACATGTTGGGCATTTTTTTTTGAACATTAATGTTTAATTTTTTGTATTTTTTTGTTAAATAAAAATTATTATTTTATTTGTTTTATTTTTTTTTGGGAAATTTTTTATTTTTTTAAATTTTTTAAAATTTTTTACCTGTTGGGCATTTTTTAAAAAAATATTAATGTTTAATGTTTTTGTATTTTTTTTATTTGTTTTATTATTTTAGATTTATTTTATATAAAAATAATTTAACAATTCCTACACTCACGACTATCATCAAAGCAAATATAATTTTACTTAATCTCCTCACTATGAATCTCCTTTATTCTACTTTTGAAAACAATCTAAACATGCGATTCTTGAGTTCCTTCCCATTCGCGTGGAACTAAAGATTTTCCTTCTAAGAGTGTCTTTATCAAATTACCTAAATTTTATCTTAAAATATTATTAGAAAATTTATTTTCTATTTTAAAAATCACTTTTTCATCTGTTTTTCCCAACAGACTCCCTATTCTATTAACAAACTCCCAATTTTTTCTTTATTTTATTAAAATATAATTTTTAATTATAAATTTAAAAAAAATAAAAATCATAAATGTGTATTATAGTCCCTAAACAAAGCAAAGCAAAAAAAGAAAAAAAAATTATAAGAGAGCTACAGTGACTCCCTCAAATAGGGAGCAACTGTAGCAAAAACTAATTTAGAGAGTTGTTTAGGGGAGCTGATGGAGGTGTATAAAGGGATTTTAATCCCTTAAAATAGGTAAGGGATGAGGTTTAGGGAGAGAGATGGGGATGCTCTAATTCCTTTGTTTGTTTCATGTTAATTATAATCAATTTAATTTCTCATAAATGCTAAAGAATATTCTTGGTGCATTGTTTGGTATTGACATTAAATGAAAAATATTTTTAAAAGTAACTTAAAAACTTAAAGAAGACTTTTGAAATGTGAAACAAAATGTCTTACATGGATGTGAGATTTACATGGGACCCACATTGTGTGAGTTCCATACCTATGCGAGATATTTGATAAAAACTTTAATAAAATTTTTGAGATCTCTACCACTAAATGAGAAATGTTAATACCAAACACTTCTTTATGACTATACTATAAAACTAGTCTTTTAATGTACATTGAAAATTGTATCATGTAAAACAAGTTTTGAAGTGTATTAATAAAAAAAATAAAGTGGAAATAATAGCTCCCTTTGAAACCCAACAAATATATGATAAAATTAACTAAAAGTGTCTTACATCATCCATTTTATTTTGGTTTTTCCATAAAAATAGAATTTGTATATTAAAATTTATGTGAAATGATGTGACATATTTATATTTATTTATTAAAAAAAACTCATCAATTCGATTCATGATTACGAAATATAATTACCACAAATTTTATGTTATTTTATTTATTTATTTTTTTTTGAAATAATGTATGTTTTATCATTTCCTGCATTATAATTCACACTACAACTCCAAATCTTTTGTTAAGTTCCAAATGCATTCTCAGTGTGATGCATGAAACAAAGTTACTCAAAGAGGAAATCCATACAAGATTGTAATGGAACCAAATGGCATAGAAGCATTACAAGCATAGAAAGTTTTTAAAATGTCAATTTTATACTAATCTATGGACTATTGAATTGGGAATCATTGGAAAAAAGTGAAAGTAATAAATAAAAATACAATAATATGATATATTTATAAAAATTATTTAGAAAAAAAAATGTTTTAAAAAAATGTTCTTGGATCACAATTATTTTAGATGTGACACATATTTTACCAATTTTAAATCTGTACCATATATAGTATATTTAGGATAATTTTTAGACAAAATTCACAATAAATATCATGTTATATAAATATATGTATATATATGTATAAATAGAGTATGTATTATGGTGTAAATAACATTACATTTTTTTTTAAATTTTATTTTAATTAACTCTTTCAAATACCTACCTCTAGGAGTGTAAAAATGGCCCGCGACCCGTGAGCGGCTCGAAACCCGTCCGCTGCCCAGGGTGGGTTCAGGCCTGAGCCTAACCTGAGACCTTAGCCAGAGCCATAATTTTGAAGCCCAGCCCGGGCCGCCCTGTCACACCCCAAACCGGGTGTGATACCCCTGTTCCGTATTATGCTAATTGTTCCTCCTTATGCATATGATTATGTGTTTGAATTGATTTTGAGTGCCATTTATATGAATATATGTGGTTTTGAATTTCTATCTGTTCATCGTAGGAATATCTGTTTGATTATCTGCTTTGGAAATTAAATTGAAGGCCTTATCGGCTACAGAACCCAAAATTGACTGCGCCATTGTGATTGGCGTAATTTTTAGAGCCTATGGTGAAATTTAATTGGAAATTGATTCGGATCAGATTAAATTGATTAAAATAACGACTTAGTGCTCAAATCATTTAATCTTAAAATAATATGACTAAGGGAGCTTCTTATTAAGGGCATTATACACCCAATTATTCTTCTTGGTATTCATTTGGCTGATTTAACTCTAAGAAAATGAGAAAGGGTCGGCTTAGAGAGAGAGAGAGCTCACAATTGAAGTTTGATCTTAAAAGCTTGGAAATCTTGAAGATCACTCAAGAATTTACTATAGTTTGGAAGAGTTGTGTATTCAAGCTAGTTGAGTAATCAAGAGCAAGAATTAAAATGAAATTGAGTTGGTTTTGGTGATTTGGAGATCAATGGATGCATGCATGTGTGTAATTGCTTTGAATTTGTATAATTGAGCATGAAAGGTATGATCCATGTAAGATTTTGGTTAGAGTTCATGCTTGTGATCACCATTTGCACCATTTGAGTTGGTAATGGGAGCTATATCTCACATGCATGTACAATTTATTAGAATATGAGTTTGAATGTATGAGTTTGTTATGTTAGAAGTGAATTTGGTGTAGATTGGGACATGCATGTGATTAATTTGTGAAATTGAGCTCCATTGTGTTGTAATTTGGTGTTGGTACCATGTTAGTATATGATTATGTGAAATTTGAGCCAAAAGGATGCATCTAGAACCATTGAATGTCGAATTGGAGCTTAAGAACATGTTCTGGAAAACCTAGAAAATTTGATATCCGCTCAAGCGGGGAAACCGACGCTCGAGCGTGAATTCCGTGCTCCCAATATTTTTGCAGACTTTGATGTTCGCTCGAGCGCGTAAGTTCACGCTCGAGCGGGGAGCTATGTAGACAGACCTTCAGCTCGAGCGCCAGACTTCACGTTCGAGCGTAATTTTGATGTATCCAGCACTTTTGTAGACCTCATGGGTCCGCTCGAGCGGGGAAGTCCACGCTTGAGTGGGGACCCTGTTTTCTGGAATTTTGAAAACGCATTCTGTGTTTCATTTTCGGTTCTCTTTCACTTCTGAGTACTCTTAGGCATGCATTAAGTATTGTAAATGAGTTAAAGGGATAAGAATGAAGCCTAAAGAGGAATATGTGAATTAAGAATGGATTGTATCGGTTGTGACCCATATGTGTTATGTGATGTGTAGGGTCAAGCTCTAGGGCAAATCAATCAGCCGATCACTGTGAGTAATATGTTAACAAAGATATCCGAAATATTTTGTTGTCCAATTGCTTACTTCTATGTAAGTTTTATAAGTTCATTGATTCGATTGGTGGACAATGTTTGCTATACCAAATGAATGGGCCAGAGGCCAGTTTGACATGAATGAATGGGCCAGAGGCCAGTTTGACATGAATGAATGTGCCGAAGGCCAGTTTGACATGAATGAATGGGCCAGAGGCCAGTTTGCCATGAATGAATGGGCTAAAGGCCAGTTTGACATAAACGAGTAGGCCAAAGGCCAGTTCGACGTGAACGAAAGTACGAATGGGCCAAAGGCTAGTTTGACACGAATAATAGTTTGACCCGAATAATAGTTTGACACGAATAACAGTTTGTCATTTGAATGGGCCAGAGGCCAGTTTGATATGAAGGAAAGGATGGGCCGAAGGCCAGTTTGTCATTTGAATGGGCCAAAGGCCAGTTTGACATAAACAAATAGGCCGAAGGCCAGTTCGACGTGAACGAAAATACGAATGGGCCAAAGGCCAGTTTGACCTGAATGATACTAATGAATTGGGCCCGAGGCTGTATGATGTGTTTGGAACCGCAGTTACTTAACTTACATATGTTTATGTATGTATGTATTAGTAGAACTATAAATTGGGCCCAAGGCCGTTTGATAAATATTGTTCCAATGTATATTCTATATTTGATATTATTCACTGGGCTTTCGCTCACGCTCATTCATGTGTTTATAGGTGAGCCAAGAGAGGTCCAGACCCAGCCTCAGAGAAGTTTGTATGGAACAACCAAAGTTTTGAAGAGTCAGCCCTTGCATCTCACGCACGAGACACGTCTTCGCCCTTTTGCCTTTCTGTGTATTTTGTCATGTTGGCGAGGACTTCGATACACGTTTGTGTATAGTTTTGTTTGGCTGACTTAGATTTGAATGATCCTGTCGGCACAAAACCTTATGCTACTATACTTTTTGTTGTGAATTATTAACATATGTGAATGTGGAATGTTATGATGTATATATAAGCACGGCTCTATGGATAAAGTTTTAAATTTGCTTCTGTTTAGCCCCTTTACTCTGATGAGTTTTGTCTTATTTGGTTTGAGGCCATAGGTAATCTCGTGATTACTAGCCGGTTATGGCCTTAACCCATAGGGGCGGGTTCGGGTCGTGACACCGGGGATGACCGGCCGTGGCTCACAGGGACTTAGCCCAAGGCACACGTAAGCCTATACATGAACCCAAAATCACAAAGAATAAATGTGATGATAGCCTAGAAATAAATAAATCAAAACCCACTAGTGACAAGTCACAAGTATAAATGGTAAAACCAGCCATAACCAACTTCCAAAAATATATACTAAATGGATCACAAATCGCCCATAAAATAAAATAATTCTAAATAAAAATCTCACTACAATGTATGCACAAAATCGACATAACAAGCTAAAACAAAATAATGAATGTCCTAGAGGTCCATGCAATTGAGTCCCTGCTACGCCACGAGTCCAGTCTAAGTCCTTCTAACACCTGGAAATGGTAAACAACTAAGTCAACTGATAGCTCAGTGAGTAGCAACATGGATAGTATATACAGTTTTCAAAATAGCGTTCAATTCCAAAATAAGATATATATCACAGAAACTAGATTGACATACAATTTGGTAAAGGCAATCCGTTTCAAAAAGAAGGTTCCACAGTTCAACACTTAAAATACTCATGTCTCGCAAGAACATGATAAATGAAATTTTCCACTTAAAACAGATTATAACATGAACACCAATAATTTTCTGGATACCAAGAAAATAACAAGTAATATGCCACACAGTTCTCAAGGCTATAAGCCTCGTTGGATCCAATACCGAACTAAGAGTCATCCTCAAGGTGGCAACCTGGGTCGTTTCTCAAAGACGATCCGATTGAAGGTCACCTAGCTTAACTAACCTAGGTCTTTTCCTTACAATCGTTGAGCACTAGAGCTATCACGGCCCAACCCGGATCTGTTTTCTAGTGGCCAGAGTCACCACACACAGTGGAATAATTTCCCTAGACTAAATACACAGATGGTCCTAATAATCAATACGCATCAGTTTCGCAAAACATGGTAGTTCATCATTATAAACATGAGACCAAAATAAATAGTTTACAGTATGCCAAGTTCACACATATTTCCGAAATAATTTGATTCCATTGATAATATAATAATTTATCAAAACAGTTTAGTCATGAAACAACAATTTAATTTTCCAACAGTTCAAGGTGGAGGAATATTTATAAAAATATGTAGCATGAAACTACTCACCTGAAAATGAAATAATATAATCCCCGAATAAAGTATGAAAGTCCAACTAGTGCCTTGAACCAAGTATGAAGACTACACGTCACTACTAATTTAAAAATACTAAAGAGAATAACAAACTAAGTAACCCCAAACTAAAGCGCACTAACACGGCTCAACCCAACTCATCATTACTCTTAAATATTACCTAAGTTCATGTTCTTCACGGTCTAAAATCACCCAAGACATGGGTTCAAACTGAAACTTAATTAAAAGTAACTTTAAGATAAAACAAAATTTTAAACTAGTTTTCTCAATCTATTCGCTAACTTTGAAAATTAAAAACCCACTCCACGTTGTTTGAAAAATTTTAAAACCCTCAAGATATCAACTAATATATCCTAAGTTTCAAACCCAATTGGTTTCACTTGATTTGCTTATCAAAATAATTATGGTTTCACTTGATTTGCTTGTCAAAATAATTATCTACAATTAATTATATCTAAATAGGTTATTTTTATGTACAATTTTTTTGCAAACGTTGTAATTATTTTTCTTTAGTTCCCACTTTTTTGATATTTTCTCGAATAAAAATCATTGCAACAAAAAAATTTTTGATAAAAAAAAGAAAAAAAAAAAACATATATAGACTTTGTTTGGTTTGTTTTCCAATTTTTTTTTTGAAAAAATAGAAATTAATTTAATAAAAATAAATATCAAAAAAATGAGAAACTTAATTAAAAGTAACTTTAAGATAAAACAGAATTTTAAACTAGTTTTCCCAATCTATTCGCTAACTTTGAAAATTAAAAACCCACTCCACGTTGTTCGAAAAATTCTAAAAACCTCAAGATATCAACTAATATATCCTAAGTTTCAAACCCAATTGGTTTCACTTGATTTGCTTGTCAAAATAATTATCTACAATTAATTATATCTAAATAGGTTATTTTCTGCAGCACTTTAAAGAAATTAATGGTGCTCTTAGTATACATGAGCAATTGATGCAAGGCCAAAAATGTAAGAAATTAGACTCGTAACCGGTTCTAATGATGCTAATTTGATAATTTTCGGATTTATACCCAATGAGAACAACACTCCCGAAGTTACTGTTTAAAACCAATTTTCTAGACAGATTTGAACACATTAGTTTATATGGATTTTGACTCCCAAAAATTAT
Organism: Camellia sinensis; assembly: GCF_004153795.1. NCBI lineage: Eukaryota > Viridiplantae > Streptophyta > Magnoliopsida > Ericales > Theaceae > Camellia > Camellia sinensis. The sequence continues at coordinate 1,425,395 of NW_021024503.1, read as the reverse complement.
GAAAAAATTCAGGTATGCAATACAATATGTAATTGATCTATTGTAAAATTTCATTTTAAAATTCACTCGTTTGATATGGTTTCTTGATTTTTAAAATTTGCTATTCTGTGCAAAATTTTTGAACTAAGAATTACAACCATTCTTTACACATAAAACACTATCCCAATCAGCCAAATATTTCATAGCCATGCCCAACACATGTACCTACTTCACTGATTTGATCCATCAACTACACAGCAACTCACAAGAAGAATAAAAAGATAGTGAAGGAATAAAAATAATAAGGGATTTACCTTGCCAATGGCCACCACAAAACTCAACAATTTTCAACACTTTTCACCCAATGACCTAGACGTCTCTCTCCCTCTCTTTACCTCTCACAGTTGCTCAGAAAGTTGTGGGAAAACAATATCATACGAATTAGGGTTTGTGCTTATTTTATTTATACTAGTGGTGGGCACACATAGGTCAAATAAATAGATAAATATACAAAATACATATATAAGTTATATGCAACTTAAATGGTAAAACCTTATTTATTAAGTTTGTGGTCTAGAGTTCAAGTCACACCCTTCTCTCTATTTACTTTATTTTATTTTGTGTTTTTTTTTTTAGATACTAAATCTTGCCTCTAAATTAAAGACTTTCACCATAAATTCATTTTAGGTTTAAAAAATTAATTAAAAGATCCTCCAATAATATTTAATTTGCACTTTAGGATTCACCACCAAAATATTTGAGATTGTAATATTATTATTTAATTATTTACATAATTTTTATATTCGGGTTCTCACACGCCCTGCCCAAGGCCCAGTGTCTTTTTTAGTGGAAAATAATAAAATTTTGATAGAAAAAAATATAAAAAAACAAAATAAAAATATTCAAGCCCGCTCAAAGCCCAAGCCCAAGCCCAGGCCCACCGGCCTACCCAAGGCCCAAATACCCCCTAAGCTTAGGCCTAATTTTCTGGTTCGTGGCCCGACCCGACCCAAATTTTGACAGGAGCCTGCAAGGCCCAACATGGGCCAGGCTGGGCTGGGCCAAATTTACACCCCTATCTACCTCTCACAAACAAGTATGCCTCTATCGGGACATGAAACCCCACCCTCTTTGTACACAGTTTTGATATATACCAAAGCTTACACCTCTATATTTTAATTTATTATCACTACACATATATACAAAGGTAGATGAATAACTATTGACTATGTTTGATTACCAAACTAGATTGGGTAAGATTATGAGAATGGTGAAATTGAGAGATAAAATTACTAGTGTGATAATATTAGATTAAAAATATCACATATATTAAATATTATATATTATTTGTGCACTATAGTAGAGTAATATTAGTTGATTGAAATCAAACTATGAAGTTAGGTAACAGTACTCATTACATAAAAAATAATTTTGTTGTTCTTGTAAAATAGGAGTCATTGGGATTGAATTGTGCATCCCACTCCTCCATATGAATACTAATCTCAACATTTATGTTGCGTTTAGATTATGAATTTTGGTAAGAAATTGAAAAGGGAAATAAACACCACCTTATAATTGACAATCATATGAAATTATTAGTCCTATATATATTGTTTTTCAACAATGCTATGTAGGCAAAATCATCCACAAAAATATACCAAGAAAATTATTATATGTGAATGAGTTAAATATGAACCACATAATAATTTTCTTAATATTTTTCTGTTCCCATATTTTATTTTATTTTATTTTGTCTTCAACCAAACATAATTTAGGTGAATCCACAATATTAGTAATCCAACTCCACTATATCATCAGATCAGGTGGCGTTGTGATGCTTATAACAGACACGGTCTTCTTTTTCATCGTTGCCGCTGCCGCTGCCGCCACCACCGTTAGCACCGCTAGCCACATTGTTGGAGCGAATAGCAGATGGAACCCCCACATCAACTACACTCTCTGGTCTAGCAGCCAAACCTTCTTCGTCAATGACTTCATCTGTACATATATAAATCTCAAAATTCATTTCTCTATACTATCGTTCTAAATGAAATTTCGTATTCTCCTTTAACAATTTGTTTTTTCTTACTTTATTGTATTGTTTAGGTATCAGAAAATGCAGTACAATGTGTTCGAAGTAAATCAAACTGGTTATCATAATTGTGTTGGACAATCTTTACTGTATTTAAATAAATAAACTCTGTTTGTGTATTAAACAACAAACAGAATACAAAAGAAAAATAGGAAATGAGAGAGATTGTTTGATTACAAAAATCAAACCAAAATTAAATAAATAAAATAGATTTTATTTTGTTACAAAAATAAAATCAAAATCTGATATAAATAAATAAAAACAGAAAATAAATAAACAACTTATTTGATTAAATGATTGAACAATATTCTGATCAAGTCCAGTGTTAGACACTGCGTCCTTAAGACAGATTCATTCTCTCCACAGTGCTTTCAAAATATGGACGCCTATCTCCTAGGATAAAATGATCAATAAACGAAAAATAGCAGCACTACAAATTTTTTGTAACACGAACACACTAAGTGTTTATACTCTATCTCACAGAAATTTAGATGCAGCAAAATGCAACAGTAGCAGATTTAAGGACGAAATTTTAGTGAATATCCAAATGAGGGACTGCCTTTATATAGATCGAGTGGTGGCTGTTAATTTTGAATTAAACAGGTGCAAAACCAGTTTGAATAAGTATGGTTTGAATTAAACAGGTAAGGCACTGTTTCAACAGATAAACTGTTTGGGTTTTAAATTTAAACAGATTTGAAATCTGTTCGGGTGGAACAGATTTGAATCTGTCTGAACCTATACAAAATTCTAAAAAGGTGCAATAGTTGAATTTGAATTTGAAATTAAAATTTCGGACAGATTTTATTTTACTAAAAAAAAAATTAAATTCAAATGTTTTTGGCCCAAAAAGATAAGTATTAGGCGGGACAAGCCCAATCCAACCTCACACCACGTACCCGCATCCAAGCCCAACCGACCGGACTGACGGTGGCGGCGTGCGCGTATGTGGTGATTTTTGGGTCCAATGGGTCTAGCCTATTTTGCCCATAAACTCCCTCTCTACAAAACTTGGGTGCCCCTTGAGGCCTACTCCAAGTTCCAACTCCAAGCTTTATAAACCCATTCAAAGTTTCCCACAAAATCAATGTGGGACAAGCCATTTATCAAACCTTAAAGAATTTTCACCAAAAACTCCATTTCCATGGAGCTCACTTTGGCTTCAATTTTCCATTCACCCGATAATGGTTTTGAGCAACCAAATATACCACGCGAATCACAATGCGGCATAGAACGCGTTACCACTTAGACCCGCCAACTTAGGCGCACGGGTTCCACCTAAAAATTAGACCAAAGTTTAAGAAAAGTTTTGTTTTTCCAAAATTTTCAAAACCATTTCTACCAATCCCCCACATGAATGGAATTTGATAACAACGGAAATGCAACAATATGCAGAATTTTTTGAAAGAGTATAAATCGAAAATATCTTGCATCAGGATAGGTAGTTTTTGGCCTTGAACCTTCCCTAGTGATAACCTATTGGACTTACTAGCTAACCAATGGACACGATGCCTTGAATTGTTCAACCGTTTGTGTAAGTCAAGACAATAGATTTCACACAAAATATCTTCTAACACATCGTGGTTCTCACTGTTGTGTTCATTTTGGCCTTGAACGCTCCTGGTTTTCCATGAGTGCTTTCTAGAGAATTTAGCCTCTTCATTCTCATAGACGGCCCCAGTTCGACACTCATATAGGTGATTCTTATTGTGAGTATCTCCTTAAACTCATCTTGATTTTTATGCCTAAATCAAGATATAAGTAATCATTAAAAGCTAAGCTTATCCTTAAACCCCTTATAGGTGATTCTTATTGTGAGTATCTCCTTAAACTCATCTTGATTTTTATGCCTAAATCAAGATATAAGTAATCATTAAAAGCTAAGCTTATCCTTAGACCCTTGCATACAACACATGTTGCAGATATCACTCTCACCATAGGAATGGGTAGGGAATTTTAATCTCTTGGTGATTTCTGGCGAGCCACACATAATTTAGTTGTCCTTTTGAACTTAGTTCTTGGGATCTCCAGTCATATAAGTAGAGTTACCATTATCATAACTCTTATGTAATAGGCTTTAATCACATCCCCTTCGATGAACTATACACTTGCTCTTTAGTCAAACCTTTTGTTAACAAATCCGGAATATTCTCTTTAGATTTTATATAATCTATTGAGATTATTTCATTTGAGAGCAATTGCCTTACGGTATTATGTCAATGATGAATATGTCGTGACTTACCATTATACATATGATTCTGTGCTCTGCCTATTGCAGATTGACTATCACAATGAATGTAAATAGCTGGCACAAGTTTTAGCCATATTGGAATGTCTTCTAAGAAGTGATAAAGTCATTATGCTTCTTCTCCTACTTTGTCTAAAGCAATAAACTCAGATTCCATTGTGGATCGTGCAATGCATGTTTGTTTCGTGGATTTCCAAGAAACAGCAACGCCTCCTAAAGTAAAGACATATCCGCTGGTGGATTTTGAATCTTTAGTATTCGATATCCAATTGGCACCACAATAACCTTCGAGTACTACTGGATATTGAGTAAAGTTCAAACCATGATCACGGGTAAATCTTAGATATCTAAGAACCCGAATGATTACTTTCCAATGGTCTTCTCCGGGATTACTAGTGTCCCTAGTCAATTTACTGACTGCATAAGCTATGTCAGGACGAGTACAATTCATTAGGTACATTAAGCTTCTAATGATTTGGGAGTATTTTAACTAAGACACCGCATCACCTTTATTTTTTGATAAATAAAGACTGATGTCTACAGGTGTTCTAGCTACATTCATATCATCCTTAATAAATTTACCAAGAATTTTCTCAATATAATGTGATTGAGATAATGCATATCCGTTAGATGTTTTAGTAATTTTCATTCCTAATATAACATCTACGACCCCCATATCTTTCATATCAAATCTTTTATTCAACATTTGCTTAGTTCATTTGATCATGTTTTGACTGCTTCCAATGATAAGCACGTCATCCACATAAAGACAAACTATGACATATCCTTGGTCAGTGTTTTTAACATAGACGTATTTGTCACATTTGTTTATCTTAAACCTATTAGTAAGCATTGCATGATCAAATTTTTCATGCAATTGCTTAGGTGCTTGTTTTAATCCATAAAGAGATTTTACAAGCCAACAAACTTTCTTTTCTTGCCCCGGTACTACAAACCCTTCGGGTTGATCCATATAGATCTTTTCATTTAGATCACCGTTTAAGAAAGCTGTCTTAACATCCATTTAATGTATTTCTAAATTAAACAACGCTGCTGTAGCAATAAGCATACGAATGGATGTTATTCTTGTCATAGGAAAATATGTGTCAAAATAGACCAGACCTTCCTGTTGTCTGTAACCTTTTACTACAAGTCTTGCTTTATACTTGTCTATTGAACCATCTACTTTCATTTTTCTCTTAAATATCTATTTATATCCAAGAGGTTTAGATCCGGGTGGAAGATCCACCAATTTCCAAGTATGATTTTGCATAATGGATTCAATTTCATTATTAATAGTTTTTTTCCATAAAGGTGCTTCAGAACCTGTCATTGCTTCCTTAAAGCTTTAAGTTCATTTTCTAACAGGTATGTCAGAAAATCTGGACCAAAGGATTTTGATGTTCTTGTTCTCTTACTTCGTTTTGGTTTATCATCAGTTAAATGCTATTGGTCGAGACCATTACTAGTCTCTTTTGTTTGATTGTCATTAGTCTCTTGACTTTGTGTACAATCATAAGTTCTTTTCTATGAACTTAATTCCTGTCCTTTCTTGTAAGGAAAGACATGTTCAAAAAACACAGTATTCCTTGACTCTATAATAGTGTTCACATTTATATAAGGTATTTCTGATTTATAAGTTAAAAACCGATACGCACTACTATTCTGAGCATAACCAATAAACACACAATCCATTATTTTTGGTCCTATCTTTGTCTTTTTCAGAACAGGAACTTCAACTTTTACCAAACACCCCCACACTTTTAAGTGTTTGTAGGAAGGTGGTCGACCTTTTCACAATTCATAAGGTGTGTTATTAGTTTTCTTGTGAGGTATTCTGTTAAGAACATAATTAGCAGACAATATTGCTTCTCTCCACAAGTTCTGCGGTAAGCCTGAACTTAGTAACATGTCATTCATCATTTCTTTTAGGGTTCTATTCTTTCTTTCAGCAATTCCATTTTGCTGTGGAGCATAGGGTGTTGTAGTTTGATGAATAATGCCATGTTGTGCACAAAATTCATTTAATAGTGCATCATATTCACCACCCCTATCACTTCTAACCATTTTAATGGTTTTTCCAAGTTGATTTTCAACTTCTGTTTTGTAGAGTTTAAACATTTCTAAGGCTTCATCTTTACTTCTAAGTAAATAAACATAACAATATCTTGTGCAATCATCAATAAATATTATGAAATACTTTTTGCCTCCTCTAGTTTGAATAAATTTAAGATCACATACATCAGTATGAATTAATTCTAGAGGTTCGGTTTTTCTTTCAACCGATTTAAATGGAGCCTTAGTTAGTTTCGCTTCTACACATATTTCACATTTATGATTAGGATCAATTTCAAACTTTGATATATAATCCAAACCAATTAATCTACGCAAAGCATCAAAATTCACATTTCCTAATCTACTATGCCATAAATTCGACTCAAGAATACAATCAAAATATGTGTTATTCTTATTAATAGCAATTTTTTGTACAACCGTCATTACATTTAATTTGAAGAGACCATCACGCATGTATCCCTTACCAACATACATACTACTCCTTATTAATACAAATTTATCAGACTAAAAAATAAGCCTAAAACCATTTTTACTTAACAAAGAACCAGAAACTAAATTCTTCTGGATGTCTGCTGCATGCAGTACGTTGTTGAGGGTCAGTTCCTTCCCTGATGTCATCTTCAAGATCGCTTTTCTTTGTCCAGCCACAGTAGAAGTAGAAGAATTCCCATGAAAAGTTGTTCACCATTTGCAGCCTCATTGTAGATAGTGAACATCTTCTTATCGGCACAAATGTGACGAGTTGCCCCATTGTCAACCCACCACTCCTTGGGATTTCCAACCAAATTAGCCTCAGACACCACAACAGAGAGGTTGATGTCATTTATCCCGTCAGAGATTATAGCGATCCCGGGTTTGTCCCCTTTATGTACAGTGTTCCGGTCGTAGGTTCCGTGGAGTTGGTGGTTGTATGTCTTGTTGTCATCCTTTAGATTTCATATGTCTGAGTTTTAGGATGTGTTGGGCGTGTTTCGAACAGGCGGGTCGAGCCTTAGTCCCTTTCCTTGTTGCCCAGAGTTTTGGTGGTATGCTCGAGCGGGTACCCTTACGCTCGAGCGGAGTTGGTTTTTTTTTTGTTGTACGCTTGAGCGGACCATATCACGCTCGAGCGGAGTTTTCACACTTCCAGTATCTGTGCCTCTGCAAAACTTCTGCAGATGTGTTTTTCACGCTCGAGCGGGTCACGCGCGAGCGGGTCTGTTGGCGCTCGAGCGGGGTGTTCATTGCTTGCGAAAGTTCTGAAATGGGGTAATCTACACTCGAGCGAACTGGTTGTCGCGCTCGAGCGGATATATTTTGTTCTTGTGTCCTGGCGCTCGAGCGGGCCTTCTTGCGCTCGAGCGGGTCCAGTTTTTGTGCTTGACGCTCGAGCGTTCTATTCTCCGCTCGAGCGGATCATGCGTATATCAGTTGGCAGCTGTGCATTTTTTAATCACATTTCAACATCCTTTCTCTCTCTTACTTTTTCGAAAAATCCATTTGAGAGCTTCTCTCACTAAAACTCAACTTCTCTCTAAGTATTGATCTAGTAGGAGTGATTCCCTCACCTTTGGCCTTTACAAAAGTTGTGTTGATCGTCGAGGGCTTCGTTTTGATCCGAGCATATTGAGTTTTGGAGCACTTTGGGTTTCATCATCTTCTCCCTTTGAGCTCCGAATTTGAGGTAGGAATATCTTACTCCTCCTTATGAGTTTTGTCTTTGAATTTTAGCATTTTGATATGTTGGGGGTTGTTGGGTATTTTTGAGAAAGTTTAGGTCTTTGTGTAATTTTACAAAAGATGGGGATTTGTTATATGTAAACCTATATGCATGTTTGATAAAGAGGAATGAGGCTAATGTTGAACTATTGAAGAAAATGGAACCTTAGTGTTGTTATGTAGATTATGGGTAAAGCCCTAATTACATTGATAAATTAATTTGTACAAGAAATTTAGAGAATTGAGAAATTGAATAGGAAATATTCAAATTAGAAAGATATGGGGGTTAAAGGGTGTAGTTGGACTCACTTATCGCTCACCTAGTTAAACTGTTGATAATATATCAAATTGGTGCATTTATTTCCTATTTAGAAATAACTGTATTGGACTATCGGTGGAGGATAGTCTTGATTGATGTAGGCAATGTATGATGATTAGGCAAACTAAAGCTAATCTATTGAGTATGCTAATGAACATGGCAATTGGTTTAATACATCAAAATGTTGTATTGATAGGTTGAATTTGTATATGATAATTGTTTATATACATTGTATTGTGTGGGAGGAGAAATGAGATGTATTCCACGGTTTATTGGAAGAATGGGGTTGAACCTCTAAACCGAATCTTGTGACAGTGATACAGCACTACAATGTGTATCAGGCTGCGATGTAGGCAATGTATGATGATTAGGCAAACTAAAGCTAATCTATTGAGTATGCTAATGAACATGGCAATTGGTTTAATACATCAAAATGTTGTATTGATAGGTTGAATTTGTATATGGTAATTGTTTATATACATTGTATTGTGTGGGAGGAGAAAGGGGCTGTACTCCACGGTTTATTGGAAGAATGGGGTTGAACCTCTAAACCGAATCTTGTGACAATGATACAGCACTACAATGTGTATCAGGCAGCGAATTAGAAGTGTTTTTGTTTCATTAATACAGCACTACAATGTGTATTATTTGAGACTTATGGAAGTGTTTGTTTTGATTTGATATAGCACTAAAATGTATATCATTATCATTCGTGAAATATGGAATTGTTTGTTTTGATTTGATATAGCACTAAAATGTATATCATTATCATTCGTGAAATATGGAATTGTTTGTTTGATTTGATATAACACTAAAATGTATATCGTTGAGAAATATGGAAATGTTTTGTTTGACTTAGATATGACACCAACATGTATATCCATCATAAATTTTGAAAGTGTTCTAGTGGGGAATTATGATCTCATCAAATGATTTGGCCAGGGCACTAAGCCTTGTTTTCAAATTCTAAGTTGAATAAGGAATGGAAAGTGAATTGTAACATGGACACGAATGTCATGGAACAGTAATGTGAGGTAAACGAGTGTACAAGTGTTGACCATCTATCAACTGCTAATCTTTTAGTCATTGCTTATAGTTGGTTTAGTGTATTTCTTTTGGGCTGTGGCTCACCCTATATGGGACACCATTTTCAGGTACAGGAAGCATGCCACCTCCAAGGACATAGCTTGAGAGGCTAGAGGCAGGCAGACGTTTGTGGTTGTGTTATCTTTTGTTTTATTTCATGTAATTTCAAGCCAAGGGCTTAATGTGTATTTGAGTTAGTTCTCTCCTCTTTGTAACCAAGTGTTAACTTGGAAAACTGTAAGCCCGTAGGACATTTGCTTTTGTTGTTAGCATGTAATGCTTTTGTAAAGAATTACTCTGATGAAGAGAATGATGTTTATCTCTTATATCAATGCATGTCTATATTGATGGGATTAATGTTATTATTTTGAGGGTGTTACAGAGATGTAATCTAATTCTTTCACATTGGCTTGATTGGTGGTCTTCTTGCTTGTACTTTCGCGATCATTCTTAGGGTGGTGGCAGTCAGAAGCTCGATGTCCAGTCTTGCCACAGTTATAGCATTTGAACTTCTTGTTGCCATTGTTGTCGCCTTGTTTAGGACCATCTCCAGTAAACTTCCTCTTTTTGTTATGTGGTTTGTGAACTTGTTCAACCACATTAGCCTTGGACTCAATGGGATTTTTCCCATTCCTCTTTTCAGCCTTTCGGTTATCTTCCTTAATTCTTAATCTTACAATCAACTCATCCATGGTAATCTCTTTGCGTTTATGTTTTAAATAATTTTTGAAATCTTTTCAAGCCAGTGGTAACTTTTCCACTAAAGCAGGGACTTGGAAAAACTTGCTAAGAGACATACCTTCAGAATGAATATCATGCAAAATTATTTATAAATTTTGAACTTGAGAAATTACCGTTTGGGAATCTACCATAACGAAGTCCAGAAATTTACTGACGTGCCGGTATCCTTTGTCTTATATTTCTTCTCCAAAGAATCCCACAATTCTTTTGCTGATTTCAGAGGGCTGTAAACATTATATAGCATATTGTCAAGGCCATTGAGGATGTAGTTTCTGCACAGGAAATCTGAATATTTCCAAGCATTTGTAACCGCAACAACTTGCCGATCACTTTCATCATCTCTCAGTACTGGAGCCTTTTCATGGAGAAACCAGGCCAAATTTAGAGTTGTAAGATAGAACAACATTTTTTGCTTCCATCTCTTAAACTCAGTACCGTTAAATTTTTTCCGTTTTTCTCCATGATTTATTGGAACTTGAACATGGTTTTGGATAGGGACCGAAGTCAGTGTAACAATTGGAGTACCACTTCCAGTTGCAGTTTCAGTTGCAGTAGCCATAATATCTGATTACAAAAATCAGAAAAAATCAAAACACAAATTAATTTTCTAGTTACTAAAACCAGAAAATAAATTATAACACAAAATAATTTTATTTTCCTTGTTATTATAACTAGAAAAATAAAATGCTACAATAATTTTCTATAACACAAATTAATATTCTGTAATTGTTAATGACACCAGTATATTACTACTAGTTGTCAAAGAAAATAGACAGTATATTACTATTATCTGTCAAATAGTATATTACTACTATTTGTTTTCCAATCAGAATATCACTTTTGTGAAAACACAGAAAATTAAATACAATGAAGACACCAAAAATTGATCTGTCTTAAGATTGTTGGACAATCTTCACTGTATTTAAATAAATAAACTTTGTTTGTGTACTAAACAACAAACAAAATACAAAAGAAAAATAGGAAATGAGAGAGATTGTTTGATTACAAAAATCAAACCAAAATTAAATAAATAAAAATAGATTTTATTTTGTTACAAAAACAAAAGCAAAATCTGATATAAATAAATAAAAATAGAAAATAAATAAACAACTTACTTGATTAAATTCTTGAACAATATTCTGATCAAGTCCAGTGTTAGACAGTGTGTCCTTAAGACAGATTCGTTCTCTCCACGATACTTTCAGAATATGGACGTCTATCTTCCAAGATAAAATGATCAATCACCGAAAATAGTAGCACTATAAATTTTTCGTACAACGAACACACTAAGTGTTTATATTCTATCTCACAGAAATTTAGATGCAGCAAAATACAGAAAGCAGTAGCAGATTTAAGGACGAAATTTAAGTGAATATCCAAATGAGGGACTGCCTTTATATAGGTGGAGCGGTGGCTGTTAATTTTGAATTAAATAGGTGCAAAACCTATTTGAACATGTATGGTTTGAATTAAACAGGTAAGGCACTGTTTCAACAAATAAATTGTTTGGGTTTAAAATTTAAACAAATTTGAAATTTGTTCAGGTGGAACATATTTGAATCTGTCTGAACCTGTACAAAATTCTGAAGAGGTGCAACAGTTGAATTTGAATTTGAATTTGAAATTAAAATTTTGGACAGATTTTATTTTACTAAAAAAAAAAAAATCAAATGTTTTTGGTCCAAAAAGATAAGTATTGGGCTGGAGAAGCCTAACCCAACCTCATACCACGCACCCGCACCCGCACCCGGACGGACGGCTGTGGCGGTGTGCGCGTGTGTGGCGATTTTTGGGACCAATGAGTCTAGCCCATTTTACCCATAACCTCCCTCTCTACAAAACTTGGGTGCCTCTTGGGGCCTACCCCAAGTTCCAACTCCAAGCCATATAAACCCATTCAAAGTTTCCCACCAAATCAATGTGGGATAAGCCATTTATCAAAGCTTAAGGAATTTTTACCAAAAACTCCATTTCCATGGAGCTCACTTTGGCTTCAATTTCTCATTCACCCGATAATGGTTTTGAGTAACCAAATATACCATGTGAATCACATCGCGGCATAAAACACGTTACCACTTAGACCCGCCAACTTAGGCGCACAGGTTCCACCTAAAAATTAGACCAAAGTTTAAGAAAAATTCTATTTTTCCAAAATTTTCAAAACCATTTCTAACAAATTGTACCACAAAAAGAGCGTTGTGGGGAATTAGAGTAGTGGAAAAGATTTAATTCTCCTCAATGAGGTCCAGAGGCACTTCAGAATTAACAGCAATGGCAGTTGTTATAGCGGAATGAAAGTTTTTATTATTGTTCACGCTCTTCTGCCACCTTCTTCTTCTTCTTCCTCTGTCAAGAACTCGTTGTCGGATTCTGCCGCTCTGGAGATATACATGGTGGTTGGGAAGGTTGTGGCGGCGGTGGTTTTACCGATTTGGTTCGGATTTTGTTCCATTTAGCAGCGGTGGATGTTGAAAAATAAACTTATGTTTTAGTATTTTAGGAGTTATATATTTTTCCACATTTAATTATGCTAATTATAGCGGAATAATGGTATGCTTGTAATGAAGCATAATCATGTGTTAAGGAACATTAGTGAAAATTCGTAAAAACTCCAAGATAGTGATTGGCAATTAGGATTCAATTTTAGCAATGAATAACAATTATCAATCAAACACATGTAGATCTAATTCAATTAAATGAGAATTGAACTATATTTACCAAACAAACAACGACAAATCAATAAAACGATGTAACGTGAAAAAACATAATTAGAGCACCTTCAATTGTGATAAAAAGCCATGGGCCAAAGTCACAAATAATTCACTAAGAAAACAAAGGAATTACACACGAGAGCTCTCAATTACAGAGCAAATCCACACCCAAATTGAACCGAACCCGATGTGCCTCTTCCATCACCGTTTTCATCTCATAATTACTTTACCCAACGTTGAATCCACAACGCCGATGTCAAATCCATGACAATGAGCCACTCTAAAATCTACCAAAGTTTCAGGTTTAAGTTTCTCAGAATCCACCGATGAACATCTCTCTTTAAGTTTGAATTAAACTAAAGAAATACTTTGATGAATGTTAATGTGAAATCCGTTGATCCATTAAACATACTTAAATCATCAAAGTAAACAATACATAAACACCCTCTAATATAGAACACTTTAGCTTCTTTCATCTCTGAGAATTTTGGATAGGTTCAACCCCAAAACGAGCAGTCATGACACTTCATAACAAATAGGGACGTGAAAACCGCTCGAGCGCAAGAATGATTGCCCAAGCAATGAGACTAGTAAGGCAATGCTAACAAACTTCCACATGCCGCTTCGCTTGAGCGCAAGACTTATCGCTTGAGCAGTAAAATACAACTCCTAGTATCTTTAAAATCAGACTGAGATATTGGATGATCCAATTCAAAGCTCAAGCACACATTTGACCGCTTGAGCGGTCCAAGAAGTTTGACAGGCTCAATAACTCCTCTGATCAAGCACAATTTCCTTCAACACAAATTCCTTTAATTAGGCACAAATTGGGTTAGATTTGCAGTTAAACTCTCACAAACTTACCAATACAAAAGGGTTAATGCAATTACATTTAAATGGAGTTTTTTCAAATAGGATTACCTTTAAAAAATACCTAACAATCTTCCCCTTTCGTAATTCCGTGAATAAACCCACCTAACAAGAAAGTCCTAATCACTTGAACCCATAACACATAACAAAAAGCGAACTTTTCAAACTCACCATCGGCGAAACAACTATTAGTGCCACAAGAGTATATGATAGGGTAAAGCATATGACAATATGAAAATTTTAAAAGAATATCATTCCATCATACAACAACAAACATCATGCTATCATGTAACACCACCTCAATAATCCCCCATTTTTTGTCATGAATTGACAAAGGGAGCTCAAAATATATATATATATATATATACTAGCCATGAAAGTATTGACAAAGACAACATAAGCTAGGGATAAGATGATGTAAAAGCCAATATCATGCGATAAATACTAACACAGAGTGACAAGCAAACTAACTTGTGCCAATCTCCCTCACAAAACCAATCAAAGAAGGTCCATGCTAAACGAACTCTCCCTTAACAATTAAACCAAACAACCTCCTAACTAAAAGCAACAAGAAGCGCCAAGAACAAAAAATAAAATAAAAAAGACAAAAGTAATATGGCAGAGCAAGTAAGAAATTTTAGATTTGTACCTCAAAACATACAAGAATATTCAAGAAATACAATTACTTGAAAACACAATGTGCATAATCTCTAGAAGATTCCTCATGAAAGAATGTGGTGCAACATGTAAAAAGTATAGATCTCATGAGAAACGTGTGTGTGTCTCTCTTGGAATTTGACAAACACCAGAGTCAAATCTTGGTAGTGATCTGATGGTTAGACCTCCGGCAAGAGAATCCACGAGTGACTGAGAAAGTCAAACATCTAGTGATTAAGGGGTATTTGTTGAGTAAACGCGAAAGCTCCCCCCCCAAACAAAACATAACATTTTCTTGCGCACTCACCGGCGGCTTTCACGCTCAAGAGTATGAAACCTGAACCAGAGAATGATGGGAAAGAAAGTGAGAACTACTTGGTGACTTTGAGGTAGCCTTTTCCTCATATCTTGAGAGACATGTATAGATAAGTAAGCGTGAAGATGCAAAAAGATGGTAGGGGATTAAGAGACTCAACATCACCCAAGATATGAAAACATTGGTCAATTTCTCAAGAAATGTGCAAGAAACACTGTTAGAAGTCCATAGAGAAATTTAATCACTTATGCAGAAGAGTCCACTATTTGCTAATCCAAGAGTATATACAGAATGAGACATACTAATCAAAATACACAATCTAAAATAAGAAATAACCACAGATAGCACACACATTATCATGTAATGTGTTTCTCATCAATTGTAATATGCATCAAGGACTTCTAAAAAATTTCAAGCTTATGAAATCATATTTGAATTTTTTTTAAAATTTTTTTAATAAACAAAGCAAGAAAGAAAAATAACTAAGTATAATTGACCGAAAAATAAGAAAAAAAAACATAGAGATAAAAATAAAAAATAATTTGAGCCCAAGTATACTTAGGCCAAGTTTGGCAACCCAAAAATAATCCATCTTTTTATCTTTTTTCCATCACATTACCTCTCTATTTTTCTGCACATCTTTTCATAAAAAGATAAAAAGTGCACTTATTTAGGTCATCCCAAACAACCCCTAAGAGCCATCATCAAACAATGTCAGTAGGCTTTTAAGTTGTGGGCCCAATGCTTGTGAGTTGGGCCCAGTAAATAAATAATAATAGGGAAAATTACCAATTAGTCCCAAAACTTTTTGTTTGTACCCAAAAGTCCAATAACGTTATTCTTCTTCTTTGCCTTTTTTCTTCTTCTCTTTGTGATTTCCAGCTATCGTTGACGGGTAACCATATCTTGCTTCTTCTCTTTCTCTTTCTCTTTTTAATATATAGTCATCGGCGACCAACGACTACCATCGATTGGGATTCACCGGCAACCATCAACCGCTGACTCCTTACCTCACCGACGGTAAAGAAGATATGTTTCCGACGAAGAAGATGAAGAAGATGAGTAGATCTACTTAGATCTAGAGTAGATCTACTTAGATCTACATCAAATCCAACTAGATCTAAACAAAAAATAGTTGCCAGAGTACAATCATCTCTCCGTAATTGCCCCTTCTTCGATCTCTTTTTTTTTTTTTTTCATTTTCTCTGCTATACACTTCTCTTTTTCTGTTCTAATGGAAAAAATTTTCAAATTCTGAACAAGTAGTTTTTGAGTTTTAGTTACAGGCGGTGAAAACTGTAAAATTTTGCAGTTTCAAATTTTTTTTGGTGCTGGAATGAATCATGGTTTAAAACTGTAAAATTTTGCAGTTTCATAACATTCTTTAGAATTGTAAAATTTTACAGTTTCATAACATGTTTTTCAGTTTGATTAATAAGGATAAATGCTTAATAAATTTTTGCTTTGAAGCTGTAACATTTTACAGTTTCAAAACTTATTTTTCAATTTGACTAATATTGGAGATTATTTGCTTAAACTTTACAAAAATTAAAAAATAGCATATGTTTTTTCCATTGTTGCTGTTTTTTGTGGTTTCATTTTTTTTTCCTTGTAGTTTATCAATATTTACCCCATTTTACTAGTTTTTTCGCTCTAATTTCTCCATTTATTCTTTTTTTTTTTTCTGACAATATTCTAGACATTCCGGTGAGTCTCCAGTGATGTTCTTAACGTCTAGTGAACGTTCTGAACATTCCGACGACTTCCATTAACGTTCTTAACACTCCGGTGAACTTTCGGCGAAACTCCGGCGACTTCCCGGTGATGTTGAACATTCTGACGAGTCTCCGGCGACTGTTTGACGGAAGTCTGACGGTAGTAAGATGTAACAGTGTGTAAATTTAAAAAAAAAAAAAAAGGATTTTTTGGGAACAATTAAAAATGTATAGGACTAATTGGTGCAAGTGTTTTGTTTGAGGATTAGCTGGGTCTTGAACTTTGTACATGGGACTTATCAGTATGTTCCCCATAATAATATCATCGCCGGAGTTGTAAAGTACTACTCATTGGTCCACTACTGGTTGGAATTCTGCCACTTTTCTATCGTATTTGACTACGGCCTTTTTACACAATTTTATGAGTAACAAAATGGATTAATTACGGGTCAGATTCATTATAATTGTATTTGATTCATAAATTTAAGGATAAATTTAAAAATAAAAAAATATATATATAAAATTAATTACGGGTCAGATTCATTATAATTGTATTTGATTCATAAATTTAAAAATAAAAATAAGAAAATATATAAAATATAAATAAAATATAATTACATTTAAGTTATTTTAATATATTTTTTCCTTTATCTTTACTTTTTCCTTTTCAAATCTATTTTTAAATCTTTTAACCAAATACGTTCTAAGTAAATTTAAATACTATTAAGTCATATTGACTTGTGAAATATATCATTAAGTTCTAAAATACTTATATTACTTTCACTGAATTTATTATTTCTCATTAATTTTCTCTTTTTCAATTATATTCTTTCTCTTTCTACAAATTTTCCAAAAAACTTCTCTTTCTCTCTCTTAAGAGCTTCAAACTGTCACTATCTCCACATTGCCAACATCACTATTGTCGTCCACCCGCCACCACTACCGTCACCCATCATCAACCACCACTGCCACCTTCACCGACCACCACTGCTATTATCACCGTTCATTAACCATCTCCACCATCACCGATCTACACTCCATCATCTCTAATCCACCACCATTGTTCGCCAACCACTTTCATTGTCTCCGATCTACTCTCTATCATCACCTATCTACACTCCACCATTGTAGATGTATTGTTGTCGCTACCATTATCCTCTGTTTCCGTCATCCTCATTATCTACCAATTTTCTGGTGACCTCAAATGTTTTAGATCTACACTGATATAATTGTTTCCACAGTGAAATCAACTTCAAATTACTCTAAGCAACAACGATTCTCCAAAATCTTGCCTCTCTCTATCTCCTTTATTCTCACTCTATGTCTCTCAAAACAAATCTATTGCAAACCAGGATTTAATATACCATGTCAGTGATAAATTTATCACTGAATATGTCTTTATTTCTTGTCTTGATTTATAATGGTGATGACTAGATTTGCCTTTGATAATTTTTTTACAAACAATTAGTGATAAATTTATCACTGAATGTATCAATGATAAATTTATCACTGAATCTATTTTTGATTCTTTGTGCTAATCTGCAAATGCGAAGAATGATGAGAATTTCTGGTAAGGATTCCTTATCCATCTCCTTTATTCTCTTCATCATTATTCTTCTCATTTTCTCTTGTCAAGATGCTGGTGGTGGTGGTAGTGACGTATTGGAGATTGAAATTGGCCAAAAAAATATTATTGGAGGTTGGAGATAGTTGCTAGAGATTGGTAATGGTCACCGAAAGTCAAAGATAACAACCAAAGTGGTTGCCGATAGTTAGAAATGACGATCGGAAGTGGTTGTTGACAGTCAAAAGTGGTCATCGATGGCCAGAGGTGATTGCCGATAATTGTCAGTGGAAGGGTGCTAGGGCAGTGATCTTATCGGTGATGGAGGATATTTTGAGGATATTGATAGGTAAAAAAATGAACAGGACTTATAGGTAAATAAGTCCTGTCAATAGAATCAGTCCGCAAGTGCCCCTAACAAATAAAATAAAATAAATTACATTAACTTATCCTAAAATTTGGAAAAAAAAAAATAAATCTTATAATTTTGAGATAATTATATCGGAGTCTCTCGAAGTTTTAAGTCAAACAATACTTGAGGGATGGTTGGAAAGTTTAGTACTTTAGCCAAAAGTCAAAAATTCATAAAAAAAAAATTAAAAAGTTCTTTTTATTCTTTTTAGTTTTTGCACGTTTTTTCTAAAAATTTTAAAAAGTCATTCCCAAATACTTACTTTCACCTCATATTTTAGTCAAAAAGTCATTAAAAAATCACTTCTCAAACCAACTTTTAATATATTTTTTCATCAATAATTCATTAGTTATATAAATAAAAAAAATGATATTATCATCTCTTTATACTAAAGTGAATATTTTTCTTTTATTTATCCTTGTATCTTTACACTATTCACATAAGTTTTGATCTTTATTAAATAGAAAGTCAGTGTAATTATGCCAAAATTATAAAGTTGTTTGTACTTTCTCCAAATCATGTCAAACATATTAATTTTTAGGGACACTCACCAATCAGGCCTATAAACTAAAATTATTTACTTACATGTCGTAATTGATAAATTTATCACCGTAAATTTATTCATAAAAATAATAAGATTTAATAGATAATAAGTTCTAAAAATAGAAACTATTGGTAATTTACCCTGATTTTTATATATTAACTTTTTTTTTACCTCTTAATTTTTTTTTAAAAAAAAAAATCATTAAAAATGTCAAATTACCAAACCGACCTAAATGCAATTGAAATTTTCATATAATATGCCGGCGTCTTTTAAATATTTGGGGGAAGGACCCTACTGGCTGCCCCTTCCTCCACCCCTTGAGTTGTGCCGCATTTGCGGTGGGGGTTGAACTTTGCCCATTTAAAAAAGCAACAATGATTCATCCCACTAAAAACATCACCACTAATAGCACTAATGCATTAAAAAAATAAAAAAAATAAAATAAAAATACAACTCCAAGACCAAAACATCAAATCATTAATGGTGGGACCCACTGCCACCTAATTAGTGGGACCACTAATTAGTGCTCCCAAGCATTTTTCTTAAAAAAGGCAACTGAACTAATCATTATTGGGACATACTCAAACTTGGCCATTGAGCTCAAATCTAAAGCAACCACTAACTATTAAGATGAGTGCAAGTCTTTTTAATGGAAATATACATATGCAAAATCCAACATACTAATAGCATCCGCATCAGCGTGGTCGAATAATAAAAAAATAAAATATGGTTAATAAATCATAAAATTATTTTTTTCATCAGTCTCAATAATTTTTTTTTTAAAATTAATTATTTGTTAAATTTGCTACAATACCTCAACAATTTTGTTGAGACACTGTTCATTAGTTACATGATTTTTTATTATATTTTCTGGAGCAAAACTGGACCAAAATCTTTAAACCGGTTGTCCACCTGGATGTCCTTCCGGATATTCTACTGGATGTCCCGTGAGTGCGTGTAGCGGAAGAAGAAAAATGCTTAAGATTAGCATAACTGGTCGACCGGCCGGTCAACCGGTCAACGACAATTTTTTGTTTTTTTTTTTTTTGCATTTTTTAAGAATTGTTTGGATGGCACCTCATCAATTTAATAAAAAAAGAGAGGATAACAAATACAATAAGAAATTAATATTTTAATAAGATTGAGTTAGAATAGAGAGTTTAATATAGTGA
Source organism: Camellia sinensis (assembly GCF_004153795.1). Taxonomy (NCBI): domain Eukaryota; kingdom Viridiplantae; phylum Streptophyta; class Magnoliopsida; order Ericales; family Theaceae; genus Camellia; species Camellia sinensis. Next base: position 1,405,195 of record NW_021024503.1, on the reverse strand, counting down.
ATACTAAAAAGGTGACTAGTTAAAATAACAAAAGTAGATTTTGAATTATAATTTAATTAAAAATTTAAAGAGACTGATGCGAATGCTCTAAATCAATGACGAATCCAAGAATTACGTTGATGGGGACAAAGTTTAAACAACTCTTTGTTTATTAAAGACTAGCGTATACCCGTGCCTGAAGGCACAATGTAAATAATGTTGGGATTACAATATAATTGTAATCCCAACCCTACTTGTCTTAAAAATAAATTATCAATTATAGAGATGAAATTATGCCTTCAACCTGAAAATCCCTATTTCTATACCCAGAAAATGGCATAGGAAAACAATCATTGTTGAGCTTTGGTGACCCACCACGAAACAAACTCAAAAACATCTATCTAAGTTCATAGAAGTTGTGGGAGTTTCCAATCAAATGAAGGGATTTGAAATTAAACTTTATAAGAACATAGACGAGTTTTCAAATGAAATTCAATTAACGCCCAAATAATTTTATTTTAGTTTAATTACGTGTTTATGCGATCTTTAAGTTGCTGTTATGTTATTTCATTTACAGTCAACAATAAAGCAAAAAGTTTTGCGAGCAGGTAAAGAACAAAGTTTTCCAACAATCAAAGCAAATGCAAACTCAATGTTTGAACTTTCAAGGAAGGAGAAAAAAAGAAGCTTGAAAACAAAAACCTATTTGGTAAATTTTTGGCAAATTTTCTACAGACTTAAAAGCCTAGAAATAATATGTCCACTGTTTAATTGAGATTGAGATGGGCTCAACTCCAAAATACATTATTATTAACTCAAAAATTGGACATATCTCTATAAAGTTACATGTCAAATAGAAGGCTGATTATTGCAAAAAGGAAGCACTGTATGTTGTACATGAAATCTTAAAAGTAATACAAAATATTATCAACCAACAAATCCAAACAACAAATCCTTCAGGATTTAGAATTCAAACAACATAATTAACCAACAACAGCGATCAAGAGCAGAGAAAGGGAAATTCAAGAGACAATGTAAAATACCTCTATTTTGGTGTTGAATGATGGGTCTTGAAGCCACTGTTGGGAAATTAAAAAACATTAAAAAAAATTGAGTTATTGACATAGAATGGTAAAGCTAAAGGAGCCTCAAGAAGGTCTATTAGTGTGTCCTCAATCTGGTAGTCCTTTGCATTATATATAGGACAATCAGTAGTGATGGGTCATCACTCATGTCCATCTATGTGTGTCCATCTCTCACGTCACCCTTTGCCTTCTTCTATGCAAACATTTCAACTGTCATATTTGTAATCTCTCAATCTCCTCTTCTGTGTATCTTTACTATTTTCATCTTACCCCTTCAAATGCCAACCACTAATCTTATCATTCTCTGTAATAATTTTTAGCATTATAATCTTGTAATGTAAACATGTAATTGATTGCCTTTTGGGGTTTGAACTATCCTTAAATCACCCATGCAAGATTATTATACATTTTTTGTGTGTGCATAGAATCCTAGTATCTATATATACACACAGTGAATACATTGTTTGATTATTCACGATGACTTCAAATGAGGGCACGTCAAAAGATTGTTCACTAAATAATTTGACCATTTCTATAATGGAAGCACGATATTATATGAGTTCCTTTTTTTGTGTGCTTCAATTACTTAACAATTTCTTGGAATTTTGATATCTTGTATGTTATCTCATGAAAAGTGGATGAAGATTAGAGGATGGTTAGTGGATGAAAAGTGGATGAATTTTGTTATCTTGTATGTTAATAGTTTGGTTGAAACTAATTCTTTTCTATTATACGAAAATTGCTGTAAATTAGAGGAAGATTAGTCAGTTGCAGATTTCTGCATGGCAAAGCATGGGGTTGCCGAACCCAAAAAAATATTGCAAATGAAAGAGAGAAAAAAGGGTAAGTGTGTGCATGTTTGATTAGCAAGCCAAAAAAAATTAGATACAGAGACACAGTTAGCAGAATTACTATTAAAGGGTTTTGACACATATGTATACAACTAACCAATGATGAGTTTGGAATGTGTCCTATGTATTCACAAACACTGGAATGTAGCCCATCTATAATAGAGAGAGAAGACCAGCAAGAAAAGTTTATGGGATGAAAAGTTTCTGCAGCAAGAAAAGTTTCTGGGCTGATAAGAAAAAAATAAAATATTACTTGGGTTTCTTTGTAAGGCTATGTGCTTTGTTGTAGAGGAGGGGCTTCATTTGGACTTTCAAATCCTGACTATATCACATTTACACAAATAGATTATCGTATCAAAACCCAAAAAAAAATGCTAGATTCTCACACCCTCACATTTACACAAATCATATCACATTTTACACAAATAGAAAACCCAAATAAAACTCTTCGATTCTCACTCTCTTCCAGAAAAAACCTAACCTAACCTAACTGAATAAAACTGATCTCAACCATTGAAATGTCCCAATAAAACTCTTCTCAACTATATTTAGGCTCTATTTGAAAATTGCTAACTTAGTTAATTTTCTAATTTTTGACCCAAAAAAAAAATCTAAAAAAAAATGATAAATTATTTTATAGTGATTTTTAAATTGAATTCTGATGAAATGATAGAATGTGGGACTTTTGAATATCAATGCATGTCTTATTTAAGGGGTTTAATGCTATTATTTTGAGGGCGTGAGCTAAAGGTATCAGAGCGTACCGGGTTCGAATACTTTGGGTACGTGGGAAGTGAGTAGGATCACAATGGGTTTGTCTCGCTTGATAGAGACTTAGATGTAGTGTCATATACTATGTGCTTAATTGATAACATGCTTATTGTTGTGTTGAAATACATAGGACACATTCCAAACTCATCATTGGTTAGTTGTATACATATGTGTCAAACCCTTTAATAGTAATTCTGCTAACTGTGTCTCTGTATCTAATTTTTTTGGCTTGCTAATCAAACATGCACACACTTACCCTTTTTTCTCTCTTTCATTTGCAATATTTTTTGGGTTCGACAACCCCATGCTTTGCCATGCAGAAATCTGCAACTGACTAATCTTCCTCTATTTACAGCAATTTTCATATAATAGAAAAGAATTAGTTTCAACCAAACTATTAACATACAAGATACAAAATTCATCCACTTTTCATCCACTAATCATCCTCTAATCTTCATCCACTTTTCGATAAACATACAAGATATCAAAATTCCAAGAAATTGTTAAGTAATTGAAGCACACAAAAAAGGAACTCATATAATATCGTGCTTCCATTATAGAAATGGTCAAATTATTTAGTGAACAATCTTTTGACGTGCCCTCATTTGAAGTCATCGTGAATAATCAAGCAATGTATTCACTGTGTGTATATATAGATACTAGGATTCTATGCACACACAAAAAATGTATAATAACTTGCATGGGTGATTTAAGGATAGTTCAAACCCAAAAGGCAATCAATTACATGTTTACATTACAAGATTATAATGCTAAAAATTATTACAGAGAATGATAAGATTAGTGGTTGGCATTTGAAGGGGTAAGATGAAATAGTAAAAGATACACAGAAGAGAGATTGAGAGATTACAAATATGACAGTTGAAATGTTTGCATAGAAGAAGGCAAAGGGTGACGTGAGAGATGGACACACATAGATGACAATGAGTGATGACCCATCACTACTGATTGTCCTATATATAATGCAAAGGACTACCAAATTGAGGACACACTAATAGACCTCTCTGAGGCTCTTTAGCTTTACCATTCTATGTCAATACTCAATTTTTTTAATGTTTTTTAATTCCAACAGTGGCTTCAAGACCCATCGTTCAACACCAAAATAGAGGTATTTTACATTGTCTCTTGAATTCCCTTTCTCTGCTCTTGATCTTGTTGTTGGTTAATTATGTTGTTTGAATTCTAAATCCTGAGGATTTGTTTGTTTGGATTTGTTGGTTGATAATATTTGTATTACTTAAGATTTCATGTACAACATACAGTGCTTCCTTTTTGCAATAATCAGGCTTCTATTTGAATGTAACTTTATAGAGATATGTCCAATTTTTGAGTTAATAATAATGTATTTTGGAGTTGAGCCCATCTCAATCTCAATTAAACAGTGGACATATTATTTCTAGGCTTTTAAGTCTGTAGAAAATTTGCCAAAATTTACCAAATAGGTTTTTGTTTTCAAGCTTCTTTTTTTCTCCTTCCTTGAAAGTTCAAACATTGAGTTTGCATTCGCTTTGATTGTTGGAAAACTTTGTTCTTTACCTGCTCGCAAAACTTTTTGCTTTATTGTTGACTGTAAATGAAATAACATAACAGCAACTTAAAGATCGCATAACACGTAATTAAACTAAAATAAAATTATTTGGCGCGTTAATTGAATTTTCATTTGAAAACTCGTCTATGTTCTTATAAAGTTTAATTTCAAATCCCTTCATTGATTGGAAACTCCCACAACTTCTATGAACTTAGATAGATGTTTTTGAGTTTGTTTCGTGGTGGGTCACCAAAGCTCAACAATGATTGTTTTCCTATGCCATTTTCTGGGTATAGAAAATAGGGATTTTCAGGTTGAAGGCATAATTTCATCTCTATAATTGATAATTTATTTTTAAGACAAGTAGGGTTGGGATTAACAATTATATTGTAATCCAAACATATTACATTGTGCCTTCAGGCCGGGTATAGGCTAGTCTTTAATAAACAAAGAGTTGTTTAAACTTTGTCCCCATCAACGTAATTCTTGGATTCGTCATTGATTTAGAGCATTCGCATCAGTCTCTTTAAATTTTTAATTAATTATAATTCAAAATCTACTTTTGTTATTTTAACTAGTCACCTTTTTGTAGTATTCACTATATTAAACTCTCTATTCTAACTCAATCTTATTAAAATATTAATTTCTTATTGTATTTGTTATCCTTTCTTTTTTTATTAAATTGATGAGGTGCCATCCAAACAATTCTTAAAAATGCAAAAAAAAAAAAAAACAAAAAATTGTCGTTGACCGGTTGACCGCTCCGGTCGACCAGTTAGGCTAATCTTAAGCATTTTTCTTCTCTGCTACACGCACTCCGACATCCAGTAGAATATCCGGAAGGACATCCAGGTGGACAACCGGTTTAAAGATTTTGGTCCAGTTTTGCTCCAGAAAATATAATAAAAAATCATGTAACTAATGAACAGTGTCTCAAACAAAATTGTTGAGGTATTGTAGCAAATTTAACAAATAATTAATTTTAAAAAAAAAATTATTGAGACTGATGAAAAAAATAATTTTATGATTTATTAACCATATTTTATTTTTTTTATTATTCGACCACGCTGATGCGGATGCTATTAGTATGTTGGATTTTGCATATGTATATTTCCATTAAAAAGACTTGCACTCATCTTATAGTTAGTGGTTGCTTTAGATTTGAGCTCAATGGCCAAGTTTGAGTATGTCCCAATAATGATTAGTTCAGTTGCCTTTTTATAAGAAAATGCTTGGGAGCACTAATTAGTGCGTCCACTAATTAGGTGCAGTGGGTCCCACCATTAATGATTTGATGTTTTGGTCTTGGAGTTGTATTTTTATTTTTATTTTTTTATTTTTTTAAGCATTAGTGCTATTAGTGGTGATGTTTAGTGGGTGAATCATTGTTGCTTTTTTAAATGGCAAAAGTTCAACCCACGCAAATGCGGCACAACTCAAGGGGTGGGAAGGGGCACCAGTAGGTCTCCCCAAATATTAAAAGACGCCGGCATAATTATATGAAAATTTCAATTGCATTTAGGTCGGTTTGGTAATTTGACATTTTAATGATTTTTTTTTTTAAAAAAAAATTAAGAGGTTAAAAAAAAGTTAATAATAAAAATCAGGGTAATTACCATAGTTTCTATTTTTTGAACTTATTATCTATTAAATCTTATATTTTTATGAATAAATTTACGGTGATAAATTTATCAATTACGACATGTAAGTAATAATTTTAGTTTATAGGCTGATTGGTGAGTGTCCCTAAAAATTAATATGTTTGACATGATTTGGAGAAGTACAAACAACTTTATAATTTTGGCATAATTACACTGACTTTCTATTTAATAAAGATCAAAACTTATGTGAATAGTGTAAACGATACAAGGATAAATAAAAGAAAAATATTCACTTTAGTATAAAGAGATGATAATATCATTTTTTTATTATTATAACTAATGAATTATTGATGAAAAAATATATTAAAAGTTGGTTTGAGAAGTGATTTTTTAATGACTTTTTGACTAAAATATGAGGTGAAAGTAAGTATTTGGGAATGACTTTTTAAAATTTTTAGAAAAAACGTGCAAAAACTAAAAAGAATAAAAAGAACTTTTTAATTTTTTTTTTATGAATTTTTGACTTTTGGATAAGTACTAAACTTTCCAACCATCCCTCAAGTATTGTTTGACTTAAAACTTCGAGAGACTCCATATAATTATCTCAAAATTATAAGATTTATTTTTTTTTTTTCAAATTTTAGGATAAGTTAATGTAATTTATTTTATTTTATTTGTTAGGGGCACTTGCGGACTGATTCTATTGACAGGACTTATTTACCTATAAGTCCTGTTCATTTTTTTACCTATCAATATCCTCAAAATATCCTCCATCACGATAAGATCACTGCCCTAGCACCCTTCCACTAACAATTATCGGCGATCACCTCTGGCCATCGGATGACCACTTTTGACTGTCAACAACCACCTTCCGATCGTCATTTCTAACTGTCGGCAACCACTTTGGTTGTTATCTTTGACTTTCGTGACCATTACCAATCTCTACAACTTATCTCCAACCTCCATAATATTTTTTGGCCAATTTCAATCTCCAATACGTCACTACACCACCACCAGCATCTTGACAAGAGAAAATGAGAAAATAATGTGAAGAGAATAAAGGAGATGGATAAGAATCCTTACCAGAAATTCTCATCATTCTTCGCATTTGCACATTAGCACAAAGAATCAAAAATAGATTCAGTATAAATTTATCATTGATACATTCAGTGATAAATTTATCACTAATGTTTGTAAAAAAATTATCAAAGGCAAATCTAGTCATCACCATTATAAATCAAGACAAGAAATAAAGACATATTCAGTGATAAATTTATCACTGACATGGTATATTAAATCCTGGTTTGCATAGATTTGTTTGAGAGACATAGAGTGGAATAAAGGAGATAGAAAGAGGCAAGATTTTGGAGAATCGTTGTTGCTTAGAGTAATTTTGAAGTTGATTTCACCATGGAAACAATTTATCAGTGTAGATCTAAAACATTTAGAGGTCACCGAAAATTGGTAGATAATGAGGATGACGGAAACAGAGGATAATGGTAGCGACACAATACATCTTACAATGTGGAGTGTAATAGGTGATGATAGAGAGTAGATCGGTGACAATGAAAGTGTTGCGAACAATGGTGGTGGATTAGAGATGAGAGTGTAGATCGTGATGGTGGAGATGGTTAATGAACGGTGGATAATAGCAGTGGTGGTCGGTGAAGGTGGCAGTGGTTTGGTTGATGATGGGTGACGGTTAGTGTGGCGGTGGACGACAATAGTGAGTTGGCAATGTGGAGATATGACAGTTTTGAAAGCTCTTAAGAGAGAGAAGAGAGTTTTTGAGAAAATTTGTAGAAAGAGAAAGAATATAATTGAAAAAGAGAAAATTAATGGAGAAATAATTAAATTCATGAAATATATAAGTATTTTAGAACTTAATGATATATTTCACTAAGTCAATATGGACTAATAGTATTTAAATTTACTTAGCACGTATTTGGTTAAAAGATTTAAAAAAAGATTTGAAAAGGAAAAAGTAAAGATAAAGGAAAAAATATATTAAAATAACTTAAATGTAATTATATTTTATTTATATTTTATATATTTTCTTATTTTTATTTTTTAAATTTATGATCAAATACAATTATAATGAATCTGACCCGTAATTAATCCATTTTTGTTACTCATAAAATTGTGTAAAAAGGGTCCGTAGTCCAAATACGATAGAAAAGTGGCAGAATTCCACCAGTTAGTGGACCAATGAGTAGTATTACAACCCGGCGATGATATTATTATGGGGAACATACTGATAAGTCCATGTACAAAGTTCAAGACCCAGCTAATCCTCAAACAAACACCATTCTTGCACCAATTATCCTATACATTTTTAATTGTTCCCAAAAAATCCTATTTTTTTTTTTTTTAATTTACACACTGTTACATCTTCTACCGTCAGACTTCATTCGTCAACACAGTCGCGGAGACTCGTCGGAATGTTCAACATCACGGGAAGTCGCCGAGTTTTCCGCCGAAGTTCACGCAAGTTGTTAAAGACGTTTTAATGGAAGTCGTCGGAATGTTCAGAACGTTTCACGTAGACGTTTAAGAACATCACTGGAGACTCACGGAATGTCCTAGAATATTGTCAGAAAAAAAAAAAGAAATAAATGGAGAAATTAGAGCAAAAAAAACCTAGTAAAGATGGGGTTAAATATGATAAACACAAGGAAAAAAAATGAAACCACAAAAAAGCAGCAACAATGAAAAAAACATATGCTATTTTTTTTAATTTTTGTTAAAGTTAAGCAAATAATCTCTAATATTAGTCAAACTGAAAAATAAGTTTTGAACTGATAAATGTAACAGTTCAAAGCAAAAATTTATTAAGCATTTATCCTTATTAATCAAACTGAAAAACATGTATGAAACTGTAAAATTTTACAATTCTAAAGAAATGTTATGAAACTGCAAAATTGTTACAGTTTAAACCATGATTCATTCCAGCACCAAAAAAAATTTTCAAACTGCAAAATTTTACAGTTTTCACTGCCTGTAACTAAAACTCAAAAACTACTTGTTCAGAATTTGAAAATTTTCTCCATTAGAACAGAAAAAGAGAAGTGTATACAAGAAATGAAAAAAAAAAAAAAAGAGATCGAAGAAGAGGCAATTACGGAGAGATGATTGACTCTGGCAACATTTTTTTGTTTTAGATCTAGTTGGATTTGATGTAGACTACTCAGATCTGATGTACTCCAGATTCTAAGTAGATCTACTCATTCTTCTTCATCTTCTTGTCGGAAACATATCTTCTTTACCGTCGGTGAGGTAAGGAGTCGGCGTTGATGGTTGCCGGTGAATCCCACATCGATGGTAGTCGTTGGTCGCCGATGACTAATATATTAGAAAGAGAAGAGAAAGAGAAGAAGCAAGATTGGTCTCCCGTCAACGATAGCTGAAAATCACAAAGACGAAGAAGAAAAAAGGCAATAGAAGAAGAATAAGTTATTGACCTTTTGGTACAACAAAATTTGGACTAATTGGTAATTTTCCCTATTAATTATTTATTTACTGTGCCGCAACTCACAAGCATTGGGCCCACAACTTAAAAGCCTACTGGACTTGTTTGATGATGGCTCTTAGGGTTGTTTGGAGATGACCTATAAAGTGCACTTTTTATCTTTTTATATGCAAAGATGTGCAGAAAAATAGAGAGGTAATGTGATGGAAAAAAGATAAAAAGAATTGGATTATTTTTGGGTTGCCAACTTGGGCCTAAGTATACTTGGTTCAAATTATTTTTTTATTTTTATCTCTATGTTTTTTTTTCTTATTTTTTCGGTCAGTTATACTTTAGTTATTTTTCTTTCTGTGCTTTGTTTATTAAAAAAAATTTAAAAAAAATTCAAATATGATTCATAAGCTTGAAATTTTTTAGAAGTCCTTGATGCATATTACAATTGATGAGAAAACACATTACAATGATAATGTGTGTGCTATCTGTGGTTATTTCTCTATTTTAGATTGTGTATTTTGATTAGTAGTCTCATTCTGTATATTACTCTGGATTCAAGCAATAGTGGACTGCTTCTGCATAAGTGATAAATTTCTTATGGACCTTCCTAACAGTGTTTCTTGCACATTTCTTGAGAAATTGACAAGTGTTTTCATATCTTGGGGAATGTTGAGTCTCTTAAATCCCTACCATCTTTTGCATCTCACGCTTACTTATCTATACATGTCTCTCAAGATTATGAGAAAAGGCTACCTCAAAGTCACCAAGTAGTTCTCACTTTGCTTTCCCATGCATTCTCTGGTTCAGGTTTGCATACTCTTGAGCGTGAAGCGCGGTGAGTGCGCAGAAAATGTTATGTTTTGTTGCGGGGGGAGCTTTCGCGTTTTACTTCAACAAAACCCTAATCACATAGATGTTTGACTTTCTCAGTCACTCGTGGATTCTCTTGCCGGAGGTCTAACCATTCAGATCCACTACCAAGATTTGACTCTGGTGTTTGTCAATTCAAGAGAGACACCACACGTTTCTCATGAGATCTATACTTTTTACATGTTGCAAACCACAATTTCTTTCATGAGGAATCTTCTAGAGATTATGCACATTGTGTTTTCAAGTAATTGTATTTCTTGAATATTCTGTATGTTTTGAAGGTACAAATCTAAATTTCTTAACTTGCTCTGCCATATTACTTTTGTCTATTTTTTTTTATTTTTGTTCTTGGCGCTTCTTGTTGCTTTTAGTTAAGGAGGTTTGTTTTGGTTATAATTTTAAGGGAGAGTTCGTTATGCATGGACCTTCTTTGATTGGTTTTGTGAGGAGATTGGCCAAGTTAGTTTGCTTGTCACTCTGTGTTAGTATTTATCGCATGATATTGGCTTTTACATCTCATCCTTTATCCTAGCTTATGTTGTCTTTGTCAATACTTTCATGGCTAGATACTATATAATATAGTATATAATTTTTGAGCTCCCTTTTTGTCAATTCATGACAAAATGCGGGATTATTGAGGGTGTTACATGATAGCATGGATGTTTGTTGTTGTATGAGGAATGATATTTCT
>NW_021024503.1:1306290-1394313 GCF_004153795.1 Camellia sinensis | reverse complement strand
ACCTAATTAGTGGGACCACTTAATTAGTGCTCCCAAGCATTTTTTAAAAAGGCAATGAACTATCATTATTGGGACATACTAACTTGCGCCATTGAGCTCAAAATCTAAAAAAAGCAAACCACTAACTTTTAGATGAGTGCAAGTCTTTTTAATGGAAATATATATGCAAAATCCAACATACTAATAGCATCCGCTGCGTGGTCCGAATAAAAAAAAAAATATGGTGTAATAAATATAAAATTATTTTTTTCATCGTCTCATATATTTTTTTTTAAAATTAATTATTGTTAAAATTTGCTACCAATACCTCAAAAATTTTGTGAGACACTGTTCATTTAGTTACATGATTTTTATTATATTTTCTGGAGCAAAACTGGACCAATCTTTAAACGGTTGTCACACTGGATGTCGTCCGATATTCTACTGGCATGTCCCGTGAGTGCGTGTAGCAGAAGAAGAAAAATGCTTAAGATTAGCTAACTGGTCGACGGCGGTCAACCGGTCAACGACAATTTTTTGTTTTTTTTTTTTTTGCATTTTTAAGATTGTTGGATGGCACCTCATCAATTTAATAAAAAAAAGAAAGGATCAACAAATACAATAAGAAATTAAATTTTTAATAAGATTGAGTTAGAATAGAGAGTTTAATATAGTGATACTAAAAAGGTGACTAGTTAAAATAACAAAAGTAGATTTGAATATTATTTAATTAAAAAATTTAAGAGACTGATGCGAATGCTCTAAATCAATGACGAATCAAGAATTACGTTGATGGGGACAAAGTTTAAAAACTCTTTGTTATTAAAAGACTAGCGTATTACCCGTGCCTGAAGGCAACAATGTAAATAATGTTGGGTTTACTAATATAATTGTTATCCCAACCCTACTTGTCTTAAAAATAAATTATCAATTATAGAGATGAAATTATGCCTTCAACCTGAAAATCCCCTTTTTCATACCCAGAAAATGGCATGGAAACAATCATTGTTGAGCTTTGGTGACCCACCACGAAACAAACTCAAAAACATCTATCTAAGTTCATATAAGTTGTGGGAGTTTCCAATCAATGAAGGATTGAATTAAAACTTTATAGAACATAGACGAGTTTCAAATGAAATTCAATTAACGCCCAATAATTTTTATTTTAGTTTATTAGTGTTTATTCGATCTTTAAGTTGCGTTATGTTATTTCATTTACAGTCAACAATAAAGCAAAAGTTTTGCGAGCAGGTAAAGAACAAAGTTTTCAACAATCAAAAGCGAATGCAAACTCAATGTTTGAACTTCAAGAAGGAGAAAAAAGAAGCTTGAAAACAAAAAACCTATTTGGTTAAATTTTTGGCAAATTTTCTACAGACTTAAAAAGCCTAGAAATAATATTGTCCACTGTTTAATTGAGATTGAGATGGCTCAACTCCAAATAACATTATTATTAACTCAAAAATTGGACATATCTCTATAAGTTACATGTCAAATAGAAGGCTGAATTATGCAAAAAGGAAGCACTGTATGTTGTACATGAATCTTTAAAAAGTAATACAAAATATTATCAACCAACAATCCAAACAACAAATCTTCAGGATTTAGAATTCAAACAACATAATTAACCAACAACAACGATCAAGAGCAGAGAAAGGGAAATTCAAGAGCAATGTAAAATACCTCTATTTTGGTGTTGAAGATGGGTTTGAAGCCACTGTTGGGAAATTAAAAAACATTAAAAAAATTGAGTTATTGACATAGAATGGTAAAGCTAAAGAGCCTCAAGAAGGTCTATTAGTGGTGTCCTCAATCTTGGTAGTCCTTTGCATTATATATAGGACAATCAGTAGTGATGGGTCATCACTCATGTCATCTATGTGTGTCATCTCTCACGTCACCTTTGCCTTCTTCTATGCAAACATTTCAACTGTCATTATTTGTAATCTCTCAATTCTCTTCTTCTGTGTATCTTTACTATTTTCATTCTTACCCCTTCAAATGCCAACCACTAATCTTATCATTCTCTGTAATAATTTTTAGCATTATTAATCTTTAATTGTAAACATGTAATTGATTGCTTTTGGGGTTGAACTATCCTTAAATCACCATGCAAGATTATTATACATTTTTTGTGTGTGCATAGAATCCAGTATCTATATATACACACATGAATACATTGTTGATTATTCACGATGACTTCAATGAGGGCACGTCAAAAGATTGTTCACTAAATAATTTGGCCATTTCTGATAATGAAGCACGATATTATGAGTTCCTTTTTTGTGTGCTTCAATTACTTTAACAATTTCTTGGAATTTTGATATCTTGTATGTTATCTCATGAAAAGTGATGAAGATTAGAGGATGTTAGTGGATGAAAAGGGATGAATTTGTTATCTTGTATGTTAATAGTTTGGTTGAAACTAATTCTTTTTCTATTATGAAAATTGCTGTAAATTAGAGGAAGATTAGTCAGTTTGCAGATTTGCATGGCAAAGCATGGGTTGCGAACCCAAAAAATATATGCAATGAAAGAGAGAAAAAGGGTAAGGTTGTGATGTTTGATTAGCAAGCCAAAAAAATTAGATACAGAGACACAGTTAGCAGAATATATTAAGGGTTTTGACACATATGTATACAACTAACAATGATGAGTTTGGAATGTGTCCTATGTATCACAACACTGGGAAATGTAGCCCATTCCATCTATAATAGAGAGAGAAGACCAGCAAGAAAAGTTTATGGGATGAAAAGTTTCTGCAGCAAGAAAAGTTTCTGGGCTGATAAGAAAAAAATAAAATATTACTTGGGTTTCTTTGTAAGGCTATGTGCTTTGTTGTAGAGGAGGGGCTTCATTTGGACTTTCAAATCCTGACTATATCACATTTACACAAATAGATTATCGTATCAAAACCCAAATAAAAATGCTAGATTCTCACACCCTCACATTTACACAAATCATATCACATTTTACGCAAATAGAAAACCCAAATAGAACTCCTTGATTCTCACACCCTCTTCCAAAAAAAACCTAACCTAACCTAACTGAATAAAACTGATCTCAACCATTGAAATGTCCCAATAAAACTCTTCTCAACTATATTTAGGCTCTACTTGAAAATTGCTAACTTAGTTAATTTTCTAATTTTTGACCCAAAAAAAAAATCTAAAAAAAAATGATAAATTATTTTATAGTGATTTTTAAATTTTTAATTAAAAATTATAATTTTGAAACAGACTTAAAATTATTTTTTTTACACACCCACCCCCAAAGAGTTCATTCACACACCCACCTCAAAGAGCTAAAGGGCCGAGTCGACTCAATTTTTTTTCCCTCTCATTCAAACCATAAATCCCAAACGGGTTGCAAATCATAATTCGATTAGAAGTGGGTGAGTTTTTTTTCCATCCGATCTTGTCAAGTCAATTGACCAATTGATGGTAAAATTGAGCCTCAACTTGTGAACTATACATTACACAATACTATCTTAATTAAAAAAATGTTAAATGAATCATCCAAAAGCACACAACATAGAAGAACCAAAGTAATGAAACCCAAGGATCTCAAAACTCAAAAACAGGTTCTAATTGCTTCTTTGAAATCAATGTTAATGGGAAAATCTAACTAAAACTAAACCCAAGGTTCATTAAATAAAATTAACTATACTATTTTTTTAAACAAAGATTACAACCAAATACTTAAGCATACATCCACATATATGAATGTTTCATAAAGGTAAAGTTTTGCCAAGATTTGGGGTTAGCAGTTCAGATTATACAGAATTAGAAGTGAGTAACCAAACAAACCCCTAAGAAGTGAGGCAGTGACTTGAAGAATAAAAAAAGGTTTCTAACAAATTGCTATCAAAATGGTGGGTTTTCTTACCTATCAAAATGATGTTGAGGTTTTCATTTTCTAGAGTTCCAAGAATTAAAAACCCATAATACCTTTTTTGGGTAACAAAATAGAGCAGAAAGAGAAGGAGAAAGAGATTACCTTGGTGAGATTCAGTTCAGTTCCTGCTCTAGAGTCGAAAATTTCTGTTTGGTAACTGGTAAAAACAATGAAATCAAAAATGAAAGAGCAAGGAATTTCAGAAATTAACAATTGTATATTGCAATGAGAGGAAAGAAAAAAAAATATAATATCTTAAAATAGGTAAAACAATTCACGCCTTAATTAAAAAAAATAGAAAATAAATAAACCTCTATCATTAAAATAGGTAAACAATCAAACAATAGATTATTGAAAAAGAAAACTCTTCTATCATTAAAACAAACATTGCAAAATCAATAAAACATTGGGAAGAAGAAAGAAAAATTTATATAATATCTCTCCTCTAGGACATGAAAATATTACTTCAAACCCCAATGACAACATTTTGAGATTAATGTTGGGATGACAGTTGCTATAAAATTGATGTTGGGATTAATCCCAATATCTCCAAACATTTTGTCCCAAGATTAATGTTGGGATGAAAGTGTATAACCGTAATAAAATTGGATAGGAGAAGATTAATCCCAAGATTATTTCTCCTTTATTTTGTACTTTTGCAAGAAGCCATCAATTACATTAACTAAGACAATTTTAAAAATGAAATTGTTGCCCTAAAAATTGGCCAGAGTTAAAAGGATTTAAAAGTCGTTCAATAGCCATTCTAATATCGATACCTGAAATTAAAAAAAAAAAAAAATTAAATTTGAAAAATAATAATAAAGTTAGATTAGATGGATTAAAGCAAAAATGCCTAATGTTCATTATTTTCAAATCAACGTCACATAGTATGTAATAAACTTTCTAACTGCTCAAAAGCATCTATCATTTATCAAACACCACTTGCCATCACACACAGCCCAACTCACTTTCTTCACATATTTCCTTGTCTAGTTTTACTACCTTTATTATGTATTTGACCAAAAATGAAAACACTTGTTTTCCTTTACTAACTAAACCAGGTAAGAAGAACAATGGGACAACAAAAACTCTACACCACGATTTTGTTGTTCTCATGTTCCAAGAGGTTAAAAAAGAGAAGACATAAATAGAGAGGAAAAAAGAACCTACAACTTTAGTTTTCTCTTAAATAAAATGTAAATTTATGAATCCTAAAAAACCAATTTAAAAGACAATTAGACATCAATTTTTATTTTGACAATGGGGGATTCCAAAACTTAGCACAAAGTTATTTCCAAAGTAACTCAAAATTTACCAACTTATATTGTCTTAAGAAAGGCATTTTGTCACTAAGAGTAGTCTGTGTGTTCACCAAAAAAAAAAAAAAGAAAGAAGAGATTTATCTATGTTTATCTTCCTTTTTCTTTTCTTTTTTCATTTTTTTCAATCCTCATTATGCACATTTTCTTTTTGGTTTAAATTTTCAACACGTACTCCCAACAGTCACCAAAATATGTAATGGCCAAGCCAACACTTTCTTATGGGGGGAAAAGAAATCTAGTGTACGGTGTATAGGTCATACTAATCCATTCAATTTCATTCCACTACTTTAACATTCACCAAAACCACTAAAGCTACAAAGACTACTACAACACCTTTTACTAAGCTCCATAAGAAAGAAAGAAAGAAAGATTAAGAAAAATAATCTAGTGGAAAAAGCAAATGAAAGCAAAAAGTTTGACCAATACTATTTTTTTTTATTTTTTATCATGGTTTACTGTCCACTACTTTAACATTCACCAAAACCACTAACAGAAAAGCTACAAAGACTACTACAACACCTTTTACTAAGCTCCATAAGAAAGAAAGAAAGATTAAGAAAAATAATCTAGTGGAAAAAGCAAATGAAAGCAAAAAGTTTGACCAATACTATTTTTTTTTTTATTTTTTTATCTTGGTTTACTGCTCATTAGTCCCATTTTGCCTATCTTTTATGCAAATGGAAAGGGAGCTTTGTTTAAAACATAACTAAAAAAGTAACAAACCAAACAATTTAACTTTGATCAAAATTATATAAGCAATGAAACATATGTAATAAAGAAAAATTGTGTGAGAGAGTTAACCTTTGATTATATTGAGAACCTAGAAATTGATGACCACCAGCAAAAAAACACAGCATAATATGAAAATAGTAGAAAATAACAAACTAAAATTTAGGAGAAAACTAATGATTAAAGGGAGAAAGGAAATGACATATTTATCAAAACTTTAATGAAAAATATTATGAAAGAAATAAAAAAAAAATTTGAATACCTTTCATTATAGAAACTGATGAACTGCGTCAAAAATTGATGCATTGCAGCAAGAGGAAATCAGATATTAGAAATTGATTTATAGAAATATAGCAATCAAAACAAAAGAAATAAAACAATTAATCAAAGTACCATAATGTTTGTACAGGATCATTTTCAGATAACTTTATTTTTTTAACACAAATAAAATAAAATAAATAAATACATAAGTGAATAGTTGAAACAAACATTAAGGGTTGAAAGTGAAACCACCTTCTTCTTCACTTATGAGGTACCATTATGCATAATCATCTAATTAAAAGTATAAAGCAGGTTTAAACTGCTTCAAGCATAAAGTAAGTTTATGCCATCACTCATTACTCCAAGATGACTAACTAATAACATAGATAGTCTACTGAATTAATGTAGTTCCAAAACCAAATATTTAAAGAAAAATCAAAACGACCAATTGGTTTAAAATTGACTTTTGTTACTCTAGACCTCTTTACTGTTTTTTTTTTTACAAATTTTTTCTAAACCTCATTGAGCCAATCTCAGCATTGTTTGATTGGCAAAGCTGAAAGCATAATTTGTTTTATTTTTTATCAGAACTTACAATCCTCACTCTGAAAGTAAAATAAAAAATGAAAGGAAAAGAAGAAAGAAAAAAAAAAAGAAAGAAAGAAAGGAAAGAATAGGCTCAACTCCTGTAAAAAATAACAGACGGTTTTCACCCAATGAAACAAAAATATATTGAGTTAAGAGTCACAGGAGTAAAGGGAAGAAGAAGAAAAAAAATTGACTCTAACCCATCCAATCAAAAATTTAATTTATTATAACCACATTTTTTTGTCACATATATTTTAAAATGAATATACAATTGTGCCTACAGTGTCTAAGTTTTAAAATTAAAATTTTAATTGATTATAAGCACTGGTAGAGTTATAAGGTGTGAAAAAAGTAATAGGCAAAGTTATTCTATTGAATCAATATAATCTAAATTTCTCTTCCACCCCCAAAATCACCGATCAAGAAGAAAAATTCCAATAAAAAGAAACGCAATAAATAAACTTCTAAAATTGTGAAGAAAAAAAAAGGGTCACTTGTTAAATGGGCCGTTGTGCCATTGCTCTCCATTTCTTGAAACATTCACTAATAGACCCACACAACACTTCCATTCATTGTCTAACTTGAATTTTTCAAGTCTAATCAAAACAAACTAAAACATCTTGTTTTTGAAAAACAATAAAATCAAACATAAAGGTATTCTAAACAACGCTAATTTTTAAAATTATAGTAAAAATTATCACAATGATTATCATCAAAATAGTATGAAATTCAAAAATTAAAATAGAAGACCCAAATTATTAGCATAAAAAAATCAAGTACTCGCTCTTCTTAGTTCTCTCTTCTCTACCGTCTCTGAACAAAAAACATAAACTGCATCTAGCTAATAATTCAGAAGATAGCCAATATATAAAATGAAGCCTAGCTAGTAAAAATTTAAGATTCTTAATTTTCACAACATGTAAAACGAAGCCATGTTAAACAATAGATAAGCAACAAATTATTGACAAATCCATCAATGGAAGGCAGGCCAATTACCTAATCAACCATTGTAGCAAACAAAGCCATAACAACTTTTTATGAGCTAATCAAACACACCTTCAAGCCAAGGCATAAAAAATAAAAGGAAGAATAAAAAATGAACTCCCTAAAAATTGCAAAAGGAAGAATAAAAAATATAAGCAAGCAAGCTCCATTATCCATTATCTAAAATCAACTCCCTAAAAATTGCCCACCGTTTATTATTAAAAATAAGATCCAACTTCCATTGATTGATTCGCCAATTTGAATATACCAATATTTTTGTTAACCTTACCAAATATCCAAGGCATGTATCATTCACTATTTGGGGGGAATGTAGAATAAACTATGATGGATTCACTCACTATTTGTGTGTGTGTGTGTGTGTGTGTGTGTGTTGGGGTGGGGAATGTAGAATAAAATATAAGATAACTTTGATCAATCAGGACATTCACATTACCAGCACTAAGTGCATGCAAGCATGGTTAATAAAACTCTCTGTAGGAAAGGTTGTTTAGCCATTTACTTGGCTTGATAGATTCACTCACTATTTGAACAACAAAAAAATATAATTAGATAAGAAAGTAAACTATTTTAATTGAGGTATTTTACAGAACATCCAAAATTTGACCATAAAAAACAATCGCCACAACTTTCTAGCAAAATTTGCAATTAGTTACCTGACCAAAAGTAATGTTGAAGAAAAAAACCAACAATTCTGTGTGTGTGTGTGTGTGTGTGTGTGTGTGTGTGTGTGTGTGTGTGTGTGTGTGTGTGTGTGTGTGTGTGTGTGTGTGTGTGTGTGTGTGTGTGTGTGTGTGTGTGTGTGTGTGTGTGTGTGTGTGTGTGTGTGTGTGTGTGTGTGTGTGTGTGTGTGTGTGTGTGTGTGTGTGTGTGTGTGTGTGTGTGTGTGTGTGTGTGTGTGTGTGTGTGTGTGTGTGTGTGTGTGTGTGTGTGTGTGTGTGTGTGTGTGTGTGTGTGTGTGTGTGTGTGTGTGTGTGTGTGTGTGTGTGTGTGTGTGTGTGTGTGTGTGTGTGTGTGTGTGTGTGTGTGTGTGTGTGTGTGTGTGTGTGTGTGTGTGTGTGTGTGTGTGTGTGTGTGTGTGTGTGTGTGTGTGTGTGTGTGTGTGTGTGTGTGTGTGTGTGTGTGTGTGTGTGTGTGTGTGTGTGTGTGTGTGTGTGTGTGTGTGTGTGTGTGTGTGTGTGTGTGTGTGTGTGTGTTGGGGTGGGGAATGTAGAATAAAATATAAGATAACTTTGATCAATCAGGACATTCACATTACCAGCACTAAGTGCATTTAAGCATGGTTAATAAAACTCTCTGTAGGAAAGGTTGTTTAGCCATTTACTTGGCTTGATAGATTCACTCACTATTTGAATAACAAAAAAATATAATTAGATAAGAAAGTAAACTATTTTAATTGAGGTATTTTACAGAACATCCAAAATTTGACCATAAAAAACAATCGCCACAACTTTCTAGCAAAATTTGCAATTAGTTACCTGACCAAAAGTAATGTTGAAGAAGAAAACCAACAATTCTAAAGAAATGATGTCTATTCCTAACAAAGAAAAAATATACACAACATCATTGTAACTTAAGCCTAAACTTAGAAAATCCACATAGAAAAATAGCAAAAAAATAACAGAACACAGACCCAAAAGAATAATATTGGTAGTTGGATGATTCCCATTATCCAAAAGCAAGTTAAAAAATTATTGGAATGATTTCCATTTCTCCACAAAATCAAACAGAAAACAAAAATATGAGAGAAGATACCATCAACTGGATTTGTTGTGTGTAAATTCTATTGAAACATTTTATCAAACACTTAATAAGTAAGGAATATAGAATGATTATCGAACATTTTTGCACAAACCCCATAAAAGTGCACCCAAAATTAAAGAAAAGTGCACCCAAATAAACAGTCACAGAAATAAAAGTAAATGGGTTTCGTGAAATAAAAGTGCACCCAAAATTAACAAAACCCATAAAAGTGCACCCAAAATTAAAGAAAAACAATAGTTATAGAAAAAAAACAAAGAAAAAAATCGGTAAAAATCTATAATCAATATATATACTCACAAAGAAAACATTACCTATGAAAGTGCAACCAACTCTTCAATTGATGATCTCTGTGGCTTCAAACAAAAAAAACAAAAAAAACCTGTAATCAAAAAAACCTTACAAAGAAAACCTTACAAAAAAAAAAAAAAATCGGTTTCATTGAAAACGAAGGGATGGTATGTGAAACGCCAAAAAAATTTGGAGAACCTCATGAGGAATGAACAAATATAGTCAAGATTTTGGAGAACGTCACCGATTTGTTGCCGCGATGTCGCCGATTTGGACCCACCAATCTAGCAAAGCTAGCACCCAACAATCTGCTCTTGAGAGAGAGAGAGAGAGAGATGGATGGAAGGGAAGAAACATATGAGAAAATGTATATGCTCTTGAATGTGAGAGAGAGAGAGAGAGAGAGAGAGAGAGAGAGATATGGATGGAAGGGAAGAAGAAACACCGTAAGATTGAATCTGCTCTTGAAAATGTATTTCTCTTGGACACTGTAGGATTGAATCACCATTGTAAATTCACCATTGAATCAATCCAACGGTTCATATTTTGACAATGTGACAACAATCCCATCAGAATTCGAAAACCACTCTCCCTTATTATATAGATTGTGTAAGACACAAATAATAAATAATGATAATAAAAATTTATAAATTACGTGAATGGTGCAATGCTACTAACAAACTGTTTTGGTAAGCTTGGTTATGTTTGATTGAAGAGTGTTTTAGAAAGTTAGTAAAATGTTAATTTTTTGATTTTTTTAGTTTATTTTGTCTTTTTGTAGATAAAAAATGTGAAAAGTAATGTGACCCAAAATAGATAAAAAGTTAAAAATTGACTTTTTACCCTCTTTCCAAAGATCCTTGTGTAACTTTGTGCCTCGATGACACAAACTTTAGTTGGGTGAGCACCTTATGGTAAGCTTGGTGCAATGAAGCAAGCTTGGTGCAATGAAGCGACCGTTGTTTATGCTTGATGGACTTGAGACGTGGAATCTTCTTGTAGCATTAAGGAATGCAGAGCCTCATCACGGGGATTGCCATCGCTAAAGATTAAGACAAATGCAATTTTCAACTCTTGAAGTGGTCGAAAAAATTCAGTGGGTTTGAATGTAGTGCAGTTCAAGTACCAGATGTGATAAAATTGAGCACATGAAAGAGACATCATGGCAGTGGGGGCTCAACTATTATTAAGCCACTAAGATTGAGCACATGAAAGAGCATCATGCCAGTGGGGGCTCAACTATTATTAAGCCACTAAGCCTCCGTTTGGGAAGTGGGTTGGTTTTTTAGTTTTTTGATTTTTTTGACTATTTTAACCTCGGCTACAAAGTTTGGTTTGAGAAGGACTTTTTGGCTTTTTGATTTTTTTGGTTTTTTTTGTGAGATAAGAATGTAATGATTATGGGTTAGATGCGATATTTTGTTTTTTATGACTAAAATAGTCTATTTTGTCTTTTGTAACTAAAATAATCAAAAAAATCCCGTTTAGCTCTTGCCAAACGGAGAAAACCAAAAAAATCTCAATAACAATAATAAAATAAAATAAATATAATAAAAAAAAACACTTACTGTTGAAAGTCTTAAATTTTCAAAGATTAATAAATACGAACTCATTTTGATGATTAATTTAAGATTTTAAGGTGGTGTTTGACAAGTTGTTTTAGAGCTAAATAGTCACAAAAGACAAAATATGCTATTTTAGTCCCAACAAATAAAATATCACATTCAATCCATAATCATTATAATATTTTCCCACAAAAAAAGTCAAAAAGTCAAAAAATCTTTTCCAAATCAAACCTTTTAATCCAAAGTAAAATAATCAAAAAAGTCAAAAGTCAAAAAACCGACTGATTTTCTAAACGGAGACTAAAAAATAAATAAATAAATAAATAAGCCGCTGCTATGTCCCGTCACACTTGACTAGCAAACCTTTTTTGGGACTATTGTTTTTGGATTTTCCTTCGAAAGACTCTGTCCTTCGGACTCGGTGAACAAATAAATAAATAATATAAAAGAAAAATACAAGAGTGTAGAAGGTGAAGGTGCAACACTCTAATTTCAATATCAGGACACCAATTTGTCAACTATTGCACTGAAAACTTCGTTTTGCAACCACCAAATTGTTTAGTTTTCCATTGACATATATCAATAATGAAGCTTTTTATTTTATTAATTTATATATTTAAACTTAAACTGCAATTCATAATTAGGATGCTAGTATATATATATATATAATTAACAAACTTGTCCCAATCAACCAATCATAAAAGTCTCACCTACAAACATGTACAAAATATTTTAAAAATTTTAGATCTAAGATATGTTTTTTTAGAGCTACTAAAAAATACAATAATGTACATTTGAAGATTCTGTTAGCTCCTTTAGTATTCTGAGGACAGTTTGGTAAAAATAAAATAAAATAAAATCAAAGCTACTTTTAAGAAACAACAGTATCACATGAAAAAAAATGTCAAAGATTATGGAGCCTTTACTTTGAATGGATTAGTAGGCATTAGCTGAGCAAATAACAATTTTTTTATTATTATTATTAAAAGAGTAATATGTCACAAAGATAAATATTGAAATTTTCATTTGATATTTGTATGTCTCAGTGGCGGAGATAAGAAATTAAGGTAGATGGCACTTTATAATTTTAAATTTTTTTTTGGTGATCACCGATAAAATAATAATCAATGTGTTTGGTTTCAGTTTTTTAAAAACTTTTTCAAAAATCGAGATTTTTGTTTTTCATATTTTTTTGTTTTTAATAAATATGTTTAAAATTTTAAGCATTTTTTTTTAAAAAAATTTAGATGCACTTTACTTAGATGTATCTAAAAAGTAAAATATTTGTGAAAAATTATTTCAAAAAATTAATAAATTCACAAAAATATGAAAAATATATTGATTTTTTGTATTTTTGGTATTTAGTGAATTTTTTAAAGATTTTTTTTTCATGAAAATTATACTTTTTAAGTGTATTTATGTTAGGTGTGTCTAAAAATTAAAAAAAAAATTACTTGAAATATTAAAAAAACAGTAAAAACAAAAAAAAATGCGAAAAATAAGAAAGTGAAATTTTTGAAAAATATTTTTAAAAAACCCAAACCAAGCAAAGTGAATTTTAAGAGCTAAATTTAAGTATAAAAATTTAATTATTCATTATTAATGGCAACTAATCAAAATTCTATAATAATGTGGAATAACTCGAACGCAATAGTAATGTAAGTATGCAAATAAGCACAAAAAATTACAAATTAAAATTCTTAATTTTAGAAAATAGAGGCAAATCATTTAGAGCACAAATCATTATGAAATTTCTATAATTTTTATTTGATAGAAAAATATTAAAGAGATAGTATTGATTATAAAAATGTGTTTTGAATAGAAATTATTAGATAATTCTAGAATATTATATGGTGTTGATAATGTAGTGCTTTCGATATAAGAAATTGCGACATACACTAAAAGTGTGTTTGTTTGGACGAACTGGATAATGAGAGATTGTAATCCATCGGACTGTTAGTCCTGTGATACATTGTCCCCGGACTATTTGGTTGAATTGGATTTGTATCCTATATTTGTTTAGTCATAGAATTAAATGTCTAGATTGGACTATTTTTAGTGAATCCAATATTTGATTGGATGGACTAGATAAAGAAAAATGTTCAAAAAACTATTTTACCCTTGTAATTTATAATTTAACAACATTAAAATTTTTTAATTTATAAGGCCATAATTTTTAATTTATTATTTTCAATTAAATTAAATTTATAATTTATATTTTTTATTTAATATATAATTTTAAATGAACAACACTAAAAAAAATAATTTATAAATATTCAAAAGACTATTTTTCACTTTTCTAATTGTTTATTAAGTAATAGCATAAGGGTAAAATGGACATTTCACACATTAGTCCTATGGAATACCAATCCCATGGAAATAATCTCACCCTTCCCCTTAGGATACAATAATCCCTCATATGAGGGACTAATAGTCTGAAGGGACTATTAATCCTGAGTAAAAAAATTGAACCAAACAATGGACTACTAATAGTCCAATCCCATGAAATAATCACTCAAACCAAACACTCTAAGTGATTCACCTATTATCTATCAATTACCTAACAATAATAAGTTATTATGTTCTATTTATAAAATTTCACAGTATATTATTGATGTAAACCACTACATAAATAATATCACAGGACTCTTTAAGAGTACCAAAAAAAAAAACCTAACCAAAGACCATAAGTGTGAGAAAAAAAAAAAGAAGGGGGTGGAGAGATGAGAGAAACTCTTCTTTAGCTCTGCCACGTGTACGTGTTGTTAGACATTAAATATCCCAACACTAATATATATATATATATATGAAAGAACAATTACAAAAATATGTAATAAAAAAAAAAGAATAAATTACAAATACACTTCCATAAATTTATTTAAAATACTAATTGCTATGATTATGGAATTTTGCAAACTAATTTTGGGATTAAAAATAGCAATTTGAATTGGCTATTGATAATCTCATTACTGTTTTGTTGTGTTTGAATTATGAATTTATAAAAAGATTAGTAGTTGGGAAAAAAAAAAAAAAACAAGGAAAAAGTGTTAACAAATTAACTTATACTTTATATATATGCACTAACTCTTTTTTTTTTCTTTTTTTGTAAATTTAAAATCAAAACACAGTCATATTTAGTTTTGCTTCTAAAAAGTGAACCATAATGATTGGAAAAAAATGTTTGGGAGTTCTAATTGAACACCCCTAATTCACTCTTAATGATATAGAATGCATCCAACTCACTCGTCATCCTTCCTCTCTCTATGCTTTCTTTCTCTTTCACCTCATTAGAGGTCAAAATAGGAGTGATACGGTAATACTACATGCACTAATTAGTATACCAATTAATATACTAATATATGTTATGAAATTATTACTGACTCAACTCATTATACAAATTACAAAAATTTAAAATTTTTAAAATTATGTCGCTTCACCTATTACTAGACTAATTGATATATCACTCATGGTATGTGAAACTGAACAGTTTCTTTCTATGCACATAATATAGACAATGTTGCCTTGGTATGAAAAGTTGTTTGATGCTTACCTTAAATCCTAAATAATGGGAGGCTGCTTGTGTATACTACCAGTAAATCTCTGTCTGAACTGTTATACTTCGTTCGGAAAGTAGTTTCAATTTTTTGGATTAAAATATAAGGTTAAAAAAATTAATATATTTGACAAGAAATTTTTGATTTCTCTTGAAAAAAATTGCAAAAAGTAATGTGAATGAGGGAAATCTTTGACTTTGTAGGATGAATGGAAAGAAGTTTTTGACTATTTTATATGAGTTAATTTTTTATTTTTATTTTTATTTTAAATGAAAGCCACTCGCCAAACTCCCAAGAGATCGACCACTATTTTAAATGTTAGGTTTTATTCTTGATAATTCTGTTTGACAAAACTCATTTCAATTATAATTTTATTCGATCTTTTATTTCAGTGAGGTTATGAGTTTTTAAATATGAATTCAATCCGAATTGTGCCTATGCAAAGAAGTTTGTGATCTAAATCCTATTATGTTTGTCACTTCGCTGATAATGTTGGGGATCGAGCTACCCAATCAGCTCGTGGGGGTTCAGGGGGCAGCGCTCAGGCGAGGTCGAGGGGCAGTCCCCCCAAAGCAAAAGGCAAAAATGCAGTCAAAGTTGCTTGTCCACTCAAGCGGCCATTTGTGCACTCGAGCAGAGAATCTTTAATTCCAAAAGTTTGAATTGTCTGCAAAATTACTGGAAGTTGTGTTTTTGCGCTCAAGCGAAACTTCCTGCGCTCGAGCGTCAGTCTGCTCGAGCAGCCATTCTTGCGCTCGAGCGCTGCTCAAGTGGAGATCGCGGAACAGTTTGCTATAAAAGGTGCGGTTCAATCAAATTTTAAGGTACGACTTCCAGATCTTCTTTTTGGATATTAGGGTTTTCATCTTGAGTTTCTTTACTTGTTTCCTTTGATATCTATGAAAGTTTAATCATGAATTGAGTGGATTATATTAAAATGTTTGTTTAGTTTGTTTTACAATACAAAAGAGAGAGTTGTTCTTTCGGTGAATTTCGTGGAATTTGAGCTTGAAGCTTTGGTAGATTCCGGAGTGGTTCATCATCGTGGATTCGACATCGGCGTTGTGGATTCAACGTTGGACAAGACAATTCCGAGGTAAAGACGGGACTAGAAGAGGCACATAGGAGTCGGTTCAATTCGGACGTAGATTCGCTAGGTAATTGAGAGTACACTTGTATAATTCCTTTATGTCTTCTTAGTGGATTGTTTTGTGATTTTTGTCCCTTTTTTTTTATTACAATTACAGGTGCTCAAATTGTAATTTTTCTACATAAAATCGTCGTGTTGATTTGTCTTTGATTGTTTGATTGAGATTACTATTTATTGATTAAAATTGATATATAATCACAAATCAATATTTAAAAAATTTTTAGATTTTTCACTAAATATAGTAAGGTGGAGAACTGTTTTCGTGCTGGAGTGCTTTGAGTAGGATCCAATCCCCTCTCAGAAAATATTGAAACCCCCTCTTATCCCTCTTCGAAGACTCTTATTCGTGCTGGAGTGCTTTGAGTAGGATCCAATCCCCTCTCAGAAAATATTGAAACCCCCTCTTATCCCTCTTCGAAGACTCTTATTCGTGCTGGAGTGCTTTGAGTAGGATCCAATCCCCTCCCAGCAGTCAAACTTCTTCCTGACTCGGCTTACCTACCTCTGAAGTTGGAATTGTTAGAACAATTTTATATTATTGTTGAAAAATAAGATTGAAAATAAGAAAAATAGTAGAATTTATGAAAAGGACATTTTTAGTGAGTTTCTATTACATTTGTGAAGAGTTTTTTTTTGACAATTTTCTTTAAATTTACCAAAAGTTACTTAAACGCCTTTCTTAGAAATTTCTCTTATATTGTCTACAATTGCTTCACTTTTTCATTTTATATTTCATGTTGCATATACCAAAGGGATTTCCTGTATATACAAGAGCAATTACAAAAAAATAACATAAATAAAAATAAATATGTGCAAGCATAAAACTCTATCTATGTGAATAAATATTAATAGTAATGGTGACACCTTACCAGATGCGATGCTGTCGATTAATTATGATTTTCTACTATCTAAACTCAACTATGATTTTCTACTATCCTTGTCCGGTGTGGCTCCCTTCCATACTCTTATCTTATCCTCCACATTTCTTCGTACTTTATTTTTTGGGTTCCATTCCATGCCTACAATGGTAATCTAAACCGTTCATCTTGTAAATCTCACAATGAAAACCAACGGTGTAAAAAATCAGTTTTATCGGATATCGATGAATACATAAACAAATCACTTTTTGTTTTAAAGAATGAAAAGTTTAAGTTTAAATTCACAGTTATTGTCTATTTTAAAAAATAAGATACAATTTATTTATATATCTAGTGATATCTGATGAAATTAATTTTTTGCATAACTCATTTAAATTGTTAAAATTACGAGATGAACGGTTTAAATTATCAATATAGACCTAAAATGAAACCTAAAAAATGAAGTATAAAAAAATATAAAAGATAAAATTATAAAAAGGAATCATTCCTATCACTGTTTAATATTATCGGATGATATTACCACTAGACTGATTGGTCCATCATGGCATGAACCCAATAGCTATTAAAACAATGGTCTTGTGGCATTGTATGCCTATTTGTAGTGTAGAAATCAAGTCAATACTGTCATTATCATATCTTAAATGAGTCCCTTCTCTGTTTTTATTTTATTTTAGATTGGTTTTAAATTTGCTCTGCCGTCGACAACAATTTGGGAGAGTGAATTTTGGTATTGAAGGTTTATAAAAGCAATTTGAATTGGTCATTGACAACGATTTGGGAGAGTAAATTTTGGTATTGAAGGTTTATAAAAGCAATTTGAATTGGTCATTGACAACGATTTTTGTGTGGTTCCTAAGTCCTTACTAGTGATCCGTCAACAAAAAACCATGCCAAATAATGGAGTATCTATCTTGAAAAATCTAAAATCCCTGATAAATTGATTTGTGATTATATATCAATTTTAATTAATAAATAATAATCTCAATTAAATAATCAAGACAAATCGATACAACGATTTTAATATAGCAAAACCACAATTGGAGCACCTCCAATTGTGATAAAAAAATCACGGGTCAAAGTCACAAAACAATCCACTAAGAAGACCAAAAAAAAATTACACAAGTGTACTCTCAATTACATAGCGAATTCATATCCAAATTGAAACCGACCCCAACGTACCTCTTCCACAACTGTCTTCACCTTGGAATTATCTTGCCCAACATTGAAACCACAACGCCTATATCGAATCCACAATGATGAGCCACTTCGGAATCCACCAAAGCTTCAGGCTCAAGTTCCACGGAATCTATTAAGAACAAATCTCTCTTTTGTGAATAAAACAAAGCAAACAAACCTTTTGATATAATCCACTCAATTCATGAAATAAACCCTCACAGATATCAAAGGAAACAAGTAAAAAAGCTCCAAATAAAAACCCTAATACCAAAGAAGAAGATCTAGAAGCTGTAATCCTTAAATTTGATAGAACCACATATTTATATAAAACAAGATCGCGATCTCCGCTCGAGCGCAAGAATGGCCGCTCGAGCGGACTGACTAAAATGCATGTTTCAGAACAAGGATTTACCCTTGAGCGCAAGAAAGGCCGTTCGAGTGAAAAAATACAACTCCTAGTACTTTTGCAGGCGAGTAAAACTTCTGAAAGGCCGCGATCTCCGCTCGAGCGCAGGAATGACCGCTCGAGCAGTCAAATAACTTCGACATAGTCAGCGAAGTGGCAAACATGATAGGATT
Organism: Camellia sinensis; assembly: GCF_004153795.1. Taxonomy (NCBI): domain Eukaryota; kingdom Viridiplantae; phylum Streptophyta; class Magnoliopsida; order Ericales; family Theaceae; genus Camellia; species Camellia sinensis. Next base: position 1,375,581 of record NW_021024503.1, on the reverse strand, counting down.
AAGATCACAAACTCCTCTGCATAAGCACAATTCGGGGTGGATTCGCATCTAAAAACTTATAGTTTCACTGAAATAAAAGATCAAATAAAATTACAACTGAAAGAAATTTTGTCAAAGGAGATTGTCAAGAACAAAAACCTAATATATCTATATTAGGAAATTAATGGCGCACCAACCTAACCAGTATTATGTTCGGTTTGGATTATGAAATTTGTTTCTTATTATTTCTTCTTCTTTTATAAATTTAAAATTCAAATACAAATTTTTTTTGTTTAATTATTTGATGGGTAAATTACAAATACATCTCATGAGATATGCTTAAAATACAAATTGTCCCATGTAATTATATCCTGCCATTTGAAATTTCTAACTGCATATCAAATAACTTTTTTCATTAATCAACTATTAAGTCAATTAATAATTTTTAATGATGTCAACAACATATTTCAATTAATAGTTTTGGTACTTCATCGATGTACAAGAGAATAGTTAAAGATTTTATTTTATTTTATTTTATCAATTTTGTTAAATGACAAATTCTAACAACAAAATATTTACAAATCTTAAGAGATATATTTGTAGTTTATCCTTATTTGATGTAACTTATATGAATTGCTTATAAAAAGTTGATTATTTTATAACTCAAAAAAAAAAAAAATTAATTATATTTTTTCTAATATCAACTCTCAACTTATAAAAGGCAGAATAGTCCTTCCCTTTGCCTCTATAAAGTGAATATGGGTACTTGAAAGTGAACAGTATATTTCCTTGTGAGCACATATAGACAACGTTGCCTTGATATGAAAGTTGATTTGATGCTTACCTGAAATGCTGAATAAAGAGAGGCTTCTTTTGTAGTAACTCTGTTATGTTGTCCCTCGCTGAATCTCTGGTCTGAACTTGCAAGTATGTAAAAATCACTAATGGAAGTAGGATTCTGATTGATATGCACTTTTAGTTCTTACATGAAATAGCCATTTTTTTTTTTTTTTGGAGCAATTGAGAGACATTTTTTCTTTATTTTAGATGAAGGAAAAATTGAGAGATGTCTTTAACATCTATTTTTTTTTTAATACTTAAATAACAGTTTTTCTATTTGTACAAAAACTAATTATGAAATTAAACACAATCCTCTTAAATAGGTATAGAGTTGTGTCCGATTTTATAATCAATCTATATTCCTAGACTTTTTTCCTTTAGTAAAATAAAAGAACTTCAAAAATGTGTTTGGAGTATAAATGAGAGCAAAAATTTATAGAAGGAAAAGAGACGGAAAGAAGCAATAAAAATACGGGAAATTATTCAATACTCCCGGAGCATCACGTGTCCATACTCCAAACCAATCACTAATTAGTTAGCCCCATATTGTCTCCTTATCTCCAACATAAATCGTGGGTCCTTGTATTTCTCCACCAATCAAAACCTTATGGAGCACCACGTGTCCATATTCCGGGAGTACTGAATAATCACCCTAAAAATACTCTTGCCTTTTCCTTGCCGTCCACTAATCTTCTAAAATCCAAGTTCGAAACATAGTCTAAAAGTAATAACAAAAGTACTAAAATAATTTATGATCAATTAAAATTCCAGTACTAAACAATATTTATAGATTATTAGAACAGCTATATATTCTTGTTGAAAAATTTATTTCAGAGTAGCGAAAATAGTAAAAATTAATTTTGGGGAGTTTCTATAACATTTGTCAATTGTTTTTGACAACTATCTTCAAACAGAACAAAAGTTACTGAAACATTTCGCTAAAAATTTTATAAAAGTTTCCTCCCAAGCCCCCACATCCTTTTGGCCTACATTCTCTTAACAATTCTACACAACACAAAAGGAAATATGCATATTCAGCTTCAGCTGAAATTCCTAATGTCAAGATTACAAAAGAGAAGTACTAACAAATAAGCGCGAAAAAGGAAAAACAAAGTAGAAGTTTCACAAGAATGAGGAAGAAAAATGGACTCGTTTCAATATTTGCATCCAATTAATGGCAAAAAAAGTAGAAGTGATTCATCATTTCATCTAATTTACATTACAACAACATTATACACACACCTTCAGTCCCCAGAAACAACCTTTTTTTTTTTTGGATAAACAGCATGCTTCGCTCTCTCCTCTTTTACACTCACAAAAAACCCTGTTGTACGAAACAAAGAAAAAAATTGATTAAGATTGTGTTTTTGAAGCCTAGTCTGCATTACCTTTCTGTTTTCTCCTAGACCTGCAATGTAACAGTTTTGAAGGCGGAGAAGGAGAGAACTCGAATGGGAGAGGGGGGAGATCCATCTCCCCTTTCAGAATCTTAACAATCTCTCCAATGTCAGGCCTCAATTCGGGCATTTTCTGTAAACAAGCCAATGCCAAATTAATACACAAGCTTGCCTGGTCTTTACTGTACTCATCTTTCAATCTCTCATCAACTAGTTCTAAAACATTTCCAGATTGGGCCAACTGTCGACACCAACTTATCAAGTTTGCTTTCTCGAGCTTCATTGGCGAAGAAAGAACGTGTAATGGCCTCCTACCAGATACGATGACAAGGATCAGAACTCCGAGGCTGTAAATGTCAGCCTTTTCCATTAGGTACCCACAACCGCCATATTCTGGTGCAACATAACATAGAGTTCCCCTCATGCTAGTCGTGCTACTTAGTTCCCGACTAAATAGATCTCCACTCCACATTTCACTCCCCACAGAGTGAGCATTCTTGTTCTTCCAACCTCTCCTAAAACTGAATTCCATATTGGGATCGCCTTCGTTGTTGTGGTTCTGTTGTCCAAATCTTCTTCGTCTACGAAAATGACAGCGTCGAATCAAATCAAAACGTGGCATTCTAAAACCTTTCTTACACTTGGTTTCAATCTTTCTTAGCTTATTAGTCTTCTTGCTAATTTCATCAAGGTGCTCTTCCTTCCACCATTCCTGCATCTTCCTGTGCTTCTTATGTATTTTCTTGGGATATTCCATCCCAGGTTCTTGTAACTCGGTTTCATTCACGCCTTCAAGTTTATCTAACCGAGTCAAATTATCCATGTTGGTGTTCTCATTTGAGCTCTTCTTTTCTTCGACCCAATCAGGGTTCACTGATGGGCAAATTTGGCTCCCAATCCACTCAGTTACATAATCTTTACTACACAATTCACCACTATCATCTTGTCTCCACCACCAATCTCTCCCCCATTGTTTTGCACTCATCGAATCATCAACAACAACTGAAGCAACATTCGAATTCAACTCCTTACTATGATCATTAGTACTACAAAGATCATCATCATAAATCACAACCTTGTTCCAATATTCACCGCCATTTTCAAGATTCGAAACCTCCTTACCTTTTGTATTCCTATTCCTATTATCATTCTCATTCGCAATGTTGACATTATAAGTAAAAGAATTCAAATTCAGAGCTTTCACATTATGAGAAACTCTACTATTTTTCGACGAAGAAGAAGCTTGTAAAGCGAGAGCGAAATCTACCTCATTGCGACTCTCCACTGGAGTTCCAATCGCCGGAGATTCAAGTTCTTGGCTCTTCCACAGCTCCTGACTCTTACCCAAGTCCTGACTAAACAAATCAATACCAAATTCACCCTCAATCTTCACTCTTGACAACCCGAAATCCGAAAGCTTCGCTCTGTGCTCTGAATCGAGCAACACATTGCTGGGCTTTACATCGCCGTGAATCACCGGAGGATCACATTCGAGATGAAGAAATTGAAGAGCTCGAGAAACGTCTAGAATGATCTCGAACCTTCTTCCCCAATTGAAATTCGAATTGTCCGCGAAAATCAATTCCTGCAAACTACGATTCGGCATGTACTCGAAAACCAACAATCGCTTACTCTTCTCTACACAAAATCCCAATAACGAAACCACAAAAGGAGATCTCAAGCTCCCCAGAATCTGAAGCTCGTTCTGAAACTCTCTCTCTGTTTGCAACGAAGACGAATCGAGCATTTTCACAGCGACGAGCTTTCCATCTCGAAGAATTCCACGAAACACTGTTCCGGACCCGCCTTTTCCGATCAAATTGGAGTTGCTGAACTCGTTTGTGGCGGATTTGAGCTCTCTGTAGCAGAATCTCTGCAACTTCACCAGAGAAGAAGAGGTAGAATCGAAAGGGTTGGTTCGAGAGCGGTGGATTAGAGAGTACCAGAGGTAGTAGAGGAAGTAGACAATGGCGAAGAGAATGAGGAGGGAAGAGAAGATGGTAATGGTGAGGAAGATGAGACTGGTTTTGGGTCTATTACTAGGGTTAGGGTTTGGAGGGAAGGGTTTTTGCCTTGAAGGCATTGTGGGTTTTTAGGGTTTGGTTTGGTGGAGTGAGGAAAGGGTTGAAAATGGAGGAGGAAGATGAGGAGGAGGGAGGAGCAAAGGTGGTGGTGGGATGTGTAGCTTTGGGGAGGTTTGCTTTACAGTTGGATAATCATTTGGAATTGTATATGTTATTATGAGTTTAGTTGATATGTTAAGTGAGTTGAACTTTAAAGATGGAGTTTTAAAAACAGTAGATTAATTAATGAGTATAATAAAGTATATACATGGTTGAAGAATGGGGACCCCAAAAGGGTGCTTTTGACTAAAGAAAAAGCTTTGTGGGTGAAACTAGAGAGGATGAGAAAAATTGGAGGGAAGGAATGTGGATTACAGTGGGGGTGTGTGTAATTACTAAAATTATCCACATAAGATTTTTTTTTAAAAATAAAATAAAAAACTTAAAAAATATACTTTATAAGAATTATAATTATTATTCTGCCACTTAAATGTTTACAACTCATTCAAAATTAATCAATAGGGTTAATTTGTAAGAGTTTTACATCCTCGTAAAAAATTAAAAGTTGAAATTTCCCTTCTTGTGTGTGCGTTTTATTTCTCTTATATTTGGTTGTAATTTTTTTTATATCATATTTTGAGAGTTTTTTATTATTTATTTTTAATAATCATATAATGTTTTTAAATTATACTTTAATTATGATTTATTAAATTTCATCGTAATAGAATGCATTGTAATAAAAATATAAAACTCATCAACAGATCTTGAGTCGATTTTAGCTTGATTGAATTGATGTGTATATCATTATCTAGTATTATTAACTAGTAATTATTACAATTTGAGTTCAAAATTTTATATATTTTCAAGTAGAACTGGAAAAGAGTGGATATATAGCATACCCGTGTTTTAGAAAGAAAAGTAGAAAGCAATCAAAAGTAAATTTGTAAAAATAATGAATAATTTATTTTTAGACATATATATTTTTTTATATTAACAGGACGAGGCCAAAACATTTTTTAGAAAATTTTAAATATTTTTTTTAGTTACGTAATATTGTTGATAAATTTAGAAAACATACAAGTCAATTGTCGCATTGTGGTGTACCATAACAAAATAACTAACGGTGACATGACTTGGACTCTTTTCTTGTGTAATTAGTTTTAAACTATTAATTATTATTATTATTATTATTATTATTACTATTTGTGCACTTTAGTAATCCAAAGTGAAAACATCTTTTACCTTTCCTTTAATTGAAGTTCCTTTATAAAATTTGCATAAAAGCCCTCTAAAAGTTGAAACTTGCCATATTTTTTCACTAATGCCTAGAGTAAATATGAATCGAGAGGATCTTTCTCCTCAGTTGGTGTTGGGGGCTCAATAAGCTTTATCTTGGGTTCTTTTAAATCTAAGTTTATTTTATATGATCTATTAAATGAATTATTTTTGTAAAAAAATAAGTTAATGAGACATCAATTAATATTAACATAATTATATTACGTTTTGTCTTACAAAAATAGCAAGTATGATTTTGAGAATAATTCATTTATTTTTTAAAGAATAATAGTTGCTAATGTTTGATTAATTTGAATTTTTACATGAATAATTTGCTTAAAAAACTCTATAAAATGAACAGTTTGAATCACTAAAATAAACTATTAATAGACCCATGACTTCTCTGTAGGAGAAAAGCTCAACTCAATAGGATTGTTTGTTCTAGTTTAAATAAGTTGATTATAACTTATTTTAATTTGAGAGTTTATAACGGACTGTTTTGATGTAATTTCTACTTATAATTTATTAGACAGAAATAACTTAAATAAATTAAAAAAAAATTAATTATCTAAAAACTAAGTGAGATATTTTTTTTAATTTCTATTTTCGGATTTTAAACTTTTTACTCATAATAAATTTCACTAATTGGACCCCAATATAATTCAACGTTGCTCTCCAAAGAAAAAGAAGAAGAAAAAGTCAAAAAAGTAAAAAAGGGAATTCTTTGAATCAAGAATTAATTGTCATAGAGATCCGCAAAACCCATCCAAGAGTGGGCCCAAATGGCCCATGTGGGTATATCCCATGATGCTTCATGTTTTTGTGGTGATGTAGACACTGCAAGAGGCACAAATGGGGACATTCACCATACTGAATTTTCAAGAGAATGGTTTGGTCTTTGTAATTTTGCTCTTCTTGGCTTCAAAACTCAAAAGACAAATGGGTTCATGGGTGCACAGTTTTTGCCTTTTTTCATTTGGCGTTTGGAGGGTAGCAAAGCAAAGAAAAAGAGCATGCATTTGTTGGTTTGGCTGGTGGAGAGTGGGACCATTCCACCAATAGGGAGTTGAGATTTCAGAAGTTTGCACTTTGTATTTTCTTCTTGGTGGCCTCTAATCTCATGTGACCCTAAAGTTTTCTTTTTTGGGTGTGTGTTAAATCATTGTCTAAATCTTCATTATTAGAACTTCTGTTTCTGTAAATAAAGTTTTACCTTTGAGCTATAAAAGATAATGGATCCAAAGTGGTGCCTTGGATCCAGTTTTAACATGGAAGTTGTAGGGATGAGGTTAGAGTTTAAATTGGCTCTGTTTGAGAATTTGGCTATTTCAATTGATTTTTTTAGTTATTTAGCTATTTTTGCTTGGTTAAAAAAAGTTATGTTTGAGATAATAATTGACTCTTTTTTTTTTCTTCTTTTTTTTCCCCTTTCCTTTTGTAGTTGATTTGATTGTTGTGAGAAAAATAAAATGATTATGATTTAGATGTACATTTTATTTTATTGGCTATTTTAGCATATTTTGTTTTTTTCTGACTATTTTAATTAAAAAAAGCCATTAAACCCAACATCCCAAATTGGCAACAACTAAAAACGTTTTTTTTTTAATAAAAAAAATTTGGTGTTAGTTGAATTTCTTTAAAATTTGTGTCAATTTAAAAAAAAAATACTTTTGAGTTCCTTCTAATCTAGGGGTGCAACTCGGGCGAGTTCGGTCAGATTGGGGGTTTGCCCAAGCCCGACCCGAATTGTATTTGGCAGTGTCTAAGCCTGCCCAAACCCGACCATGAACCCGAGCATTGCTGCCCAAGCCCGGCCCAAGCTTTATATTTTGAACTCGGGTTAGCCCGAATTACCCGAATTGCCCGAATTGCCCGAGTCCAGAAACCTGTAGGTAGATCTAAGGATAGACATAAAAGATGCTAATCTAATGGTAGAAGACTAACCAAAAAAAAATAAAAAATAAAAATTAAGACTAACTCTTTTACTTAATAGAAGACTAACCAAAAAATAAAAAATAAAAATAAAAATTAAGACTAACTCTTTTACTTAATTTATATATATTATGTAATTTATATAATATATTAAATTCAATTCGGGTTTGGGTTGCTCGGGTTGGTCATTTTCATATTCTTGTATATTTATTAATATTTTAAAATATTTTTTTACAAATATTTTACATTATAGATACATTTAGGTTATGTGGATATAAAAAGTTAAAAAATTGATTAAAATATTAAAAAATTCACTATAAAAAAAAAGAGTAAAAAACCGATTTTTAAAAAATCAATCAAAACTAAAAAATGTAGGATATTCTCATCTGGTAAGATCTAAAAGCTAACTTTTTTTTAAATGTTCAATAAATATGAAAAAAAATCAACAAAAAAAAAATAATAATAAAAGTTCACTAATAATTTTCTAAAAATAATTTCTGTTGTGTTATGTTATCGAAAAGGATAAACAAAATATTAAAGGTGCATCTGTAATCATATCATCTTTTCCATGATACCTCGAGGGGATTTGTTGAGTTTATCTTACGTTGAAATATGAATTTGGGATAATTTAAGAGGTTTGTGAAATTTATTATAAGTTTTATTTTGATAATTTAAATTATTTATTTTGTAGGATTCTCTATATATATCATTTATAAAAAAAAAAATTTAAATCGATCTAATAATTGTAATATTCTTATTTTATTATGCTCTTCTTAAAAAAAAAAGAGATTTATATTGATAAATCTCATTTAGAAGTGTTTTAATCCAATAAGTCTATGAAAGAATTTTTTAACCTACTGAGTCCCATGTATTTATACTTTTATACTATAAAGTTCTTTTTCTTGATTTACACTATTTTCTTAGATTTTTATGCCCTTATATTTAATATTGATATTTAATGTTGATGGAGGAGGGAGAAGGGAATGAACTAAGGCATAAGAAATTTCATACACAAATTATTTTATATTATTATATAATGTGAATATATTTTTAATTGATAACATATTAAAAATAATCTGAACATTCTCTCTCATCTGATGTGAATATATTTTTAATTGACAACACATTAAAATAATGTGAACATTCTCTCTCATTTGATGTGAACCTTAATATCATCTTTATCACAACGTCATCTAATGTGAATATTCACGTCATTATGTACAGTCATGTGTTATATTCAAATGAAAGTTGAGGCTTGTGGTGGTGTAATTTGATGCAATATTGTTGTGAACATTCACATTCACGTTATCACACATAGTCAATTTTTGGATGCATAGGAACTACCAAAACATAATAACAATCAATAAAGAACCATGTTTAATTTTGTGTGTGTAATATATATCAACATTAAATAGTGGTGTGTAGTTAATGCATTTTTTTGGAGTGAAGATATGGGGAATATGAATAGTCATAGAAACTACCAAAACATAATGACAATCGACATTAAATATCACCATTAATGAGATGCAGAGATTGATGATGTTTTGGTTTTCTTAATTCAACTAGGACCTAACGGAAAAGTCAAAAAGAATATGGGTTAGGTGGAATAAAACTCTTAAAAATAGAATTTATCAAAAAAGCTTCCTAAAAACAAAACATAATAACAATCAATAAAGAACCATGTTTAATTTTGTGTGTGTAATATATATCAACATTAAATAGTGGTGTGTAGTTAATGCATTTTTTTGGAGTGAAGATATGGGGAATATGAATAGTCATAGAAACTATTAAAACATAATGACAATCGACATTAAATATCAGCATTAATGAGATGCAGAGATTGATGATGTTTTGGTTTTCTTAACTCAATTAGGACCTAACAGAAAAGTCAGAAAGAATATGGGTTAGATGGAATAAAACTCTTAAAAATGGAATTTATCAAAAAAACTTTCTAAAAAAAATATAGATGGTTTATTTATTTTCTTTTTTTTGAAAACAAATATAATAAAATAAAAATATTACTAGATCAATCTAATTTTTTTCACGAATAATAAATATTAAATTTTTTATAAAATAAATGATTTGAATCATTAACACAAAAACTCGTAATCACACCTATTTCTCTCATAACTTGAGGAAGCCCAATCCAATTACTATTATTATTATTATTATTATTATCCCATCTCTCTCTCTCTCTCTCTCTCTCTCTCTCTCTCTATACACACTTTATTTAGAACATATTCCCTATAAAGTATATGATAAATTACAAACATACCCCCTGAGATTTATTTAAATTACAAATTACTCTCTATAATTTTAAAAATTACATTATACCCCCATAAAGTTTTTAATTTCATAACAAATAGGTCATTTTATTAATAAATCATCAAATTAATTAACAGTTTTTAATAATGTCAAAATTTTATTTCAATTAATAATTTAGATAATTTTATTATTGCATAAATGAATAGTTAGAAATTTTATTTTTTTAATTAATTCTGTTAAATAAAAAATTTTATTCGGGAGATATTTGTAATTTTTCAAATCACTAAAATAATTTATATTTTAAGTAAATTCCAAAAAATATATTTGTAATTTATCTTATTATTATTTTCAAATGCGGTCCATCATGTGGGCTGTACATGCACCAGAATAAAACGTTGGGCATGTGAATACTGCAGTGCAGTGCAGTGCAGATATTTGAGAATGAACCTGTGGTCCGTGTCTGGTTTTGTCCTAACAACGAACATCCCAACAAATATACTTTCCACTCTTTAATCATAAAAATATTCAATAATTTGGAGACAAATTTATCTCATGGATCTCTTGTTTCGTCATGGTGGTCTTTCAACAAACAAAGGGAAATTTTTCCGTGTACAATGCACATTATAAATAATTTTATTATAAAATTAGATAATTTTTTATGAATTTATATAAGTAATTTCATAAAAAATCTCTTGTTTCGTCATGGTGGTCTTTCAACAAACAAAGGGAAATTTTTCCGTGTACAATGCACATTATAAATAATTTTATTATAAAATTAGATAATTTCTTATGAATTTATATAAATAATTTCATAAAAATATGTAATCTTATAAAAATGATTCACTAAATTTAGCTCGCAAGTGAGTTTGGACCCATAAGCAATGCGTACGATTACGTTAAAGTATTTTGCGACCCGGGGATAAAATATGAAACCTGCAAAAAATACTCGTAACAATTTTTTTTTTTCTTTTCTTTTGACAAATGCAGCATAAAGTAATGGCACTAGAAAATATGATTAATTAAATGGAGGCCACCAAAATTATAACTTTTCAAAGGTTTGACATTAAGGCTAATACAATCATTTTCCCAAACTAATGGCAGACACAAAATAGTAATTTCGAAAATAAATATATTATAGTTAATTAAGAACAATAACAAGATTGATTGGGAGATTATGTAACATGATATGATGCTGATGAGGCTTATAGCTATCCTTCCAATCTGTTGATTTTAAAATTATTATGCCTCCGTTTTGGGAAGTGGGTTGGCTTTTTGACTTTTTTGGCTATTTTAGCCTGGGCTTAAAAGCTTGGTTTGGGAAGGGCTTTTTGACTTTTTGGCTTTTTTGAGTTTTTTTGTGAGAGAAGAATGTAATGATTATGGGTTGGTTTTTTTTTTTTTTAATGTTTAAAATTAAACAATTAACATACGGATAAACTTATTTCTCAAATGACATTATACCCGTTTGGTAGAATTGTGGGAAAGTGATTATAGTTTATAACTTAACAGCTTATAGCTTATAACTGTAAACATAAGCTGATTTTTTACTTATAAATTAAGCTTCTCCTCCCCCACTCAAAGAATAAGTTGATTTTTGACTTACAAAAAGCTATAAGTTGTATTGTTAAGTTGAACCAAACACATTAAAATAGCTTAAATTAAACCTCGTTTGGGAACCCTCCATTTTAGTCAAAAAGTCAAAAAGTTACTAAATTAACAAAAAAGCCAACAACCCATACAAAAAAGTCAAAAATTCTCTTTTCTCTCTACTTTTTGCACATCTTTTCGTAAAAAGTCAAAAAGTCATCCCAAACATACTAGTTTTTTTTAACTCATATTTTAGCCAAATAGCCAAAAAATTACTAAATTAGTCTGTTTCCAAAAGGGACCTAAAAGCTAAAATAAGCCCTACCAAATAGGACCATATATTGTAATTATCACACTTCTATTAAATTAATTATAAAAACATAGTTAGAAACCCCTTTTTAAGAAAATGTGGTTAATAATAAAATTTTCAAGAAAAATGTAATCACGTTTTAACATATTTTGAGAAATAAGTTGATTCATTAATTGTTTTATTTTGGATTTAAAAAAGTGATCGACCCTACCACTTAAGCTGAAACTCTTGTTTAGAGAAAATGGAAGCAATACCCCCCCTAAAAAAGAATTAATTTTTATGAACTTAATTTTTTTTCAATACTAATTCATGGAATTCAAGAGGTGGCTTCCATTATGTATGGCTTGCACATGCGCATGATTTTAAATCTGTATGGAAGCTATTACAAAATTATGTAAATTTTTACGAATTTAATCTCACAAAAATATATAAGTTGAATATAAATTCGCGTAAGTTTTAAGTTTTCACAAACTTAAGCGAATTTTTATCTAATTTACACATTTTTATAATATTACTTACATAAATTTATAAAAATTTATACAATTCTATAATAGAGTTACATACCATGTATATTGCGCACCAAAACATTTTTCGTTAGTTAAATCCTGACTACGGTGAAACGGGTTTGTTAACCCTCACCGCTGTAAAACGGGCTAGACAACTATAAGCAAGCGGTGCTCAAAAAATTTTGGGCTAGCAAAAAAAATTATTACGTATTTTGACTTGTTTATATTTTCTTTATTGATAAAAATTAATTATTAATTATTGAATTAGTTCCTAAAAAGTTGAATCTTCAACATCTTTGTTAACAACTCTTTGTTTTTTCTTAATTTTTTTTTACATAATATATTAAAAATGTAAGCCTCTGCAAAATAGGTATGCTTGTGCTTTCAAGTACATTATTGGGGAAATTTCACATCAATGTACAATTACAAATTAATAATAAATTTTATCACTATTAAAATTAAATTTATACAATTTTTTTTATACATATGTAATAATTCCTTTAAATTACCCCTGAGGGTAATTTTCCCTACTTTATATGTGATCAATTAGTATGTGAAAGCCAATATTGAAAGTGATATATCTGTGTCATATCATCACGGTAATTGTTAGCCTCAAAAGAAGAAAAAAGAAAAGATGTTATCTTTATCCAAAACCCCAACCCACCATGCATACTGTGAGGTCCCTAACTTTTGTGATCCCATTTAAATCCTTATTTTTTTTGTGATCCTATTGAAATCCTTATTTTTGAATTACTTTAATGAAAGTTCTTCAATTCTCGTTTATTTGTAATTTTAATTATAGAATCAAAAAACACATTCTAATCAAAACCTTGTGTACCCTAATCAATCCGATAATTTAAGAATCATTTCTAATACTCTAATAATAATTAACTTCCTAATTAAGGATTGATCATTCAAAACTCTAGGTTTTCGGTTCTCGTTACATTCACTATTTAATTTGAAATGAAGAAACCTTAAAATTGAATTTCCAAACCATAATAATTTAATTAAATATTACACTTAAATAAATATTTGAATTCATAAATTAAAGTCCTAGCTTTCATTTTTTAATTGAATTACATTTTGACTCTAAATTAGTACCATTATATATATACTTGCACCATCCTTTCTTAAACAAATAATTTTGCACCTAAAATATCTCTCTCTATATACATAATTTGTACAAAAAAAAATAAAAAAAAATAAAGTAAAATAAAGGAAAGAAAAATCCCTCCAATCCACTCCCCATGGCCAACCTTCCCCTAGGGCTATCATTAGAGTGTACCAATTTGAAACACATTGCTAAATCATGGAGATTTCTCTTTGACCTAGATATAATTTGAATATATTTTGATATATATATATATATATCTAACATTGCTAAATCATGGAGATTTCTCTTTGACCTAGATATAATTTGAGTATATTTTGATATATATATATATATATATCTATCTATCTATCTATCTATCTAATGTACTTGTAACTAATATAAATTAAATTAAATCTAAGCCTAACTAGATTATGTTTAAGTACATAATTAAGGTCCTAATCACCACTCATTTCATTATATTCCAACTAAATCAAAGAACTATTGAAAAAAATAGTTTTATAGTGACTTTAATGTGAAATTAAAATAGGTCTCAACCATTGGTTGATGTGTGATTAAATAAGTTTAGATTCTTTGTAATAAGATTTTTACACCACAAAAAGTATGACAAAAAACTATTAAGATTGAATGAGAAATTGTCTCATAAAGTTGACCTCATGAAGAGGTATTAGGAATTGTGTATACCTACTAATCCCACATTGATTGTAGAGGAAAGTTTTGATGGATATTTAAATCTCAAGATTTTGATAAGGGTATGAGCCCTTTTGGGCATCCAAATTTTCCGAAGGAAGGGAGTTATTGATACTTTAAGGATAGGCTTGGGCCAAGACTTTTTTCCAAGTTGGTTATAGAAAAATTGCCACACGCGCGCACGCGCCGCCTGCCCGGGCGGGCCGAGTTTGGGTCCGAGTCCATGATCTGTAGGTCGTGGATCTTGGATTTTGGACTTGAGGGTTGAGGCTTGCTAGAATGAGTTAGGTTTAGGTTGGACCGGATTGGTGATCCACCAACTTAATGTTTTTGGGTCAAGTCTGCTGTAGATATGCAGATATGTATATTATAGTATGTGTAAATCACACATTGAATCCCTATCAATTGGTCTACTACTCTAGCAATTTTGTAGGAGTAATGAGCATTGGTTGCTAGCTTTTATGGGCATTATTTTCCAGCCTTCATGGCTGGAAGGTTTCTCATCTCTTCTCCATTGTGTATAAAAGGAGGCCCATCTCTATTGGGTTCAACACGGAAATTTTGCTCTCAGATTATAGTCAAGTCAGTCTCCTCTTATAATTTTCTTCCTGTGTGAGAGAGTGCTGCCATTGTCGGTTCGCCAAAACTAACAGAAGGTGCTTTTGCATTAGCCAGTCTAAACCGTCGTATCATGGGAGACAGAAGTCGATGTAACTCCAACACCTACGGTGAGGCGACTAATCTATTTTAAGGACACTGTGGTATCACATAGGCTTCAATTTATGCTTTATTTAACATTTTATTGTATTGTATGAAAAATCTAAAAATCCCGAAGATATTGATTTGTGATTATGTGTCAATTTTAAGCAGTAAATAACAATCCTAATCAAATAACCAAGACAAATTGACATAACGATTTTAATGTGAAAAAACCACAATTAGAGCGCCTTCAATTGTGATAAAAATTCATGGGCCAACGCCACAAAACAATCTAGTAAGAAGACACAAAGGAATTACACAAGTGTACTCTCAATTACCTAGCGAATCCACGCCTAAATCGAACTGACCCCTACGTGCTTCTTCTAGCCCCGTCTTCACCTCGGAATTGTCTTTCCCAACGTTGAATCTACAATGTCGATGTCAAATCTACGACGACGAGCCACTCCAGAATCCACCAAAGCTTCAGGCCCAAATTCTCTGGAATCCACCGAAGAATAACTTTCAATTTTGTGAATAAAACAAAATAAACAAACCCTTTGATATAATCCACTCAATTCATAATTAAACTCTCACAGATATCAAAGGAAACAAGAAAAGAAGCTCCAGATGAAAACCCTAATACCCAAGAAGAAGATTTGGAAGCCGCGCTTTAAAACTTGACTGAACTGTAGCTTTTAAAACAAACATATCCGCGATCTTCGCTCGAGCGTAGGAATGGTTGCCCAAGTGGATTGACTAAAATGCGTGTTTCAAAACAAGAGTCTATGCTCGAGCGCAGGAATGGTCGTTCGAGCAGAAAAATATTACTCCTAGTACTTTTGTAAGCGAGTGAAAGTTCTGAAAGGTCGCAATCTCCGCTCGAGCGGAAAAATAACTTCGACTGCAATTTTGCTTCTTGCTTCGGGGACGTTGCCTTTCGACCTCGTCCGGGCGTTGCCCGGACTCGCCAAGGGGCGCTACCCCCTGGATCCTTGCGAGCTGATTGGCTAGCTCGATTCCCGACATGGTCAGCGAAATGGCAAACATGAAAGAATTAACTTCTGAAACTTTTCTGCAAGGCACAATTCAGGTTAGATTCGCATCTAAAAACTCATAGCCTCACCGAAATTAAAGTTGAACAAAATTACAACTGAAAGGAGTTTTGTCAAACAAGATTACCAATAACAAAAACCTAACATTGTATATTTCTGTGCAATATCATTGTAAATTCTAGCATATTTTCTTAGTCTGTAATTTAATTTGATTAATCGTGAATCTATTTATTTTAGTTAATTGCATTAATTTGTACAACAATCTTAAAATAGATTATATATAGTACCATGAAATTGAACAAATAGATTCATCTAGTAATTTAGAATAACTCAGATTCATGTATAAGGTTAATTGGTTTGGTTTCCCTAGATTTGTACACTGTTTTGATTTGTTCATCGAAGGACAATTGGTCACTGTTAATAGCACTTGATAATTAGATTTGTTTATTGGCTGCATGTGTATAGTTTTGATTTGTATACATTCCTGATTAGAAGTCATGTTTTATATATAAAATCCAATTACATGTTTATGTATTTTAGTGGAAAATTTTGGTTATATGCTGCCCAAGTTTTGTTTTGGTTTTCGCGTCATATGTCAAGAACTTCTCTGATAGTCAAGATTAGAATATTAGATTAATATATATGCATGCTATTGTTTTGTTTGTTCTAAACTAGCTGTAGCATATTGTTGCAATTCAATTTATTTAATAATGAATTAATTATTTCAGATTTGTTTGCTTTTTAGTTTGTGTTTGGTTCTATTTGTTTATTAAATAAATTTTTCCCGGCCTTTCTTTTCTAGAGCTTTATCATGTTGTGCATATTTGTAAGTGTTTAAATATATTTTAGAGCTAGTGTTTATTTCCTACTATTCTTGTATGATATACAAGTGCTTTATTGTCTAGGTTCTAGATTTTATTTTATTTTTCTAGAATTATCTTATTTCTAAAATAATCTACATGATAATTTTTTTTTTTGATCAGCGAAATGAAACTTTATTGATGAAGAAAGAAATAAAAGCATAACTTATATCAATAAAGAGGGAAGTGCAAAAGCATCAATGCGGACCTTAACAATCTCAATTAGGTTGGCACTATAAAGGAAGCACTATTATTTGCTAGCACTTAACCTCCATTCTAATTACTAGAAATAGTCACTTGTTTATTAGATCCTAGATGTGTAGGATAGTTTGCATGATCTTAATTCTAAAACTTGATATAACTTTTGCCTATTAAATTTTAATTTAAGTATTTAGAGTTATAGAATTTTTGTAACTTGTCTATATTTATTTCCATGATAATTGCTGAGTTATGTGCATGAGACTCACCACCGCTCTTGATCGTTGTCGCTCTTGATCGTCGTCTTGGTTGATCATTTTTGTTTTTTCCTGTCCTGTTGCACTGAATTGTCATTATTGCACTGTACCTGGAAATGATGCTCATGAGACAAAAAATTACACAAATTCACCTTGCAACTACACTCTGGGCCACCCTTCTAACCTGAATACCCACTCAATCACAATTTCCCATATTGTGGGGACTGAAACTGTAACACGCACATAAACAAATGTTGCTGAGGAAGAAACCTATGTCATCACAGCAAGAATGGCACCGGCAGTTGCCATTGAAACCAACCCTCCAGCAATGACTCTGAGATCTGGTGACACGAGGAAATTCACTGTGACTCTCACAGTCCGATCAATAACAGAAACCTACAGTTTTGGAGAGATTTTTATGAAAGGAAGTAGAGGGCACAAAGTGAGAATCCCTGTAGTGACATGGGTTACAACCGGTAACTTCTGTTTGTTCTCTTGATTGAGTCTTACGATTGTGATATTCTTTGTAATATGTGGGAATAAGAAACATAATATAAGTCTAGATGTCATGGTCTAATATTGGTCTAGTATATATATAATGGGATGTAAAGGTGACTTGGTATATAGGTAGAGGTGATTTAGTAAGATGTGCTGTAATATGGTGGAATGCCTTTGTATTCCCTCTTTACTTAGGCATAAAGAGCCATAAAGAGCCTTTGGTTATTGGGTAGTAGATGTTGGGTGAGAAGAAACTTAGGTGGGGGATTTTATGTAACTTTATTATTGTATTCTTGACTCTCCTTGTAATGACAAAATTATAATTTGCCACAATTTAGTGTGGATCCTATTGTGATATATATACTTGAGGTGTCGTTTGATAATACTTATATTTTCAGTTTTTTGTTTATATTTATAAAAATTTAAAAAACTCAAATAAAAACTTGTTTGGTAAAATTTTTGATTTATAAATCAGTGGTCCCAGTTTATAAATTTGGCCAAAAAATGAAAACACAAAAAATGTGTTTCCATTTTGAGTTTTCAGTTTTTTTTTTTATCACCCAACATTAGCCACCACCCGCTACCATTTTCCACCACCGTCTTCCGGCACCACCACCCACTCTCCACCACCACCTACCACCACCACTCACCACCCACCTGCTACCACCAGCTACCACCCACCTACTACCCTTTCTATTTTCCAACTGTTTTTGAGCTATAAAACCTCTGTTTTTTTGGGCTGAAACTTCGGTTTTAAGGCCAATAAAGGTTGAGGGGTGGTTCACCATTCTTTACACCTTTCTGTCAAGCCTTGTGTTTCCCACATTTGCACTATCTTTTTTTGAGCTTTTAAACACTGATTTTCAAAGCTATTTTAGTGGCTAAAATCAAGGTTTGAAGTCCAAAATTGGAGGGGTTAGCCTCCCCTCCTTGTGTTTTGCTTATTAGCCTAGCTTACACCTTGTAAAAAAAAAAAGAATAAAAAGAATAAAGAGGGAGAGAGACAGTAAGGAAGAGGGGAGAGAGAGAGAGCAAACAAGAGACGACGAACAGAGAAAGAAAGGCGACAAACACAGAAAGAGAGGAGACGAAGACGAACAGAGACGAATACAGAGAGAGAGGAGACGAACAGAGAGAAGAAAGAAACGAAAAACATACCTCAATCAGAGACGAAGACGAACAGACCTAGCATCGATCTAGGGCTTCAACAGGTTCTTCCCCCCTCTCTCTCTCCATCTTTAATGGGTTAGGATTTCTCTCTGTCACCTGGTTAGGGTTTCTTTAATGTTTTCAATGTGTCCAAGAGTGTCGAAAGAGTGTTTGCTTGCAAAAATTCAAAAAATTCAAAAAACAAATAGGGACACGTTAGGTTGAGTGTCAGACACGTGTCTACCACATGTCCGACACG
Organism: Camellia sinensis; assembly: GCF_004153795.1. NCBI lineage: Eukaryota > Viridiplantae > Streptophyta > Magnoliopsida > Ericales > Theaceae > Camellia > Camellia sinensis. The sequence continues at coordinate 1,356,654 of NW_021024503.1, read as the reverse complement.
TATTCGTGTCCGATATTCATACGTTGCCTCCAGAGAGGTATCTGTGCTTCATAGAATATATCACTTAATCACTTCCCAAGACTAAGAGATTTGAAATTTTGAAACTCTTCAGCATATTCACTAGCAAGCTCCAAATCATAGTTCCTTTCCTCGAGTACTTTTTGTAATCGATATTCAAGTATCAATATGGCCTTTCATAACTTTTTTAGTAGAACCTTTGCTAGATGAACCTTTATTTGATGAAGCAACATTTAGATCAAGCTGCCAATATTCTAAAAAAGCCTCTTCTGCCCCATTCCTAGACTTGAAAGATTTGTGTTCAGCACTATTAAGTTTGTTAACTTGTTTCCGTCTTTTCTCATGTGTCATATATGTCAGGTATTCGACCAACACTACAAGAATTTTCACTTTTGGCGGCTAAATTTTTAGACGCCAAAAGTCATTTTTTAGTCACCTATAGTCTTTAGCGACTAAATTTTTTGGTCGGAAAATTAGTAGCTGAAGAGTAGTTAGGAAAGCTAATTGGCGACTAAACTTAATTTAGTCACCAAATGTATTCATTTGCCGACTAAATATTTAGTCGCCAATAGGTTGGAAAGTTAACTAAATAATACATTTTTGCTGACCAATTTTTTTGTCGCCAAAAGCTAATTATTTAAGTGTTAGACGAATAAGTATATTTTACGACAGATGACTGTAAGTATATTGTATTCCCTATGTGGAATTTGCCAATGTGATAATTAGCAAGTTTAAATGAATAGATTGATTACATTTACATATTGGATTAAATGAATAAGTATTAATTAGCAAGTTTAAATGAATAAGTATCATCATCATTACATTTACATATTGGATTTATCATGCAACCCAATCTGATTCACTGACACTTCTAAGAACATGAAGTTAGTCTTTTATTCTTTGTGTAGTTTATTTATTTTTTATTTTTTTATTTTCCCATTCTTCTCGGCTAACAAAACAAATTAATCAAAAAAAACATTTTAGAAACAAAAGATGGGGGGAACACTTGGGTTCCACGGTCAATACCCTTCGCATAAGACAAAGATTTCAATTACAGGTTTAACTCCATCAGCTTCAAAGGAAAGGAATGATGGATTGTCGGAAAACCTGCGATTCTAGTGCATACTTCTAATTCCGGAGATAGCTGGGCGAGGGTACCATTAAGTTCTCAACTTCCTGGTGATATGGTAGGATTTCATTTCTACAGCTCCTCTGTTATAGATTTGACATTCGATATATAAGAGACTTATATATCTTATCATAGTATGCCCTTTTTGAAGGAATTAAAAAGGACTTCCATAATCTAGTACATGTACAGGTCAACAAGCAACATAAGAATTTACCTTCAATCCTGAGCTATGCTATACAAACCAAGAAGAAATAGTTATACCTATCATGAATGATGTTGGTTATCACTTCTTTAATTAAACAAAATGATTATACAATTGCCATTAGAAATTTCTGCTACCATATATTAGATAAACATGGCATTTCCTAATTGAATAAGGAGGCTATCATTGTAATTGTTTTCCTTGATATCTTATTGATTAAATTTACACACACATAATTAAACCACAGAAAAATCAATTGATTAAAAATTGATTTGGGATTGTTCATTCAAATATCATTCATACATATTACACATCATTCAGACACATGAAACAACAATAATGTCAGAAATGGGGGAAACACAGAAAGGGGGAGATGGAGAGAGACATTAAACATCATGTTGCAAGGTTAGTGAGCACAGAATCTGATATGGGTTTGGATCCCAGAATCTGACAACTAACCCTTGGCTGTCTGAGCACACTTCTCCCCAATTTTATTTTCTTTGTTATGTATTGAAACTGGTACTCTGTTTCCAATTGAATTAGACATGAATGCTTTCAAAATTAGGAAAACTTAAAAAAATCTTTTATATATGTATTTGCATAAAATGTTTTCCATATAATTTCATGGTCAAATGTTTTGTTTTTTTAGAGCAATTGGGGGGGCTTGTGATGAAAATTCAAATTATCTTAGCAGATTTCAGTGAGATATATGGGTTGAGTACATAAACCTAACCAAAAAGAAAAAATATATGGCTTCTTGTTATTATTAATGATCTGATCGTTACACACACTGATCTGCTACCAAAAAATAAATGGCTTCTTGTTAGCTCAATTTGTATAATACAGGGGTTCAAGAAAATTCAAATTTTCATCAATGATCTGATTGTTACACACACTGAATGATTAAAAATTGCTTAAAAATTGATTTGGATTGTTCATTCAAATATCATTCACACACAATAAACATCATTCACACACATTACACAGCAAGCTACGGGTCTGAAATGGGGGAAACACAGAAAGGGGGAGATAGATAGAGAGAAAGAGATAGAGAGACACAAAGACAGACAGAGACATAGATACACTGTGTCAGAGAGCTTGAGCGAGCGAGCGAGAGAGGCACAGACGGACTGAGAAGCACAACGCCAAAGTGAGAGACAGAGAGAGAGAACCTGTGATTCAAGGGCTACGACAGTGATGATTGGCGCCGGTGGCGGTGGCGGTAGCCATTTGTGCATCACCCGTATAGTAGAATACGGTGAGGAGGCTGAGTTCTGTAAGGGATTTGGTGAGGTGTGTGTGTGATACACTGTTGTTGAGTGTGTGAGATTGTTGCCTGTACATCACCAGCAATGCACGCGCATCACTTAATGAAGTGGTGGGACTTGAAATTTCAACTTTTTACCGACTAAATTGTCATTAGTCGGGAAATGAATACATGATCAGCCTTTCGCGATGAAATTTTTGGTCGGTAAAAGCCAATTTGGCGACTAATCACTAAATTAGTTGGGAAAAAGTGTATATTACAAATTTAATTTGAATTTTTTAGCCTAAATTGTACACCAACAGCGACTAATATACTATTTAGTCGCTAATTACATATATTTGCCGACTAAAATATTTTAGTAGGTAAATATGGAACCAATGCCAACCAAAATCAATTTTAGTCGCCGAAAATTATACTTTTGGCGACTAAAATTGTTTTAGTCGCCAAAATTAGTCGGCAAAGGTGCATTTTCTTGTAGTGCAACAAAGACGAAATATGTTTTCCCATGCATTTTTGTCCAAAAATAATTAGAAATTTAAAATAAATACACCACAAATATTATCTTTATTTTTTTTAATTATTTTTTTCTTTTCTAAAACAAATAAAACAAATTGGAAAAAATGAATTTTAAAATTTTTAACCAAACAAGTTAATTTGAATTTGACAAAAAGAAACATGCAATTAGAAGAATCAGCCGTCGCACTGAATATGGAAAAAATAATTATAGAAATTAAAAATAAGAAAAATAATAATAATCTAAAAAGTTGTTACAATATAAGAAAAAAACAATTGAAAACCATACCATTCCAAATAGAAGAATCGCCTTCGCCGTCACACAAAAGAAAAAAAGACGAGTATAGTAAAGGGGTCGGAAAAAAAAGAATCTGGATCTCAACAGTAATAGTTAATAATTATTCACATCAGAGGTTTCCAACCCAATACTCTCAATTACAATATGAAAATACATTTTTATTCAAAACGTAACTATGAAGTATTTTATATAGAAATTGCTATCTACTACCCTAAAGGTTGTTGTTAGTATAATAATAAAAAAAAGTATAAAAATATATTAAAATGTGTAAAGGTATTTTGAAATATGTAAAAAATGTATTAAAAATATAAATATTTTGTCACTGAGTGTTGCTTATTGACAACCCTTAAGGATTTTATTAGCAATACTCTTTTACTATTTGTGGGGACATATTTTGTGAATCACAACACTTGGCTAAGGCGACGCCGAAGTGTCAGTCGAGATGCCGCATGGCTTGGTCATGCGCCCATATGTTCTCGACTAGGCCGAGGTTATCTGCAGAGATGTCGGAATCTGAGATGAGCGGATAAGGGACAAGAATCTTAGACGAAAGAGGGTTCTAGTTTGGATAAGGATAAAGCCCTTGGGGAGTTTATCCCTATCTAGATGAAAGTCCAGGATAAACATTGAGCTTGAGTCCACTGAAGTGAGGTGCTGGTTATAAAAGCAAGGCACCTTCATGGGTCTAAGGTAAGTTCTTTCTTGTGAGTTTAAGCACAATTTGTTATCTTTGAGAGATATTGATTACTGACTTGATTGTTAGAGTGCGCCTGGGTGGACGAACCACCGCCGAATTGCTATCTTCTTGTGCAGGTTGTTGGGCTTAATCTATTCTGCCGGTGCTCTCCAGCTGAGTTCCCCATTTGGTTGTGTGGTTGGAAATCAACACCCACAATTTGACGCTGCCTCTGGGAACTTAGTAAGGATAGATGGCTAACAACGGACAGAAAAAAAAGATTGGAGGTGACATTAACAGTGAGAGTTGTGAGCATAGAGATCCTAACGTCGAGAAAGAAAACCGTAATGATGAAGAACAGGATCTGAATCTTGGGGAGAAGGACATCGGCAAAGAGGGGAATGCCCTGAAGAAAGCTAGCCGAGATGAGTACTACAACGAGAGCGACCTCCACGTATGAAAGGATAAATGCCTGAGAAGGGACCGCGAGATGAAAGGGATGGCAAACCTACAGTCGGTTGTCAACTTCATGATGCAGAACAACGTGATGTAACCACTGTTCCCGTTATAGGACACGCCGGTACTAACAACAAAGATTGATGCCCAGAAAGGGGGGCAGAAAACAATCCCAGTAGTCTCGCAACATGGCAAGGAAAAGGAACGCTCATATCGGCCTTCACGGGATGTCAGGTAAGTAGAGTCAGTGAGAGGTGAATCATAGAGGACACCACGAACCAAGGGAACCTATGCCAAAGAACCTCGGCATATCCAGAGAAAGGGACTTTGCTTTGATATAGTGAATGAAGAGAAGTCTAAGAGGACGCACAATGACGCCGGTAGTAGTGCACCAAAAAGGCTGAAATCTGTTGATAGCCAAGCTCCCAGTTGAACAGAGGAGGATCTGAGGGACTACCTCCAGAGGAAGCGACTCCACACTAAGGTAACATCCTCCCTGTCAAGCCGAGAATGCCATTCTTAGTGGAGTTTGATAGATTTGAGGCCCCAAAGAGATTCCATATGCCGCGGTTCCAGATTTATGACGGTAAGTCTGATCCGAACTTTCATGTCGGCTTATATTTGAATTCGATGGCTTTGTATAGCGGGAATGAACAGTTGTTGTGCCAGATGTTCCCCTCATCTTTTGGGGAAATCGCATCGGATTGGTTCCACAAGTTGCCGAAAGGAACTGTGAAGAGTTGGAGAGGCCTGGCCGAGATATTTGTGGCCAGGTTTGTAACAAATAAGTTACAGCCACTAAGGGTAGACTCCCTGCTAGCTTTGAACATTAGCGAGGGTGAAAGCCTCAAGGCTTATGCCAAACAGTATTATGAGGTGTTCAACCGAATATTGACATGCAACCAGGAGTTGGCAGTCGTATCTTTCAAAAACGGCCTGGAGGATGAATGCCTGTTTCAAAAGTCACTTGCAAAAACTTTACCAAAGAGTATGGAAGAGCTCATGGCACGAATTGAGAAATATGCCTAAGTAGAGGAAGACACACATCGAGCAGAGACACCAAAGTAGGAGAAGAGAAACAGCTCGTCAAACCGAGGTCGAGGTAACACTGGTTTCAACAGGTGGGAAACAGGATTGAGGGCTGCACATGCAGTCACCACGGTATTCAAGATCCCGGTCTACAAAGTTTTGGAAAGGATCAGAAACCAATCGTATTACAGAGCACCAGAGAATATCCTAGACGAGTTTATGGGAAGGAGCCTTGGGAAACATTGTGCTTACCATAATGAGGATGGACACTTGACTCAAGGATGTAGGGCTCTGAAGACACACTTATAGGATCTGGTTAGATAGGGTCACCTGAGAGACCTAGTAGATGAGGCCAGGATAAGGGAAGAGCAAGCAAGGCTACCCCAAGTATCAACAGCACCACCTTCACCACCGCTATCGCAGCAAGCAGATATACCTTGGGTGATCAATGTGATTCACTCGAAGGTCAATGAGAATGATGTACGTGGGGAGACTCAGAAGGTAAGGCACTTACAGCATGTGTATCATGTCCAGCAAAAGAAGCCTAGGACAAATGGGTACTAGGGGCCAATGGTTTCTTTTACTGAGGCAAACCGGATATGCTGCAACATCCACACAACAATGCCCTGGTGATAATGCTAAAGATCAGAGAGTGCCAGGTGAGACGCATACTAGTTGATCAAGGTAGTTCTTGTGACATCATATATGTCAGATGTTACAAGAAGCTTGGCCTTCACCTAGATAATCTAGAACAACCCAACAGCTCAATGGTTGGATTCAACGGAACGCTGATATGGCCTCTAGGTGCCACGAATTTGGAGGTGTAGACAGGCACCAAGAAGATAAACACGGAGTTTATAGTAATTGACACCCTTTCCCCTTACAATGTTATCTTGGGCAGACCATGGTTGCATGCCATGAGAGCTGTTCCCTCAACATTGCATCAGCTGTTGCGATTCCCTATTGAACATGGGATTGAGGAGGTCAGAGAGGATCAGGTACAGGCAAAAAATGGCTCCATGGCAGCAATGAAGTACACCTGCAATGTGCAAAAAGCAGAGATAGTTGAAATTGAAGACGAGGACATGGAGGTCCTAGATGATGTCGGCAAAGAACCAACTGACAAGAGTGAGAAGGCTTTGAAGAAGATTCCAGTCCAAGAAGATGATGGAGAGCGCTTTTTCTTTTTCAGCTGAGGCTTAGCTGAGGAGGAGAAAAAAGAGTTGGAAGCTTTCTTGCGATCAAATATAGAAGTGTTTGCCTGGATGCCCTATGAGATGCCAAGCATCGACCACGAGGTCACTTGCCATACGCTCAACGTAGACAAGTCGGCTAAACCTGTCATCCAGCGGGCAAGGAGGCCGACATTAGTACATGTGGAAGCGGTTGAGGAGGAAGAAGACAAGCTACTGAAAGGCCAGGCCATCTGAGAAGTACACTATTTGACCTGGTTGTCCAACACAGTGGTAGTGGAAAAGAAGAATGTCAAGTGGAGGGTTTGTGTGGATTTCACCAGCCTGAATAAAGCTTTCCCCAAAGATAGTTTCCCACTGCCTAAGATTGATCAGTTAGTAGATCCCACTTCAGGGCATGGACGGATGAGTTTTCTAGATGCATACAGAGGATACCACCAGATGGCAATGCATGCCCCAGATGAGGAGAAGACAACATTCATCACCCCAAAAGGACTCTATTGTTACAGAGTGATGCCTTTCGGGTTGAAGAATGCAGAAGCAACCTATCAGCGATTAGTGACCAAGATGTTTAAGCATCTGATTGGGAAGACAGTAGAGGTCCACATAGATGATATGGTCGTGAAGACCAAAGAACCTGGGAATCACCTGGCTGACTTGAAGGCAGTTTTTGATATCCTAAGAATATATTGGCTCCGACTCAATGCTTCGAAATGTGCATTTGGAATCGGGTCTGGTAAGTTCCTGGGATACTTGGTCACTAGAACGGGCATTAAGGTAAGCCCAGATCAAATCAAGGCCATCCTTGACTTAAAGAGCCTGATGTCAACCAAACAGGTTAAGATTTTGACTGGTAAGGTGGCAGTCTTGAACAGGTTTATCAGCCGAAGTTCTGATAAGTGTAAGTCATTTTTTAGTTTGTTAAGAAAGGCCATAGATTTTTTGTGGACAGAGGAGTGCAAAGTCACATTGGTTGACTTGAAATGGTACCTAACAACAGCTCCAGTTTTGTCAAATCCAATACTTGGAGAGAAATTGTTTCTATACTTGGCAGTTTCAGACCACGTAGTGAGTGCAGTGGTAATCCGAGAAGATGAGGGAGAACAAAAGACACTATACTATGTGGGTAAAACCTTAGCAAGTGCAGAAACCAAGTACCTGCCCTTGGAGAAATTGACATTGGCCTTGGTGATGGCTTCCAAAAAGTTGAATCACTACTTCCAAGCCCACAAGATTGTGGTGTTAACTAAGCATCCCTTGAAGTCTCTATTGTAGCATGGAGATCTGATAGGCGGAATAGCCAGATGGACAGTGGTGTTGGGCCAGTATGACTTGGAATTTAGGCCTAGAACAGGTTTTGACCGATTTTGTGGCCGAGTTCACCCTTGCTGCCATCCTACGTTGGGCTTCGATGAGCCGCGACTTAGGTTGTCCAAGAGAACCAGAGGAAACTCAACTGGGGCTAAAGAACCTCACACCAGCAACACAGAAGAAGGGAGGGAAATCAAAACCTTGAGATACCTACATCGGCGATTCCTTTCGCTTGTTTGTCGACGAAAGTTCAAACAGTCAAGGAGCGGAGGTGTGATGACCTCACCATGTATAATGATTAGCACTTAATTAATTAAGGAAATTTGAATTTTAACTGCCAATTATTCTAATTTAATGTCGAATTTATGAAAATAATGGAGACTAATTCGTATATGATTTTATTGACGATTTATTTTGAAATTAGAAATTAGAAGCCTAAATGGCTCAAGATAGTACAAATGATGAATTGAATTATTTTAATTTCGAGTATCGGACCATATGGAAGCTTAATTAAATATTTGATTAAGATTTACAAAATTGAGATTTGATTAATTGGGTCTGAATTGGAGTTAATTAAGTTATACGAAGTAGGAATTAAGATTATTATGAATTAAATTTATTTATGAGGTGTTCAATTGAATATGTATGTAATTTATTGACAAAGATTTTGAAATTTAATCTGGAATTGAAGGCCTTAATGTTGTGAGAAACCAAAATTGAGGATATAAAATAAGTTTCATTCAATATTTGGAACCTTTTGGGAGTTTGACTAAAAATCTGATTCAGAATAATAAATTTTAATATAATTAATTGGGCTCTAAAGGAAGTCAAATTAGACAAATTAAATTATGTGAAATTTATGATTAGTTGTAATTAATTTAATTATATGTTAATTAAGATTTATTAAGACTAAGTGTTATTTAATTAAGCTAATCTAAATCACAAATTAAATTAAGGGAGAATCAAGAATTGTGAGTGTGTGTGGGTGTGCAGAGAAACTTGTCTGGGTGTACTGAGAAATCTGATTGTGGGTATGTATAAGTGATGTGCTAGAAGCTTGAACCAAGGTGCACGTGTGCAATATGTGTCAACAAGAGAGGTGTGCATGTGTGTATATGTATTGAAAGATTTGAATGAAAGCCCATTTGGGTGTTGAGCCCGGATCTTTTGCCATGGTTTCCTACAATGGTTCCTGCTGTGGCTCAAAATGGCGTCGTTTTGAGCCTCTTTTTTTCTTCTTCTTCTTCTTCTGCCCTTTTTCTTGTCTCTCTCAGTTGAGAACTCTAACCCACATTGTGAGAAAGAATAGAGAGACGTTTGAGGAGGACGATGGTGGCGAGGCGTAGTGAGATCGGCGGTGATTCTTGACTGAGAGAAATGCATTTCTTTATTTCCCAAATTTTCTAACCAAAGAGAAATGCATTTCTTTTCTCCTCAAATCACCAGGACAGTACGAGCCATTTTCAGTTTTCAGGGTACATAGTTCCATAGTTGAAAACTCTGCTTATTTAGAATAACTTGATCAAAACATCATTGTATCAAATTTTTAACAAGAAATTACAGAGAAACCATATCTAAAGAGTTGAAATAACAACAATTAAAAACAAAATCAACACAATTTTGGCACCTGAACAATTACCCATTATCAGAATTCTTCAATTCTTTTAACAAATCATGTGAAAATGCGTATATACATATGGGATTTGATGAGCTTAAAACCAAAATACGAAACCAGAATCCAAATTCAAAACCCAGATCAATCTCTGATTGTTTCATTTTGTGGATTCTGACTTGTGTTTTGTAGGATTGGAGATTTGTTGGTTTGCTGGTTTGTTGGTTTCCTAGTGCTTTGTTCTTTCCTCCGATCGTCTATGGAGGTTTGGAGATTTATGGATCTTGGAGTTGGAGTTGAAGTGAGATATGTGAGTGTGGGATAAGAATCGCCGCTGATCTCACTTCGCCTCGCCGCCGATCTCACTTTGCCTTGTCTCTCTATTCTTTTTCTTGCTCACAAGGTGGATTAGAGTTGTTAACTGAGAGAGACAAGAAAAAGGGCAAAAGAAAAAGAAGGAAAAAAAAAAAAAGGCTCAAGACGACGTCATTTTGAGCCACAGCAGGAACCATAGCAGGAAAGTATGGAAGAAGATCCGGACTCTATGGGTGTTCTGTTGAGAGCAAACTCGTGTGAGAGAGAGAGAGTATTCCATGTACTTAGTTGCTAGAGAAAAAAAAGGAGGGGAGTTGCTCTATGTCAAGAAGAGAGAGATAGAGCTCAAGGAAGCATGGGTTTAAAGAAAGGAAAAGGAAATTCAAAAGAAATTCATTACTCAAGAACTCTAGGTATGGAATTTAAGTTCAAATCTTGTAGATGAAGCACCTAAAAGCTGAAATTAAAAAGGATTTAGTTTCAATTTCATGTAATCAAAAAGAAATGAGAAAGAAGATGAAGAAAATCAAGTTAGGTTTAGGATTATGGAAATAAATTTGAAAATTAATTAGTTTGAGTTTGATTTTTATTATTCTTAATAAGTTTGAGGCTCATCCTTACATGCATGTTAGAATTTCAAAATTTTAGATTTAATTCATGTGTAAAAAGACTTAAGAGTTTAAATTTGGGTTAGATATGAAGAAAATTAATAAAAATCTAAATTAGAGTGATTCAAGAATTAAATTATGATTTGCTTGGGAAAAATATAAAATCAGTAGTTTTGATCCTAATTTCATATATGCAAATATTTCTTTAAAAGAGTTTGTAATTTCAATTTCATGATTTAAGAGGAATTAGTAAAATGATGAAGAAATTGAATTGGATTCAAAATTATGGAAGGAAATTGGGTTCTAAACATGAAATGGGTTACATGCATGTTTGTGGTCATGGAAATAATTGTAAGAATTTTGCAAATTGAGCTTGAGATTGGAAACCTTGATATATATGAAATGTATATTTGCATGCACCATGAGTTTTGAAAGGATTTGAGCCATACAAATTTATTATGCATTTGATTTTGAAGAAAATGTTTTGAAAACATTGAGTTCATAAAAAAAGGGGGGGGGGAGGGGGTTTAATCATGGATTTAATTGAGGTTTTGATTTTGTTTTGAAACCTAAAAATTGGTTTGATTTTAATCTCTAATCCATGCATGTGATGTAATTTAAGAGTTTTATTTAATTTAAACATGTTATTGAATATATATTAAATTAGTAAGTTTTATTGGAATTACATATATGCAATGTTTGCTAGGAAAATTTGACAATATAGCGATCCAGGTTTTACCCCGACTTTTATTGTGTTCCGGACTCGGGTTCTGTGGTTGTATGTTGTTGTCTTTGTCTTGTTTCCTCTCTTTAATTCGTTGAAATTGAGTTGTGGGTCGTGTTGGGTGAGTTTGGAACAAGTTGGTAGGAAGTTGGTACAAATGGTTACTGCCCAGGTTTTGGCTACTTCGCTCGAGTGAGGCTTTTGCACTCAAGCGAGTCTCGGGTATTTGCTTCTTCGCTCGAGCGAGGGTTCTTATGCTTAAGTGAGGATGGAGAGTCCTCAAGTTTCTTTCTTAGACGCAGCTTTCGCTCGAACGAGAACTTTTGCACTCGAGCGTGCATCTGCGTTGGTGGCAGACTTGAAGCTTTGCATTGTGCACTCGCAGTCACCACGGTATTCAAGATCCCGGTCTACAAAGTTTTGGAAAGGATCAGAAACCAATCGTATTACAGAGCACCAGAGAATATCCTAGGCGAGTTTATGGGAAGGAGCCTTGGGAAACATTTTGCTTACCATAATGAGGATGGACACTTGACTCAAGGATGTAGGGCTCTGAAGACACACTTATAGGATCTGGTCAGACAGGGTCACCTGAGAGACCTAGTAGATGAGGCTAGGATAAGGGAAGAGCAAGCAAGGCTACCCCAAGCATCGGCAGCACCACCTCCACCGCCGCTATCGCAGCAAGCAGATAGACCTTGGGTGATCAATGTGATTCACTTGAAGGTCAATGAGAATGATGTACGTGGGGAGACTCAGAAGGTAAGGCACCTACAGCATATGTATCATGTCCAGCAAAACAAGACTAGGACAAATGTGTACTAGGGGCCAATGGTTTCTTTTACTGAGGCAGACCGGATATGCTGCAACATCCACACAACAATGCCCTGGTGATAATGCTAAAGATCAGAGAGTGCCAGGTGAGACGCATACTGGTTGATCAAGGTAGTTCTTGTGACATCATGTATGTCAGATGTTACAAGAAGCTTGGCCTTCACCTAGATAATCTAGAATAACCCAACAGCTCGATGATTGGATTCAACGGAACGCCGATATGGCCTCTAGGTGCCACGAATTTGGAGGTGTAGACAGGCACCAAGAAACTAAGCACGGAGTTTACAGTAATTGACACCTTTTCTCCTTACAATGTTATCTTGGGCAGACCATGGTTGCATGCCATGAGAGCTTCCTCAACATTGCATCAATTGTTGCGATTCCCAATCGAACATGGGATTGAGAAGGTCAGAGAGGATCAGGTGCAGGCAAAAAATTGCTCCATGGCAACAATAAAGTACACCTGCAATGTGCAAGAAGCAGAGATAGTTGAAATTGAAGACGAGGACATGGAGGTCCTAGATAATGTCGGCAAAGAACCAACTGATAAGAGTGAGAAGGCTTTGAAGAAGATTCTGGTCCAGGAAGATGATAGAGAGCGCTTTATCCTTTTCAGCTGAGGCTTAGCTGAGGAGGAGAAAAAAAAATTGGAAGCTTTCATGCAATCAAATATAGAAGTGTTTTCCTGGATGCCCTATGAGATGCCAAGCATCGACCACGAGGTCACTTGCCATAGGCTCAACGTAGACAGGTCGGCTAAACCTGTCATCCAACGGGCAAGGAGGCCGACATTAGTACATGTGGAAGCGGTTGAGGAAGAAGTGGACAAGCTACTGAAAGGCCAGGCCATCCGAGAAGTACACTATTTGACCTGGTTGTCCAACACAGTGGTAGTGGAAAAGAAGAACGTCAAGTGGAGGGTTTGTGTGGATTTCACCAACCTGAATAAAGCTTTCCCCAAAGATAGTTTCCCACTGCCTAAGATTGATCAGTTAGTAGATACCACTTCAGGGCATAGACGGATGAGTTTTCTGGATGCATACAGAGGATACCACCAGATAGCAATGCATGCCCCAGATGAGGAGAAGACAACATTTATCACCCCAAAAGGACTCCATTGTTACAGAGTGATGCCTTTCGGGTTAAAGAATGCAGAAGCAACCTACCAACGGTTAGTGACCAAGATGTTTAAGCATCTGATTGGGAAGACAGTAAAGGTCTACATAGATGATATGGTCGTGAAGACCAAAGAACCTGGGAATCATCTGGCTGACTTGAAGACAGTTTTTGATATCCTAAGAATATATTGGCTCCAACTCAATGCTTTAAAATGTGCATTTGGAGTCAGGTCTGGTAAGTTCCTGGGATACTTGGTCACCAGAAGGGGCATCGAGGTAAGCCTAGATCAAATCAAGGTCATCCTTGACTTAAAGAGCCCGATGTCAGCCAAACATGTTAAGATTTTGACCGGTAAGGTGGCAGCCTTAAACAGGTTTATCAGCCGAAGTTCTGACAAGTGTAAGCCATTTTTTAGTTTGTTAAGAAAGGCCATAGATTTTTGTGGATAGAGGAGTGCAAAGTCGCATTGGCTTACTTGAAATGGTACCTAACAACAGCTCTAGTTTTGTGAAATCCAATACTTGGAGAGGAATTGTTTCTATACTTGGCAGTTTCAGACCACGTAGTGAGTGTAGTGGTAATCTGAGAAGATGAGGGAGAACAAAAGGTGCTATACTATGTGACTAAAACCTTAGTAAGTGCAGAAACCAAGTACCTGCCCTTGGAGAAATTGACATTGGCCTTGGCGATGGCTTCCAAAAAGTTGAATCACTACTTCTGTCACGACCCCATTTCGCTCCTAGTAGGATGGTGCCGTGATGGTCAGTAATCCGAGATTACCGAAGGCCAACTTTCAAAATTCACACACAATCAGAGTATAAATATATGGGGCTCACAAGTGCGGAAACAATAATCTAAAGTACAAGTGGTCCATAAGAGCAGTGCATAGATCAAATGAAATGACATACATCCTTAACATGGTCTTACATCTTGAATATAACATAAGCAAAATACATGTTACATCTTGATCAAAGGCCTCTCAAGCCGACATATATAAAAGAACACTTGAACTACAAATCAAGAAACATAATCTTCTAGATTGTCGACATCCTCACTGCCGACATAACATACATGCAAAGCACACATCTCGGCGTAGCCGACTTCTTGCTTGTTACCTACATATATACATAGGGAGGGTGAGCTTGGATACTCAGTAAATGGTATAAGTAATAAAGGGGTTAAATGAATGATGCCAGAGGTCTTTGCAAAACATACATATCATATCTTGTACAAAACGTGGGATGAATCTAGTTCATCAACTTGATCTTACAAAACTTACTTACTTACTTTGGATGTTAATAACATCTACATAATACAAGGGATGACATTCCGGACTTACAAGACCTACGCGGTAAACCGTCAGTGGCAAAACAAGGCAAAACAAGGGAGATATCTCAACAAGGGTGCCACAAAAGTTTAGAGTCCTCTAGCACAAAGGACCTATGTTACGAAGGCCCGTAGCCCCTTAACACGAGAGTACTGCGAAAGTTTAGAGTCCTCCAGCACAAGGGACCTTTGTTACGAAGGCCCGTAGCCCCCTAACACGAGAGTACTGCGAAAGTTTAGAGTCCTCCAGCACAAGGGACTTTCAAAACAAGATGTGCAGTTGCATTATAGTCCCCTGACACTAAGGACTTTCTGAGAATGTCATCAAAACAAAACTTACTTGATACATAAAAATAGGGGTAATCATTCATGCTTGATCAAATGCTTTTATCAAAACAAAACAAGGCTTTATCAAATCTTTATAACATAACTTTTTTTAAAAATACCACTCACATAGCTCTTCGGACGTCGGGATCAAGACAAAGGTTCAAGCCCTACAAACACATGGCAAAGTCTACTGAATGCACTTCACAAAACAAGTCTTACATGCATGCAAATGATCTCGGGAAAACATGCTGGAAGTCAAAACATTGTTTTACATGTCAGGAAGACATGATGGGTACCAACCAGGTCTTTGCCGAGGTCCCACACCTCCTGGCCGAGGTGTGGCTACCTAGGCTTCAGTGTGCGGCTGCATGCCGAGGTGCGCACAAGACAAACTAAAGGTGTAAGTGATCATGCAAGGTAGGCCAAGGTGAGATACGATGCTTGGCCCAAGTGTGAGGTCTAGGTAAGAGTGATCTCGGTGACTACACTTAGGGAAGTGAGGTCTAGAGATCTGGGTTTCCACCCGTGAAGAACAGGAAGAACAAGAACATAAAGATCATGAAGAATATGAATGCTAAAATCATAACTTCTTTACTACAAAATCTGGAATTTCATGCTATGAGTTCGAAATCATGGACCTGGGTACCCATACTTGAAAATCATATGAAAACAAACACAAAAATATGGATCTTGGCATGAGCTTTCGGATCAAAACATGACTTTTCTTGAAGAACACATGAATGCTATTTTCTCTTTCTAAAACCGAACTTCAAAGCAATGCATGGCTTACAAATCATATTTAATCATGCAATGCAATAACATGAACATAAAGAACAACATGAGTAGATAAAAAATCTAACCTTAGAACACGGATCTAACGGTTCGATCTCTAGGGATCAAGCTTGGAAATCCACTCTCCCTCAAGAACTCCTCTTCCTCTCATAGAGCTTCTCTCTCCTCTTCAAAAACAAGTATATAACAAATGATGGGTTTCTCTCTCTGCCGGTTGACTTTACACTCAGCTCGGACACGTGGCAACAGTTGGTTGGCTCTCCTCAAAAAGGTGATAAATTGACAAGACATGTGTAAGACAAAGTGTATCTAACAAGCTACCCGGTAAGGCACTCCGGCAAGTGATGACATCGGCTAAGGACAAAGCTTCGGCAACTAAGGTGACAATGACCTCGGCTAGGAAGGACAACACTTGACTAAGCTGTGCCACACCTTGGCCTAGATGTGCCACACCTCGGTCTAGGTCATACCACTCCAAGACAAGATCACTTAGGTGCAAAGGTAACATCTCGCCCTAGATAATACACATCTCGGCTTTGGTGGTGAACACCTCGGCCTCGATAATGACATCTCGGACAATATGTCAGGGCGAAGGTGGAGGTCAAACAAAGGGGTTCCAAGATAATTCTAGACTGAAGATGACCTCGGCTTGGAATGATCTAGGCTTAACATAACTTAGGCTCGAGACACCAAGGAAGGAACAAAACATGTACACAACACTTAGGCAAACAAGGAAAGATTCATGAATGCAAACTTAACAAGACAAAGTTATGTAAATGAACATGAACATGACCATCACATGAATATGGGTTGTTACAGCAACTTAACATGGCAAACATACAAATGCATGCAAGCATGACTAGGACATTAATGTGGGTTGTTATAACTTCCAAGCTCACAAGATTGTGGTGTTAACTAAGCATCCCTTGAAGTATCTATTGTAGCATGGAGATCTGATAGACAGAATAGCCAGATGGATAGTGGTGCTGGGCCAGTATGACTTGGAATTCAGGCCTAGAACAGGTTTTGACCGATTTTGTGGCCGAGTTCACCCTTGGTGCCATCATACGTTGGGCTTCGATGAGCCGCGGCTTAGGTTGTCCAAGAGAACCAGAGGAAACTCAACTAGGGCTAAAGAACCTCACACCAGCAACACAAAAGAAGGGAGAGAAATCAAAACCTTGAGATATCTACATCAGCAATTCCTTCTGCTTGTTTGTCGATGGAAGTTCAAACAGTCAAGGAATGGGGGTGTGATGACCTCACCATGTATAATGATTAGCACTTAATTAATTAAGGAGATTTGAATTTTAACTGCCAATTATTCTAATTTAATCTCGAATTTATGAAAATGATGGAGACTAATTCGTATATGATTTTATTGAGGATTTATTTTGGAATTAGAAATTAGAAGCCTAAATGGCTCAAGATAGTACAAATGATGAATTGAATTATTTTAATTTCGAGTATCGGACCATATGGGAGCTTAATTAAATATTCGATTAAGATTTATAAAATTGAGATTTGATTAATTGGGTCCGAATTTGAGTTAATTAAGTTATACGAAGTAGGAATTAAGATTATTATGAATTAAATTTATTTATGAGGTGTTCAATTGAATATGTATGTAATTTATTAGTGAAGATTTTGAAATTTAATCTGGAATTGAAGGCCTTAATGTTGTGAGAAACCAAAATTGAGGATATAAAATAAGTTTCATTTAATATTTGGAGCCTTTTGGGAGTTTGACTAAAAATCTGATTCAAAATAATAAATTTTAATATAATTAATTGGGCTCTAAAGGAAGTCAAATTAGACAAATTAAATTATGTAAAATTAATGATTAGTTGTAATTAATTTAATTATATGTTAATTAAGATTTATTAAGACTAAGTGTTATTTAGTTAAGCTAATCTAAATCACAAATTAAATTAAGGGAGAATCTAGAATTGTGAGTGTGTGTGGGTGTGCAGAGAAACTTGTGTGGGTGTACTGAGAAATCTGATTGTGTGTATATGTATAAGTGATGTGCTGAAAGCTTGAACCAAGGTGCATGTGTGCAATATGTGTCAACAAGAGAGGTTTGCATGTGTGTATATGTATTGAAAGATTTGAATGAAAGCCCATTTGGGTGTTGAGTCCGGATCCTCTGCCATGGTTTCCTACAATGGTTCCTGCTGTAGCTCAAAACGGCGTCGTTTTGAGCCTCTTTTTTTCTTCTTCTTGTACTCTTTTTCTTGTCTCTCTCAGTTGAGAACTCTAACCCACATTGTGAGCAAGAACAGAGAGACGTTTGAGGAGGACGATGGTGGCGAGGCGCAGTGAGATTGGCGGCGATTCTTGACTGAGAGAAATGCATTTCTTTATTTCCCCAATTTTCTAACCAAAAAGAGAAATGCATTTCTTTTCTCCTCAAATCACCAGGATTGTAAGAGCCATTTTCAGCTTTCAGAGTACATAGTTCCATAGTTGAAAACTCTGCTTATTTAGCATAACTTGATCAAAACATCATTGTATCAAATTTTTAACAAGAAATTACAGAGAACCATATCTAAAGAGTTGAAATAACAACAATTAAAAATAAAATCAACACAATTTTGGCACCTGAACAATTACCCATTCTCAGAATTCTTCAATTCTTTTAACAAATCATGTGAAAATGCGTATATACATATGGGATTTGATGAGCTTAAAACCAGAATACGAAACTAGAATCCAAATTCAAAAACCCAGATCAAACTCTGATTGTTTCATTTTGTGGGTTCTGACTTGTGCTTTGTAGGATTAGAGATTTGCTGGTTTGTTGGTTTTTTGGTTTCCTAGTGCTTTGTTCTTCCCTCCTATCGTCTATGGAGGATTGGAGATTTATGAATCTTGGAGTTGGAGTTGGAGTGAGATATGTGAGTGTGGGATAAGAATCAAGTTGATCTCACTTCGCCTCGCCGCCGATCTCACTTTGCCTTGTCTCTCTTTCTTGTTCTTGCTCACAAGGTGGATTAGAGTTGTTAACTAAGAGAGACAAGAAAAAGGGCAAAAGAAAAATAAGGAGAAAAAGAAAGGGCTCAAAACAACGTTGTTTTGAGCCACAACAGGAACCATTGTAGGAAAGTATGGTAGAAGATCCGGACTCTTTGGGTGTTCTGTTGGGAGCAAACCCATGTAAGAGACAGAGAGTATTCCGTGTACTTAGTTGCTGGAGAAAAAAAAGGGGGGGAGTTGCTCTATGTCAAGAAGGGAGAGATAGAGCTCAAGGAAGCATGGGTCTAAAGAAAGGAAAAGGAAATTCAAAAAAAATTCATCACTTAAGAACTCTAGGTATGGAATTTAAGTTCAAATCTTGTTGATAAAGCACCTAAAAGCTGAAATTAAAAAGGATTTAGATTCAATTTCATGTAATCAAAAAGAAATGAGAAAGAAGATGAAGAAAATCAAGTTAGGTTTAGGATTATGGAAATAAATTTGAAAATTAATTAGCTTGAGTTTGATTTTTATTATTCTTCATAAATTTGAGGCTCATCCTTACATGCATGTTAGAATTTCAACGTTTTAGATTAATTCATGTGTAAAAAGACTTATGAGATTAAATTTGGGTTTAATATGAAGAAAATTAATAAAAACCTGAATTAGGGCGATTCAAGAATTAAATTATGATTGGATTGTGAAAATATAAAATTAGTAGTTTTGATCTTAATTTCTTACATGCAAATATTTATTTAAAAGAGTTTTATAATTTCAATTTCGTGAATTAAGGGAGTTTGGAACCATGTTTATGGAATTTGAAAGTTTAAAAAAGTTTTGTAAGAAAATAGGCTTTGAGCAAAAATGGTTACATGCATGTTCTTGGAAAATAATTCGTAATTTCTTCATATTTGATTTTGGTTTTGAAGTTGTTTATACATAAGAAGTTCATGTTTTCAGAGAAATCCATGGGTTGTATATTCAATGTCATGATTCATCCTTTAAAGAAAAGAAGTTTAGAAAATCTTTATATGCATGAAGTTTGATTCAAATTTTTGAGAAATAAAATGAGGGTTTCAAGCATATAATTTTCAATGGGTCATGTATTGATATATATATATATATATATATATATTTTTTGTAAGTACATTCATGATTAAGCCATGCTAGACCCCAAGTATTGAAATGGAATCTGGAAGCTCAACTTTTTAGCTTTGAAAACCCAGAATTCGTCACCATCGCTCGAGCGAAAAAGTTGTCGCTCGAGCATAGAATGTAAGCAACCAGTATTTTTGCGGACCAAGGGGTTCACTCGAGCGACCAATGTTGCGCTCGAGCAAAGAGCCCTGTTTCAAAAAAATTTGAAAAGTTGTTTCATATTTCGATTTACGTTCTCTTTCAGTTCCAAGCATTCTTTGGCAAGAATTATGACTTAACAAGATTAATAAACTACCAATCAACATAAATTAGTTGGTTAAAGAATAAGTCATTGACTTAGTAATAATTGATTAAGAAGCCAAGTAAGAAATTGGTTTATCTAGAAAAGAATAATTTAGTAATGAAAGAATATGTGAAACGAGAACCCGATTCATTTGAATAAAGAAAGAATAAGTAGACCTTTGAATTAATTAGACAGAAGACAAGAAAAGCCAAGTTTGATCAAGAAATTAATATTGTGTTTCAATGTGTATATGTTATGTTTTGTGTAGGTCACGCGCTATTATCTGCCTGATTTATCTGATTTGTTCCATCTGTCTGATTTGCTTCTACAGCTATCTGTGAGTAATAACTTAGTAAAACTATGTTCAAGTTAAATTATTTTTTATATATGAAATGAGATTTGTTTTATGAAATGTTATATTTTGTACTATGATTCATTGTCCAATTTTCGATAAGTATTTATGACAAGTATGTTATATGTTCTCGGTCCGGAGGTTCCTTTATGGAGCTGACAAGTTATTTGCACCCGGCTGGAGGTTCCTTTATGGAACTGACAAGTTATCTGCACCCGACTGGAGGTTCCTTTATGGAACTGACAAGTTATCCGTTCCTAGTCCGAAGGTTCCTTTATGGAACTAACAAGTTATCCATATCCGGCCGAAGGTTCCTCTATGGAACTGACAAGTATGATTTTTGATACTCTGTATGTGATCTGTTAGCGCTAATGGATGTACTATGTAAGATTAAGCATGAACTCTGATTTCTGTATGTGATTCAAATAAGAATATGAATATGAATCTATTTCTGATTGAAACCTGAATATGTATAAGACTCTGTTTCTAATAAGAATATGTTTTGATATAAACTTTGATTTCTGACTTTGTGATGGACATTATTCATTAAAACCCTTTACTTTGTTATTATTCACTAGGCTCAGCTCACTGTATTATTTATGTATGTAGATGATCATGCGCGTGACCAGGCTTAGAGGCATCTGCCTGGAATATGTTTTTGTCAGCCAACCTATGAGCCTCCCGTGGAGATTTCGGATATGTCAAGTGGTTATGGCTATGTGATTAAGTTCAAGTTTGTTTTCTTGTTTGGTTATGGCTATATATGATGACGTAAGGATGATGTGTAGATATGTATATAAAAAATTTTAAATTTTTCTGTCTCATATAAGTCTGCACAACTCAATGGATGTTGTATATTTATTATTTACTTTCGCTAGCCCCTAATATTATGTTAATCTGTCTCAAAGGCCTTCGGTAATCCTAGGATTACTGGCTGGTTATGATGCTAAACCTGTAGGGGTGGGTTTGGGTAGTGACAGGGGGCAGGAGTGGTGTTGGTATTGGTAGATGGGCAAATGATTGAGCAATCTATTTGTTTGGGGTTCAAGGCCTCAAACAACGAGGCAGAGTATGAGGCGCTAATTACAGGATTGAAACTAATAGTAGCCATGGAAGCTGATGAGGTGGCAGTTTTTTGTGACTCCCAATTTATTGTTAATCAAGCAACGGGTGAGTATGCAGCCCGAGATGAAAGGATGATAGCCTATGTCAAAGAGGTTATCAGACTGCTAGCTTTGTTCCAGGATTTTCGACTACAACAAGCTAGCTGAGATGACAATCATCATGTTGATGCCTTGGCAAACTTGGCTAGCGCAATAAAATCAGGGGAACTAAGGATAATCATGGTTGATTACTTGGCAAGACCAAGTGTGGAGCCTCTGATAACAGAATATGAGGCAATGTGCATAGAAATGGGTCCAAGTTGGATAGATGTAATAGTAATGTTCCTCAGGGATGTCAAGTTACTAGACGACTGAAAAGAGGCGCACAAGACCAGGTTGAAGTCGGCCAGGTTCTGCCTATCTGGAGAAGACCATCTGTATCGAAGATCCTTCACTGGACCTCTACTCCGGTGTGTGCATCCCTCTCAAGTAGAGGACTTTTTTTTATGAGATTCATGAAGGAGTTTGTGGAAGCCATGTATAGCGATCCCGGGTTTACCCTTGTTGTACAGTGATCCGGACATGTGTCCGTGGATGTTGGTTGTTGTTTATTATTGTGTTTGCATCCTTTGTACTTTGTATATATTGAGTTATGGAATGTGTTGGGCAGGTTTGTTACAGGTTGGTTGTGTTTGGGAGCCTAGTGTTGCTGCCTAGATTTTTGGTCCTTCGCTCGAGCGAGGAGTTTGTCGCTCGAGCGAGAGTGGTGTTGCGTCTGGTTCTGGACCTGAGAGCTGTCTTTCTTGGCTCGAGCGAGCTTCCTTCGCTCGAGCGGTCTGGGTTTTTCTTCGCTCGATCGAGAACTGGCTCTAATGGAAGCCAAATTAGATTAATTAAATTATGAGAGATTTATGATTAGTTATGGTTAATTTAATTATATGTTAATCAAGACTTATTAAGAACAAGTGTTATTTAATTAAATTAATCTTAATCATAAATTGAATTATGGAAGGATCTAAAATTGTGGGTGTATGTGAAGTGAGGGTGTGCTGAGAAATCCATGTGGGTGTACTGAGAAAGCTTGCACTCTCTCTAAGATTTCATCTCCCTAGAGTGTGCATCTAGCCTAGGGCCTTTGTTAAAAAGGTAGAGGGTGTTGAGAGCTTCGATTTAATCTGAAAAAGTTTGGATTTGGAGCAAGTTGATCTTGGAGTCTTCATCTCCTTTTGGGCTAAAACTTCAAGGTAGGGCTATCCTACTCCTCTCTATGGGTTTTGTCTTTAAATTTTGGTATTTTGAGATGTTGGGCTTGGTTTGGTAATTTTGTGAAAGTTTGGGGCTTTTGTGTAATTTTACAAAGGTTGGGGTTTTATTCATAATAAACCTAGATGCATGTTTGGTATGAAAAAATGGAATGATTGTTGAATCATTGATGAAAATGGGACCTAAGGGTTGAAATGTTAATTATGGGAATTGACCTAATTACATTGTTTAATTAATTGGGATAATTAATTGAGAAGATTGATGAAATGAAATGTTGATTGAATATCCATTGTGCATTTATTTTCTGTTTAGAAATAACTGCTTTGGGCTATCGGTGGAGGATAGTCGTGATTGTTGTAGACAATGTATGTTGATTAGGCAAACTGAAACTAATCAATGAAATGTGTCATGGAACTTGACGGTTAATTGAATACATTAATTGTATGTATTGTGTGATTGTATATAGAACCAATGTGTTTATATACGTTGTGTGTAAAGGAGGAGATAGGGGATGTACTCCGCGGTTTAGGGGAAGATAGGGGATGTACCTCTAAACCGGTTAGTGTTGGGAGGAGATTTGGGATGAACTCCGTAGACACAGCTCATATGCTTGTCTAGAGAAGTGAAGATAGAGCTTATATGCTTATCTTTGTGAAGTGTGGATACAGCTTATATGCTTATCTGTGAATGTGGGATATTGTTGTTATACATATCTGTGAATGTGGGATATTGTGGTTATACATATCTGTTGAGAATGTGGATATAGCTTTTATGCTTATCTGAATGTGAGATATAGTTTTTATACATATCTGTGGAAATAATGATAGAGCTAGCATGCTTATCTGTTGAAAAAGGGAAAATGAAAGGTAACTTAGACTCATAAGTTGTATGACATAAATGTGTAATTTATGTGCATGTATCAGTGTTGACCATCTATCAATTGCTAATATTTTAGTCATTGTCCATGGTTGGTTTAGTGTATTTCTACTGGGCTGTGGCTCACCCTATATGGGAATATCATTTTCAGGTGCAGGAAGCATGCCACCTCCAAGGACATAGCTGGGAGGCTAGTGGCGGACATACTTTTGTCGCTTAACTTTTGATGTAATACATGTAACTTCAAGCCCAAGGCTTAATGTGTAATCGAGTTAGTACTCTTTTGTTGTAACCAAGTGTTAACTTGGAAAACTGTAAGCCTGTAGGGCATTTTGTTATGATGTTAACATGTAATACTTATGTAATGGAACTCTAATGAATAAAGGAATGTGGTTAGTTTAATGTTATTTTTTTTTTAGGGCGTTACACCATGCATGGGGCATGTCAGTTGCCCATAGAGCCATCTCCCAGGGATACTGGTGGCCATACATGCAAAAGGATGTCGAAGCCTATGTTAGAAAGTGTGAGAAGTATCAAAGGTTTGCACCTTTGATACATCAGCCAGTAGCAGATCTGAACCCAGTGTCCAGTCCTTGGCCGTTTGCACAGTGGAGCATAGATCTGGTAAGACCACTGCCACAGGCAACTGGACAAAGAAAGTTCTTGTTAGTAACTACAGACTACTATAGAAAATGGGTAGAGGTTGAACCCTTTGCAAAGATTCGAGATATCGATGTGAAGAACTTCATTTGGAAAAACATAATAACCAGATTCGGGATCCCAAGGGCCATTATAGTAGACAATGGCACTCAGTTTGACAGTAAGCTGATTAAGAGCTTTTGTGCAAAATACAAGATCAAAAACTATTACTCTACTCCTAGTTTCCTCTAGAGTAATGGTTAGGCAGAAACATCCAACAAGACTATCTTGGATGGGATCAAGAGAAGGTTGAAAGCAGCCAAGGAAAAATGGGTGGAAGAATTGCCCAATGTTCTGTGGGCATATCGGACTACGCCGAGAAGATCAACTGGGAAGTCTCCTTTTGCCATGGCTTATGGCACTGAAGCGGTCATCCCACTGGAAGTCGGCATCCCTGGCATCAGAATTTAGGGAGTGGAGAATGGAACTAACGAGGCATTCCTAACCCAAGATTTGGACCTGTTGGAAGAAAGAAGGAAGATAGCAGCAATTCGGCGGGGGGCATACTAGCAGTAGCTTGCGAAGGCTTACAACAAGAAGGTCAACCCAAGAGAGTTCAAGGTTGGGGACCTTGTCCTGAGGAAAGTTTCCGGTAACAAGAAGGATCCTAGGGAGGGAAAACTTGGCTCAAACTGAGAGGGGCCTTATAAAATCATCTTGGTTGCCAGCAATAAGGCATATTAGCTTGAAGATGCTGATGGCAACGAGTTGCCATGACCTTAGAACACCTGCAATCTAAAGTTTTTCAATCATTAGTTTTTGTCTTTTGAGATTTATGTAATTATTTTATTAGCCGATGTTTTAATAAAACACTAGTTGGATTTTGTTTTTATTCTTGTTGAAATTTGTGCAATAAGGTTGAGATGTCTTATGACGATGTTTCTGAATGAAACATGATGAATAACTTAGACTTGCCATATGGTGGAGTTGAATTCAACTTGCCTATGGTAGAGTTGAACTATGTTGGCGATGTTTTCGAATGGAACATGACGAATAACTTAGACTTGCATATGGTAGAGTTGAATTCTACTCGCCTATGGCAGAGTTGAACTAAGTTGGCGATGTTTCTGAATGGAACATGACGAATAACTTAGACTTGCCATATGGTAGAGTTGAACTAAGTTAGCGATGTTTCCGAATGGAACATGACAAATAACTTAGACTTATCATATGGTAGAGTTGAATTATATTTACCAATTGATAAAGATGAACTAAGTTGGCGATGTTTTCAAATGGAACATGATGATTAACTTAGACTTATCATATGATAGAGTTGAACTAAGTTGGCGATGTTTCAAAATGAAACATGATAAGTAACAGAGACATCGAGGTAAAGAACCTTGGCTAAAAATTTTTGGATTCAGGCTTCGACAAAAGTCCGAGATGCAAGCTTAATGAGAACATAAGTGATACTTAGGTTCACATTAGGGGGTAGGAAGCAGGAATAGGCTTAACACTTGTTGAAATTTTTTAAGAATTTACAAGTTGGAGTCAGCCGAGGTAACCAGATGAGGGGTTACCTGAGGTATTTATTAGCCGAGATAACCAAACAGTTTGTCAAAACTTAGAAGGATTAAAAGAATGAAGTATTGACTAAAGGACAGTAAGCACAAGTAAAAGAGGTAACACTTGTTACAGGATACTTAAAGAATTTTTATGAAGTGCCAATCTGTCGACATCACAGCAAACAGTGGATTCCGAGGCAAGTTGGTCAGAGGTGACCAACTAAGGATGCACCCGAGATAAAATAGTTCCGAGGTGATACATGCTAGATGTGTTCCAACTTGAAGTGATTATACAGTTAATGTATACTTGTAAGAATTGCAATATTATTCTAAGTATGGAAGCATACAAAGTAGTGAAGGCAGATAAAACATGCATGAAGAGAACGTTCAACACTTAGTAAAAAAAAAGAACTTGCATTTAGAAGAAGGAACACGATTCACAGACAAAAAAGCACTTCAGCCTAGTAAAGAAAAGACTTGTTCAAACTACAAAGCATAGGGCACGTCGGCCACAATAAAGCTAACATTGTTCAACACAAAAAGTTACAACTGCAAGAACAAAGTACAAAATAAAGGAAAAATCCTAAGTACTGGAAACATTGGCATTGATCTTGGATTGCTCAACCTCGGCTGTTGGCGTTGTGTCAGCCTCGGTTGGCAATGTTGTCTCTTTTTCCACCGTTATCTCGACGTCTATTTCAAGCAGGGTTTGGTCCAAGCTCTTCTCGGCTATCTGAGCCTCAGCCTCAGATTTTGTTTGGTTAGGAGAAGCACCTTTGGAAACCAGGTCCTCCTCATCATCATGAGTCAAGTCTAGGACTTGATCATTTAGAGTGGCAGACTTGGCCCTAGTATTAACTTCCATTTCTTCATCAGCTCCTTCATCGACTTCCTCTTCGTCGACCTCATCGTCTGACTCTTTGGGAGTTGGAGGGAAAGGAACTTAGAGCTGGTTGATGTCACGCAGGGGGGAATCCATTAGGATAGAGAGTTTGTTAAGGGTTGCTGTCCAGCTGAGATAAAATCCCCAGTTACAAGCTTGGTTGACCTGGGCTTTGTAGGTGTCACGCACGTCGGCTTGGCGTTCGGCATAGGCCTTTCTATCGGCTGCCTTAATCTTGACCTCTTTGGTAGCCAGGGCCTCTTGGAGCTCGGCCTTGGCTTCTGTGGTTTCGGTCTTGGCATCCTTGATCTCGGACTTGAGTACCTCATCCACAACCTTGGCCACGTCAATTCTCTCCTCAGCTTAGTCTTTCGCTCGTCTGGCAGCTTTGGTCTGATTTAACAGAGTTTTGATCTTGGCCTCGGCATTGTTTAGGGAGGCAAGGTAGCCAGTAGTGTCTTGAGTCTTTTGGACCAGCTCTTTCTTGAAAACCTCGATTTTCATTACAAAAGAGTGGACGTGCTGGATGGTCTAAAAGCAAAGAAATGAACAAGTTAGTAAAATTTCTAAAGTATGAAATACCTAATATAAAAAGTACAAGTGTTGAGGACTTACCAGAATATAGTACTGCATCATCAAATAAAAATTTTCATATTTAGTGACCTCAGCCATTCAATTTAGATCCGTAGGCAGAAGCACTGTTGTAGAAAGCGTGGCTCTGACTTCAACGCTGTCAATGGCACTATCGGCGACCTTTATTGGTCGGTCCCCAACCATGATTGAAGGGGCCCAGGGATCATTGGCTTTCAAAAAGCCTAGGCCTGTTATACCCTCGGTCCTCAGCTTCTTCGATCGTGCGGTGTGGGACGGCTTGGCCTTGGCGGGCCTCTTCTCGGCAACAAAGGTGCTTTTCTCGATCTCGGCCAATTTGGAGATTGACACGGTGTCTTTAGACTCGATTTGGGTGATAGAGGCTTTTGCCTTAGCCCTCTTCACCCTTTTTGATTTGGACTTGGGTTGGGATTGAGATGGTGAAGAAGATTGAACTGTGACAACCCTTGCCAAGTCGGCCAAGAGATCTTCAACAATGGCTTTACTGTGACCCATATCCTCAGCAGTCACAGCAACGGTGACTCTAGTGCCAAAATGGATTGCAGGAAGGGCAATTGAAGGATTGACAGGATTAAAAGTCGACGCCTCAGACTCTTGGCATTTGCGGCTCTGAGTTCTACCGGCCGGAGTGTTTGGTGGAGCACGATGTCAGCGTTGGTGCTGGGATATCGGGATAAGTTGGGGGGCAGAGGTGGATGGTTGCTTTACTGGATCTGAAGAAGAGGCTTGGTCTAGCCTTGGGGACGAAGTGGCTGGAGGAGTTGTAGCAGATGGGGGAGTCTTGCTTCGGCGGGGAACGTCGGGTAGAGCCGACTTGTAAGTCAGGATATAGTTAAGCAACAACGGGACTTTATGCTTCTCAACTGGTAAACCCAAGAGCCTTTTCAGACCGGGGCTTGAGAAGGTGCTCTAGCGGAAGTCCTTTGACAGTTGGGAAAGAACTGCAAAAAACCCCAAGTAAATGTTAGTATAAAAAGATAAGTTAACAAGTCTTAACAGAGATAAGGGCATGGGATGACTCAGTTCTTACATTTGTTTTCTCCAAACACTGCTCGGTGCAGAGGAAAGAGACGAAGATCGTCATCAGAAGCAAATTCCCAGTTGCCCGAGATGATCAAGTAGTCATCTCCAGCGCCCTTGTTGGAGTTAGGGAGGTCAGATATGAGTTTGTAGGTGGTGGACCTGGGCTTGAGGTAATATATGCAACCTTTCTTTGACTTAAGGCCACACATGGTATAACAGTATTGAATGTTGGCTAATGTAATCCTAGCTTTTTCTCGATGTGCTAGTTCGATTATACCATTGATAACCCTATAGGAGTTGATGGCTAGTTGCATAGGGTTAAGCTTGGAGTAGTGAAGAATGTACCTAGCAGGGTGTCTAGAGGGAATCGAAGTCCACACTCTATGAATGCAACGACTGGGAAGGGCATGGAATCTCCATCAGGCATGATACAATCCTCTTCCCCAGCCAACCTGATTTGCACGTCGGCTGGGATGAAAAACTCTCAACGGAAGTACTCCAGTTTGGTCAGGGTGTCTACTTTCCACTTAAACATACCCATGATCTCGGCTTAAACTATTTTGTGATGGATTTCAGAGGAAAGACACTGGTAGAAGTTTGAGAACCTCGGCTACACTTAAGAAAGTACTAGGGTGAGGATTGAGAAGATCTAAAGGGAAATTTGTTTCGGTTTTCCTAGGTGTATGATTTCTGGCAAATCCTAAACCTAAATCTACAAAGATTAGAGGCAAAGATCTGAAAACAAGCAAGAAAAACATAAAAGGAATATGATTCAGAATTAAAAAGAATCAAAGGAAAACAAAATTCAAGAATCAAATGAAGCAGAAATATAGAGAGAAACATAGACGTGGAAAGAACAGTGCCAGACATTCAAGAACACAAATATGATCAGTGCAATATAACAATACTATTGAACACCCCAGAAGTACAATAACAAACTTCAAAGAATGAGGCATACTCGAGAATGGAAAATGGCTCATACTATTCAGAAAATGAAGTGAAAGCAGAGAAAACAGGGTATGACTATGAATACAAATGCAAATTCTACAACAACATATACAATGTGAAACATATGGCAAGAGGAAGTTATATTGAAGGACATATTCAAAGAGTAGTAAAGAATTGAAGAAGGAAAAGAAAAAATTAAAAAACTTACCAAGTAGGGCCAAGGAAACAATGCCAGAGTAATACTCGTCGGAATTAGACAGTAACAGTCACCAGAGCGGAACAATGAGCCCCTCGCCGGAAGCGATGGACGGCGCAATTGTAGGAACTTGATAGAACTTGAAAATGGCAGAATGTAGAGAGAAAATCTCGAACAAGAGGGAAATTGATTTTTGCAAAAAGTGAAGAGTCGGGGGGAGAGAGAGAGAGAGGAGTTTTTGTAAAAAATACGAAAAGGCAGCAAAACATAATGAAATGCTTTGGACAACGTGCTTGTCAGGCGGTGTAGGCAAAAATGACGAGCCCTAACAGTACGTGTCAGGTACAAAGCAATGAGAAAAGGACACATGTATAAAACGGTTAAAAAAGCTATGAGTTTAACTTCTCGAAGTAATGAAGCAATAACCTTGGTCAAAGGAGTGACTTTGTTTGAGATGCTTAAAGAAATTAATTCTTGATTTTTGGTTCTTGGTCCTTGATAGAATGGGCAGCAAAGCCTTGGTTACTTGAAGCCGACTAGTCATAATCTCAGACGGAGAGATGAATGGATTATTAGCCGACATGCTATATGAACAAACAATGTAGGTTCCATTACCTCAGGTTGTCGATGTAATAGAACCTAGGGGGCAATTGTGGGGACGTATTTTGTGAATGACAACACTTGGCTAAGGTGACGCCGAAGTGTCAGTCGAGGTGCCACGTGGCTTGGTCATGCGCCCAGATGTTCTCGGCTAGGCTGAGGTTATCTGCAGAGATGTCGGAATTTGAGATAAGCGAATAAGGGACAAGAATCTTAGACGAAAGAGGGTTCTAGTTTGGATAAGGATAAAGTTCTTAGGGAGTTTATCCCTATCTAGATGAGAGTCCAAGATGAGCATTGAGCGTAAGTCCACTAAAGTGAGGCTTCTAAAGGGATCAGGTCACTGCTGGTTATAAAAGCAAGGCACCCTCATGGGTCTAAGGTAAGTTCTTTCTTATGAGTTTAAGCACAATTTGCTATCTTTGAGAGATATTGATTACTGACTTGATCGTCGGAGTGCTCCCAAGTGGACGAACCACCGCCAAATTTTCATATTCTTGTGCAGATTGTTGGGCTTAATCTATTCTGTCGGTGCTCTCCAGTTGAGTTCCCCATTTGGTTGTGTAGTCGGAAATCAACACCCACACTACCCATCTAAAATCCACCACAAATCTTCATTTTATTCTCTAAATATTTCCTTCCAAAATTACCCAATTAATATATTTTTAAATTTTAAATTTTTGTTAAATATATTTATTATTAGACTCATTTTGAAGGTATAATTTTAGGGGTTTCATAAATCCCTTTTCACCTACTTATATTCTATTTAGTTTAAATTATTTTTTTATATATAAGTCTTATGAATGATATAATTACCAAAATATCCATAATAATAATAGGGTGAAATATGCATTAATGTTTACATTGACAGTGTGAATATGAACATTTACATTGTCAAATTTATTTAATGTAAATGTTCATATGATCAAGTTGTTAAGGGTTCAAAAAATATTTATAAAGGTAAAATTGATCATAAAATATCTTAGATATGAGAATCAAAATTTGGCGGATCAAATGTCCAAAATAATAGGACTTATTAAAACACAAGAATATCTTATAGACTAATTGGGATACAAGTACTTGAAAGAGGACTTTCTAATAAATTTCCCATAATTTTAATCTTTTTAATAATATCAAATTTATAAAAAAAAATAATATATATATATATATATATATATTAGAAGGTATTTGTATTTTATAATATACTATAAAAAATACAAAAAGATATATTTGATATATAAATTTGAAAGCAAAGAATCTTGAGGACAAAGTTGATATTTAAAAAAAAAATGAGTAGTGTTATTGAGTTGTTCCTTCATTTTTCATACTCCTTCCAAATATGAAAAGATCAACCATTTCTCATCTTAAATGGAGATGATTTTAATATATGCAAATGCTCTTAACATAACTTTTAAGCTAAAGCCTAAAAAGATACCGTTTGCATGCCTGATATTATTATTATAATCCCCAAATTTTGTAGATTTGAGTGTTTTGTTGATCATTTCTTGCAGTGTCATTATGCCAGCATTCAAGGATGGATTTAGGGGTGCGGGTAGGGGCAGTCATACTCTCAAATTTTTTAAAAGTTAGGTATATTATACTAGTAATTATTAAGATAATTTCAAATTGGGCCACTTCGCACTCCTAAAATTTTAGTCGTTCGTATCCTTCAAATTATTTACATTACAAAATTTTAAAAATAGTTTCTAAATTGAGTTTGATCAAATATTGATATATTCTATTCGTCATCTATATTATTTTTTATATTTCTATATAGTTTAAAGTCACTTGTATCCTTTTATTTGTTTTTATTTGTTACTATTTTTATTTTCTACTCATATGCATTTACATGTTTTTTCTTTTATAAATTATTTTACATTCACTCTTGTTTGTTCAGTCTCTAAAAATAAGAGTATTGTCCAAAAATAAAAATATTGTCTATTTCAATTTGACATTCTTAAAATAAATTAATAAAATTTAATATCGCTTATTGAAACAGATTATCATTATATTCATAAAAATATACATTTTCAATTATAATTTTTTTTTCAAAACTAAACTGCGTAATAAGATGGAAGATAATTTTGTAGCAGGTGTAGGCGCGCCCTTGGGCTTCATTGCTACTACAGATCTGACTCAATGTCACGGTTTTTAATCTGATCTCACAATGTGCGATGTGAGATTGATAAATCACCAAAGAGTTCAAATCCGGCAAATTGTTTTGGAAAACTGATTTTTGTAAAGAAGTGCCAAACATGGACTGCTTTGCCAGATACAGAATCGCCACCTAAATATTTTATTTTTGAGGAAATTTAGGAAACCTTGACTCATGCCTAAAGCCACGAGTCCGTCATCGCCAAAGTTGCCTCGGCTCGGGAACTTGGATACGATTGGGGAAGGTCATCTATGAGCACCCCCGCTCGCCCGATCAAAGATTGGCCTGTACTAAACATGATATCTTGTTTTTGAAAAAACATGTGTTCTTATTCCGGTTAATTAGCTAGAATTACAATGTGATGCGCACAGCAAACAAGTATAGACTAGATCGCCTAATTTGGAACAAAACATTGCATATCCGTTTGTTTGGAAAATGGTTTGAAGTGTGCTACTCGTAAGTAGGCTAAAATGCGGATTTGATGAATTGTTCCAATTCAAGTAATCCAACCTTCACCCACAGGCATTCAGGCAGTTAATCAATTAAGCAAACAGCCTCATGGCAAGCATGCTATCATGGCAACACTCACACACATGCAGTATGCTAAAGCGTAAACACTCGCAGTGTACTTCGAGCCAAAACAAAGAACTGGTTAGTAATCAATGCATGATCCTAGTTCATGTTAAGATGGCTAATGCAATGCATGCAAAATACAACTAGAAATAGGCTCGGCTATTCTAAGATGGCATATGAAAATGCAACTTTATAACATGTATTCAAATCGGTATTGAAATACGATGCAGTTAGTATGATGCGCCGAGCCCGGTGCATGCAATATAGATGAATGGATGCACGCATGCAAAGGATAAGGATGCTAATTGAAAATATGCCCTAGAACTAACCATTGTAAGCGGTTAAGTAAAATGGAGAAAGACGTGGGATTGGAAGACATGCACACACGCATGCACACTTATTACAACAGTTGTGTCCTCTCGATGGAGGGTCCGAATGAATAATACATGCCAACTAATTAACTAACTAACAAGCTAATTAATTATTACACAACCAAATTGAATAATAAACAATCTACTTACTAATTATTACAACACTTAATTAATTAACAAATTAACTAATTAAATTACAAATTAAAGCTAACTAACAAGTAAGCATTAAAATGTGTAAACTAGGCTGCCTTAGCTCTGCCTTGAACAAGGAAGGATACATGCTCTTGATTCCCGTCCCGAAAAGCTCTCTAGTTGCTCTCTTGAGGCTTTGTCTGCAGGGTGTCCTTGAGAACTTGCTGTTGGAACTTACCAAAAACATGTCTGGGGAATGCATCAGTAGCCTGCCGGCCATGGGGAGCCACTACCGACCAAGAGTGGGCACTGCGGGCCAAGAATGAAGGACTGCCGGCCATCTGCAAGGCACTGCCGGCCACTGATGTGCTGGGACACCAAGCTGCAACAGAGCACAAAATAGAGAAAATGGAGGGTCTCCCAAGGGTATGTACGCACTATGCCACCCATATCACCTCGAAACATCAAGGGAGAGGCATAATCGGATCCACGACCATCAATCATGCATTCCGATGCATGATGGCCAAAGATCCAACTTGTGCAAATCAATGTAAAATGAATGCACAAATAAACACATAAGTGCCTAGAACTCTATCATGGATCATCAAGAGCGGTCGGCGACCGAGAATTGAGGCACGTTTCATCACTTGAAGTATGAAACATCCCTTGTTTCTTGTGCTCGGATTAATACTTAAAAAAGCTAATGGCATGCACAATGCTAATGCTTACAACAACTAGCATACTCAATGCGAATGTCAATTAGTATGCTCAATGCAATGGTGGCATACTCAATGCAATATACATAGCATACACAATGGACTTAAACCAAAAGGGTAGACCTCAGTCGTGCTCCAAATCAGTGGCCATAAGTGTTGGAATAAGGGCACAAAAGCAAGGTATGCATGCACAATGCATTAGCCCAAGAATTAAAGCATGAGGACACAACTCTCAAACATGAGCAAAAAGTGATAATCATGATAATGTGGCAATGAGGTAATCTCTAAAATCATGCAAGGAGTGATGCCAAACCACCCAAACAAGTCAAACATAGCATGCAAGAAAGCTCAAAGTACGAAGCCAACAAAGGGACTTAAACCATGGCCATGCAAGGCAAGCCCCGAAGGACTAAGGGCACCTAAAACAATCCCTATGCAGGTCAAGGTGAGACTAAAAACATGCTTGAACCTAGCCAATACAAGCTAGAACAAAGGTAAAAAACATGGAGCATGCAAGGCTACAAAAGAGGTATTGCATTACACCTATTAAAACCAAACATGTCATGACTTGGACAGCATAAAACAGAGTTACATCATGGTATAACAAGACCCAAAATGCACTGATATGATGACCCAAAGGCCTAGGCTTAATGGCATGCACAAAAATTCATTCATGAGGCATAAAACACAAACTCTCCAAAGCATTTAAAGCATGTCAAATGCAGGTGTATGACCAGATTTCATGGACTGAAATAACATTCAAAATGATGGCAAAGCATGCAAACATCACATGTATGGCATGGTAGAGGCCTCAAAACCCAAGGCTAGCCAAAGCATTTATACTATAGCTGTACAAAACATGAGTGATATGACCATGGTAGCCCAAAATAGTCCTAGAACAACCCAAAATAAGAATAAAATCATGCTGAAGCAAAGCCAAAATATGCTGGAATGATGAGTCAAATCAACATGCATATAAGGCTAGTAAGCAAGATTTGTTCTACAAGTGTATGGAGCATACAAAAGATGACCAAACCAACTTTAGACAGAGTTATGTCATGGAAAAACATCACCAAAAACATGCTGAAATGGACTCAACATAAGCTAGGCAAACATGCTACTTTGATGAGCCACAAATGGGATTACACTACACATATAAGAGGCATGCAAAAGATGACCAAACCAGCCATGGACAGAGTCAAGGAAGGTCCTAAAAGTCACAAAAAAGGAGCCTGAACCAAGCCTCAAAAGTATAGGGATACATGCTCCTTTGATACGCCAAAAACTCAAGCAAACAAAACAAAAAGAGAGGGGGTCACCCCCCACTGGTTTTAGGCCTCAAAACCACATGCCTACCTGTCACGACCCGAACCCGCCCCTATGGGTTAAGGACATAACCAGACAGTAATCGAAGGATTACCGACGGCCTCAAACCAAATCAGACATAACTCATCAGAGTAAAGGGGCCAAACGGAAGCAAAATTTAAAACTTTGTCCATAGAGCTGTGCTTACATGGCACGTCATAACAAACCATACATATACATGTTAATAACTCACATCAGAAACATAGTAGAATAAAGTTCTGTTCAGACAGGATCATTCAATCTAGGTCAGCCAATCAAAACTATACACAAACATACACCAAAGTCCTCGCCAACATGACAAAATATAAGAGAATAGCAAAAGGGCAAAGATCAGTCTCGTGCGTGAGACGTACGGCTAACTCTCCAAAACCTTAGTTGTTCCACGCAGACTTCACTGAGGCTGGGTTGGGACCTCTCTAGGCTCACTTACAAATACATGAATGAGCATGAGCGAAAGCCCAATGAATAATATCAAATAAGGAAGATGCATTAGAACAACGTACATCAGACGACCTTAAGCCCAATTCATATTTCTATCTAGTATATATATATCTATCAAGTAGCTGCGGTTTCAAACACATCAGACGGCCACGGGCCCAAACCATTCATGTCAGACTGGCCTTTGGCCCAACCATTCTTTCAATCATGTCAAACTGGCCTCTAGCCCATTCATTTATCATTCAGATCATACTGGCCTCTGGCCCATTCATTCTATCATTTAGATCATATTGGCCTCTGGCCCATTCGTTTATCATTCAGATCATACTGGCCTCTGGCCCATTCATTTATCATTTAAATCATATTGGCCTCTGGCCCATTTATTTATCATTCAGATCATACTTTCATTAGTGTTCATTAGTGTCAAACTATCATCCGTATCAGACTATCATTCGTATCAGACGGCCTTTGGCCCAATCACATGGCATAACAAATATTTGTCCCTAATTCAATGTAACAAACTTACAAGGCTTATGTGAAAGTAAGCAATTGGAAAAATAACATACTTCAGATATCTTTGTCAAGATATTATTCGCAGTGATCGGCTGGATGATTTGCCCTGGAGCTTGACCCTACACATTACATAACACATACGGGTCACAAATGATCCAATTCGTTCTTTAATTCACATATTCCTCTTGAGGCTTTATTCTTATCCCTTTAATTCATTTACAATGCTTAATGTATGCCTAAGAGTACTTAGAAGTGAAAGAGAACGGAAAACAAAACACAGAATGCACTTTCAAAATTTCAGAAAATAGGGTCCCCGCTCAAGCGAACCCATGAGGCCTGCAAAAGTACTGGTTATGTCATATTTACGCTCGATCTCGAATTCTGGCGCTCGAGCGGAAGGCCTCACTACATGGCTCTCCACTCAAGTGTGAAATTGCCCCGCTCTAGCGGACACCATGTCTGCAAAAATGTTGGGAGCCCGTTTTTCCCGCACGAGCGGCGGTTCCCCCCCTCGAGCGAACATCAAAATTTCTGAATTTTCCAACAGTGTTCTTGAGCTCAAACTCAACATTCAAATCATCATATCTTGTATTTTATGATTCAAACTTCACATATATTTGTACTAACATGATCCAACACCCAATTCATTACATTATGAAGCTCAATTTCACAAATTAATCACATGCATGTCCCAATTTACACCAGACTTATACCCAACATAACAAACTCATGCATTCAAAGCCTACACACTTATGAATTGTACATGCATGTGAGATATAACCCTTATTCTCAACTTAAATGATGAAGAGGTAGTTAAAAACATGAACGTCAATCAAAGATTTAACATGGATCATGTATTTCAAGCTCAAACATGCAAATCCAAAGCAATTTCTCCCATGCATGTGCATATTGACTTCCAATTCAACAAAACCAACTTAATTCAAGTTCTTTATCATTATTCAACCTTGAATTTACATATTACAAACTAAAATCCATGAGTTGAGGGTGGATTACTAACCTAGGAGCCTTGATCTTTACAAATTCTAGTTGAATCTTGAGTTCAACCTTCCAATTTCACAAACTTGAGCCAAACACGCAATTTCTTCTTCTTTCCCTCTCTATAGCCGACCCTCTCCCTTTCCCTTAGAGTTAGAATCAACCAATTTGAATAAAGGAGGAGAATTGAATGTCTAATGGCCCTTTATAGCCCCACTAGATCACATTATTTTAATATTAAATAATTGAGCACTTAATTAATCGTTCTGAATCTAATTATTTTGATCCGAACCAATTTTCAATTAAATTTCACCGTAGGCTCTAAAAATTATGCCAATCACAATGGTGCAATCAATTTTGGTTTTTGTGGCCGATAAGGCCTTCAATTTAAATTCTAAAGTAGATAATCAAACAGATATTCCTACAGTGAATAGATAGAAATTCAAAACCACATATTTTCACATAAATGGCACACATAATCATATTCATAATAAGGACCAATTAGCATAGTACGAAACATGGTTATCACACTACCACTGAAAATCCACTGGATTTCAGTGGCTAAAAGGCCAAACCAAGACTACCTCGAAGGCCTTAAAGCATGGTACAAAACAAGGCCAAACAAGGAAAACAAGAGGGTTGTGCACCCTTAACACCAAGAAGACCTTAAACAATCATCAAAAGCACTTAAATACAGAACTTTTTTCAGTTAAAAGCAAGGCCTAAAACAATATGCAAGGATGGCCAAAACGAGGTACAAATAAATGCTAAAATGGGAAATATACTCACCCTTGAAGATCAACTTCGAAACCAGCAACCTCAGGGGCCAAAAACCAATTTTCAGAGCTCAAGTAACACTCCCAAAAACCTCAGCCCAAAGATGGTGGTGTATCTCTATGTGTTGTAGTGTAAAAGTGCAAGAAAAATGGAGTTTAGAACACTATTCTATATAGAGAGAGAATGAGAAATATATATATAGAGAGAGAGAGGTCTTTCTTCTCTAAAATGGCTGAACTTATGCTAAGGAGAGAGGGCCTCTCCTTATATAGAAGAAAAACAATGCAAAGCTTGTTAAACAAGCTTGGCAAGACCTTCATCCCTCCATACACGTGTATGGAGGGGAAATGAGTGAAAACCAGTTGGCTCAAAAGATCTGGCGTGAAACCTACTGAGACAAGGGTTCTGCCGGCCATCAGCAGTGGCCGGCAGTGGCTCATTGATGGCCAGCAGTAACAAATACATGGCCGGCAGGGCCAAAATGGGGCTGGCAGTGCACCAAGAGAATCAAGCTGGAAGGGCCAATACATGGTCCAAAAAAGGGCAGAAAGGATACAGGGTTTGGAAAGCTCAAACCTGTGACGTTCCGCCGCGACAGTCGAGTACTCGACGAGCAATCGAACTAGTTGTTAGATGTACCTGCAAGCACAACTAAGTCTTGAAGACGGTCAAAAATGGGGTGCCTACATCATGTTACTTGATTATATTTATTGAGAAAGATATTAATTAAGATTTTGATGTCAAGTTTATCATAGATATTTTTATATATGTTATAAAAAGTGGTGATTACAACATTTTCAAATAGTTAACTTTATTAGATGGAGGTATAGTAATAGTTAATATTTTGTTAAGTTAATACATACAAAAAATATGTTCAATTATATTTTTGTTCTCAATTATGTTGACAAAGAATGTCCGATTAATAATATGATGGGTTAATTACATTTTATCCCTCTGTGGTTTTATACGGTAACACATTACCCCTCATGGGGTTTGTAAATGTACTTATAATCCCCCATAATTTGGAGTGATGTGCAAAAGTGACGGGACATTATGGAAGTGATGAAAAGACCAAAATACCCGTAGATATTTATAGCGCTTAGTGTAAACATCCCATTTTTTATGGCCCTTTAAGACTTGGATGTTCTTGCAGGTACATCCGATGACGAGTCTGATTGCTCACCGAGCGCTCGAAGTCCATGGTAAAATGCCACAAGTTTGAGTTTTACAAACCCTGCATTCATTTTGTCTCATCTTTGGACCATGTCTGATCTTTCTCAGCCTGAAGTTGTTGATGCCGGCCATGGCTTTTGTCCTGCCAGCCATTGATGTACCTTGCCGGCCATCAGTGTTTCCTGCAGATATTTTGTGCCAGCTGTTTGCATAAGTTCATGCATCTTTCAACACATGTATGGCTGGATGTTTGTGAAGGGATTTTGTATTTTCTATGTATAGGACCCCTCTCTTGCATGTGTGGGGGTTAAAAAATTTGAAGACAAAAAATTCTCTCTCTCTCTCTCTAGATTTCTCTCTTCCTCTTACAATTTTGTGCCTTGAAGCTTGTTTTCTATACACTTTTACATACGCTACCTTGATCAAAGTTGCTTCTCTTTGAGCTGAGGTTCCTTGAGACTTTATTTGAGCTCTAGCAAGAGATTTTAGCTTGGATTTGTGCCTAGAATTGTTCTTTGCTTCAAGAGGTAGTTCACTTGCTTTGTTCACTTGTTTAGCATACTTGTTTTCTCATCTTTCTAAATTGTTTTGAGGCTGGTTTTAAACTAAAAAAACCTCTATTTTTATGTCCTGAAAATGGTGTTTTGAACCCTTTTTTAGTTAGGGGGTGATTCACCCTTCTTGTTTCCTTGCTTGTAAAGCTTTTGGACCTTTATTCATCACTTTAAAACCAACTTTTTTGGGC
The DNA here is from genome assembly GCF_004153795.1 of Camellia sinensis. Classification (NCBI taxonomy): domain Eukaryota; kingdom Viridiplantae; phylum Streptophyta; class Magnoliopsida; order Ericales; family Theaceae; genus Camellia; species Camellia sinensis. Next base: position 1,316,492 of record NW_021024503.1, on the reverse strand, counting down.
CTTATAACCATTGAATTTCAGAAGTTTTTCAGTGGTAAAAAAAACTCATTTTGAAGTCCAAAATTGGAGGGGTTAGCCTTTCCTCCAGTGTCTTGTTTGTATGCCTAGGTAGCTTTATGTCTTAGCCTATTAATCTAGCTTGTTTTAGCTCAAGCTTAGCATATTTTTGCCTTTGCTATAACCTATTTTAGCTTTGTTTTAGGCTAGTTAGTTTTTTTGAGTCTTGTTTTGCATAGTTGTGGTGCAACCCTATGCATTAGTTTAATGTTTTGGCTTTTTGTGTCTTGAGTCCAGTATGTTTTAGACCATATTTAGAGCTGTTTTGCCTCTGTTTTTGGTTGTTTGTTTCATTTGAGCCTTGCATGGCATGGTTATAGTGTTAATTCCTTCACTAGCCTAGTGTTTTAAGGCTTCAACTATCATTGGTGTGAGTTGGTTGCATGTTTTTAGTGCTTTTATCATTTAATTTCAACACTTTTAATCTCGGCAACCTCCCTCATTTCTTCACTTTTTGGTTTTGTTTTGAAAGTAGTTTCAAGCCACTTGCTTGCCTAAGTGTGAAATGGAGGTGTTACACCTAATGGTTTAATCCCTTAAGGGGTTCATTACCAAGAGTGTAATGCCTCTTTCATGCCCAAAACAACTTGTGATTTGAGCCCTCTTTCCATTAGAGGACACTCACCAATAAACTTAATGGATTAATGAATGGCTTGGTAATTAAAATGTGTGAACAAATTTGACAAGTAAAAGTGACAAGATAAGCATGTCTTTGTGTTGCATTGCATGTGTTTAAATCGGACGTTAATTTGAACACAAAGAAAACAGGACATTTCATACTTAAAAGTGATGAAATATGCCACTTTCCTTGGTCTCCATTGCCCGTCTTATTTGTGCATTTATCGAAATTGTACAACTTGGATCTTTGGCCATCATGCAATGAAATTGCTTGATTGATGGTTTTGGATCCAAGCGTCACTCCTTTGAGGTTTTGAGATGATAAGGAGGGGTACAGTACAAACAAACCCTTGGAAAAACCTTGATTTTTCTCTGTTTGTGCTCTGTTGCAGTATGGTGATACAGAGCATCAGTGGCCGACAATGCCTCATCAATGGCCAGCAAGGCTTCATTTCTGGCCGATAGTGCACCTCTCTGGCCGGCAAGTGGCCGGCAGCAGCTGTAGCTTGACTTTTTTCCGCCCCCTTTTCGGAGAGCTCGAATTAGTCCTACAGTTCGGACTCCTGTCACGATTTTGAATCTAATTTTACAAAGTGCAATGTGAAACTGATAAACACCAAAGAGTCCAATCCGGCAAATCGTTTTGGAAAATCGATTTTGAATCAAATAATGCCAAAACTGGACTGCTTTTCCAGATTACAGAGTCGCCACCTAAATATTTTATTTTGGAAAAATTTAGGAAACCCTGACTCGTGCCAAAGGCCACGTGTCCGTCATCACCAAAGTTGTCTCGGCTCAGGAACTTGGGAACAAGAGGGGAAGGTCCTGAAATGAGCACCCCCACTTGCCCGATCAAAGATCAGCCTCTACTAAACATGATATGTTGTTTTATAAACTTCACGTGTTCTTATTCCGGTTATTAGCTAACTTTACTATGTGACGTACATAAGCAAGTATAGACTAGTCGCAAGGTTTGGAACGAATTCAACTTTTGTTTGTTTTTTAAAATGGTTTGAATTTGCCACCCTCAAGTGGGCTAAAACGCGGATTTGCCACCAAACATGATGGGCTTAAAACATGATTTACCACTTCGCAAAGTGGGCTTAAAACTCACATTCTTTGAATTGTTCCAATTCAAGCAACAAAGCCTCATCCGCAGACATTCATGCAGTTAATCATTTAAGCACATAGCCTCATGGCAAGCATGCTATCATGGCAACATGGCAATCACACTCATGCAAGCATGCTAAAGCGTAAAACCTACAGTGTACTCCAAGCCAAAACAAAAGCTAGTTAGAAATATACATGATCCTAACTATGTTAAGATGCCTAATGCAACACATGCAATAATGCAATAAGATAGGCTCAGCTACCTAATCATGGTATTTGCAACACTTTGATAACATGCTTTGAAACACATATTCAAATATGTATTGAAATTGACAATGCAGTTTGAATGATGCACCGAGCCTCGATGCATGCAAGACAAATGAATGATGCAAACATGCAAGCATAAGGTATGTTAATTGAAAATGACCATAATCTAACCATCGAAAGCGGATAAATAAAAGGGAGAAAGACGTGGGGTTGGAAGACATGCACACACACACGCACACTTATTACAACAATATGCCCTCACAAAGGAGGGTCTAAATGAATAAGCTAAGCTACACTAAGCTAAGCTAATTATTACAAAACGAAACTAATTAACTATTCTAGTTAATTATTACAACACAATTGAATAACTAGCTATGCTAAGCTAATTAAAATATTACAAAACGAATTAAGCTAATTAATTATAACATGTGTATGAATGAATTAGCTAACTTCTTCTATACTAACAAAAGCGATTCAATGGCCTCGAGGCAAGGGATGCATGCATGCATTGTTGCTTCACCCAAAAATGCCATTGCCTTGCCATCGGATGCCTCTGTTTGCATTCATTTGATCACCAAAAATTGTACCAACTTCCAAATTACCTCTACTCCAACACAGGAACACATTTGTACAAAAATTCACTGGTGGCCGGTTGGCTACAAAAAGTGGCTATTGGCCACCTTAACTGGCCGATCGGCTACTTCAAGTGGCCGGTCGGCCACCCCCTTTTCTGGACTTCTGCTTTTGCTCCAACAGAGAGCAACAGAGGCAAAATAATACATTTTCAAGGAATGTGTGTACTGCTACCCTCCTTATCATCTCTCAAGCTCAAAGGAGTGTAGCTCTTGGCTCTCAAGCCATCAACCAAGCATTTTCAATGCATGATGGCTAGAGAACCAAGCTTGTACAAGATTAATGAATGAACAAACAAGACCAATACAACCACCACCCTATCATGCATAATCAAGGGAGACGGTGACCAAGAAAAATGACACGTTTCATCACTTTGAGTATGAAACGTCCTATTTTTCTTGTGTTTAGATTAACATCCGATCCAAACATATGCAATGCAACGCAACATGCTTATCTTGCCTCTTTTACTTTGTTCATTTTGTTTACATATTTTACATTACCGATTAGTCCTTTAATCGATTAAGTCCAAAGTGATTGTCCTCTATTGGAAAGAGGGCTTGAACCACAAGTGCCTTGAGCATGAAAGAGGCCTCATGTTGTTGGTTAGTAGAAACCCTCAAGAGAGGATTAAAACCATTAGGCATGAGAGCCTCAATTCCACACTCAAGCTGACAAGAGGCTCAAAGCCACTTTCAAAACAAAGTAAAGAGTGAATAATAGAGGGAGGTTACAGATGTCATAGTGCTGAAATGGCATGCAAAAGGACACTAAAACATGAAAATAACACATACAATACATGCTAAGAGCCTAAAACATTAAGCTAGTGAAGCAACATGCAAACAACTCAAACACTTCATGCTTAAAGCCTCAAAGCAATGAACTAGTGAAGACCATTCCACTATAGCCATGCAATACAAGCCTCGAAGGACTTAACCAACCCAAAAAAGAGTTAAAGTAGGCCAAAATAGTTGCTAAAACATGCTGAAGTTAAGCTAACACAAGTTAGAATAATAGGCTAAACCATTAGGCATGCTAGACTAGTAAGCACAATTGCACTACAAGTACAAAAAGCAAGCAAACAATGCTCCAACCAACCCAAAACAGAGTTGAAACATGTAAAAATAGAACCTAAAACATGTTGAGATTAAGCTAAGTTAAGCCACAAAATCATGCTATCATGTGATGCTAACTAGGCATGGAAGTGAGACACAAGGAGGAGAGGCTAACCCCTCCATTTTTGGACTTCAAAACATACTTTCTACCACTGAAATAACTCTGAATTTCAGTGGTTTAAAGGCCCAAAAAGTTTGACTTTAATATTCTAAACGATGGTGTAAAGGCTCACACAAATAAGCAACAAGAAGGGTGGACAACCCCTTAGCACAAAATGACTTCAAACCAACATGTTAAGGCCCAAAAATCAGAACTTTTTGTAGTTGAAAACTAGACCCAAAACAATGTAAAAAGACGGCCAAACAAGTATGTACAAAGAGCTTAAATGAGGTAAGTCTTATACCTTTGAAGCACAGCACAAAACAACCACTCTCTTAGGCTCAAACAACCTTCCAACAGCCCAAAATAGGTTCCAAGGGACCTCAGCTCCAAGGTGGTCCAATTTGGTTAAGGGCTAGTGTGCAAATGTCTAGAGAATTCTAACTATCAAGCATAAAACAAGAGGAGAGAGAGAGAGAGAGAATTCTAGAGAGAGAGGGAGAAATTTGCTCAAAAATATCCAACCCCCCAAAATGGGAGAGAGACCCCCCCTATATATAGAAAATCAAGCTAAAGGCTTGCATTCATCCCTCCATACATGTGTATGGAGATGAGCATCAGTGAACAACAGCTGGCACAACTGGCAAAGAAATATCTGAAAAATGGACAAATGGCCGTTAGCCACTTTAGGTGGCCGACCGGCCACCTTAACTAGCCGACCGACCACTTCAGGTGGTCGAAAAGAGGGAAAAGTGGCCGACGAGGCCCCTCCCCCTTCCAGGTAAGAGGCACCAAGGTTTGGCCCAAAAACAAGCACAAAACAAAAAGGGTTTGAAGGCTCAAAGACAAGGCGTTCTGCCGAGAACTTCGGGCGCTCAAACAAGCACAATCATCGAGTGCACAAACAAAAAGGTCTAAGTCTTAAGTTCGGTAAAAAATGGGTGTCTACAACAGCCATCCATGGCCGGCAGGCCATTGGTGTAACCCTCAGCAAAGAGTTGGTAAGTTGGAGCAGAAAGGTTTTGAAGTATGCTCAACCTTGCAAACAGACCCTTCTGAGAGCAAAACGGAGGACTTTTTGGGGAGAAAACCGAGCCCATGCATCTTTCACTTCCCGAGGTGGAGCAGTGGTAGTATAGTTTAATGCCTTGCATGATTAGTTAGTGTGCATTTGTTTTAATTAATTAGTTTACTAGTTGATTAAAGTGTTGTAATAGTTAGTAATTAGTTTGATAGTTATTCATTTGATTTGTAATAATTAGTCCAATTAGTTTAAATTAGATTAATTTGATTAGCTTAGCTTAGATTAGCTTAGCTTTTATTCATTCGGACCCTTCTTCGTGAGGGCACAATGTTGTAATAAGTGTGCGTGCGTGTGTGTATGTTTTTCAACCCCACATATTTCTCCCTTTTATTTAATCGCTCTTGATGGTTAGATTAGGGATATCATATTTTGATTAGCATATCGCATGCTTGCATCCATTCATTTGTATTGCATGCATCGAGGCTTAGCGCATCATTCAAACTGCATTGCCATTTCAATACTTCTTTGAATACGTGTTAATCGCATGTTGTTCAAATCGATTCATATGCCATATTAGTAGCCGAGCCTATTAATTACATTCTTTGCATGCGTTCCATTGGGCATCTTGTATAGTTAGGATCATGCATCTTTCTAATTAGTTTCTATTTTGGCTTAGAGTACTCGGTAAGTTTTTATGCTTTAGCATACTTGTATGAGTGTGATTGCCATGTTGCCATGATTAGCATGCTTGCCATGAGGCTATGTGCTTAAATGCTAATCTGTTTGAGTGCCTGTGGATGAAGGCTTGTTGTTTGAATTGGAACGATTCAACAAATGCTAAGTTTTAAGCCCACTTTGTTGAGTGGCAAATCTCGTTTTAAGCCCACTATGTTTGGTGGCAAATCCGCATCTTTAAGCCCACTTTAGGTGGCAAATTCAAATCATTTTCGCAAACAAACACGAGTTGAGTTGTTCCAATTCTTATAATTTTAGTCTATACTTGCTTGTGCGCATCACATAGTAATGTTAGCTAATAACCGGAAAAAGAACACATAATGTTTATAAAAAATCATATCATAATTAGTAGAGGCCGATCTTTGATCGAGCGAGCAGGGGGTGCTCATTTCATGACCTTCCCCTCTCGTACCCAAGTTCCCGAGCCGAGGCAACTTTGGTGATGACAGACACGTGGCTTTCGGCACGAGTCAGGGTTTCCTAAATTTTTTCAAAAATAAAATATTTAGGTGGCGACTTTGTATCTGGAAAAGTAGTCCAATTTTGGCATTATTTGATTTAAAATCAATTTTCCAAAAAGGTTTGCCGGATTTGGACTCTTTGGTGTTTATCAGTTTCACATTGCACTTTGTGAGGCTAGATTCAGAATCACGGAAGTCCGAACTGTGAGGCCTTCTTTTCAAACCTTTCCGAAAGGCGGGATACAGAAAAATGCGAGTCTACAATTAGGTAGTCTTGCTGAGGTATCCTTTTTGACCAATTGATCTAGTTGCATATCGAAATCCATAGAGACTGTTCCAAACTAGGACAGGTTGCTTACCCGAATGTAAGAATTGTATAAAACTGCTTGCTTGCATAGTGAACCCCTAGCTCTTGACAAAATTAGGACAGGGTAATCCTACCCCATCATAGGGGTGTTTTGGCTCTCACTTGCTTGATATGTGCTTTTAGAGTGAAACTCTGCAGGAATGTATGTATCAGTTGCAAGTCTGGGTGTCAGTTTTGGAGTAGAAATCTGGGGCATAAATTAGTGTTGAGTACAGTTCTCCAGCTTATGATTGCAACTATGTGTTGTTTGTGTCTGAGCTGAGGTGTTGTGCGATTTCTGATTTTTGTTTCTCTTTGCAAGGTAGTTTTTTCACCATTGCTTCAGACGATTCTGTTACCCCCCAAGCACTTTAGACCCGATTTAGAAGGATTTGCAAATCTGGGGATCTAGTTAGGGGATAGCCAGTGTTTGTTTCACTCCCACCGGTTACCAGACGGAGGAGGATTAGGCAGAATTCACCAATTCAGCAGTCACCTTTTGCTTTGCCTGTGCCTAATCAGGTCCAGTCTTCTATTTCTACTCCAGACAGAAAGTATTCACTAATTCTGGTAGCTCGAAGTCCTCCAGTTTGCATAGAAGATATGTTTCGCCAGCTCCAGCAGACTATTGAGACTATACAACTAGACGCTACCCGTCAAGCTGAGACCACAGCCCGCCAAGCCGAGGTTGTAGCCCGCCAAGCAAAAGTGATAGAAAGGCTTCAACAATAGCAGCCGCAATCGGCAGTAGCCTCAGCATCTCATACACTCCCAGCAAGAATTCCAGCACCCGGAGTCGCAATTAATGTCCAGAAAAATGCGGGCATTTCGACAGATCCGATCCCACCTCAGACCTCCAAGGCACCAGTTTACCAAATAGAGGCACCGTTTGAATTCAAAGTTGGACCCACTGCACTGAAGCTCAACAAGCTAGAAAAGCTATTCAAACGGGCTCAGGGTGTGAATTCAATCCTTGATATTGAGAATGGATACACTAACTTGGTAGTAACTCTGCCGGATAGATTCAAGATGCCACATATAGACCGGTTTGATGGTTCTGGGGATCCTATGGTCTATCTGTGGCTATTTTCAGATATCCTATGTCCAATGAGTCTCTCTAGACTACAGAAGTTGTCACTTTTTGGCCGGACCCTGTCGGGTATAGTAGCCATCTGGTATGCCAAGCTTGAAGACTCTGTACTGGAAGGAAATGGCTGAGGCCTTCATATCACAGTACTCATATAATACTCAGATCGAGGTCACTACTCGTGATCTCGAAGCAACCCGTTAGGAGCCAAAAAGAGGGTTTCTCGGATTTTGTGACCAGATGGAGGGCCAAGGCCTCTATGATGACTATCCGGCCATTTGAGAAGGAACAGATCAGAATGGTGGTCCATAACTTGCAAGGAAGACTATTACAGAAAATGATAGTCTTGCCTTTATTTACATTTGCCTAGCTCCATGAAATATAGGTGCAAATTGAGGATGCGATGAAGCAGTGTCTGATAGACCATGAGAAGAAATAGCCCAAAAGGTCATTTACACACAGCTCTAATGCAGCCACGATTGGTGGCACTTCTACACGGCCTTCGGATGTGAGCATGGTCACCACCACATCGAAGACTGCCAATCCCTTTGCCGGTACATCCAACACAACTTCGCAAACCTCAAGCCATCAGGCACAAGGCCAGAGGGTCTTTATCCCGCTTTATATGTCCTTATCCAAAGCCCTTGGGGTCCTGATCAAAAAGAGATATCTTAAGCCGTTAGAACAACGTCTACTACTTGATCCTCTCCCTCCAAAACACAACCCAGCCAAATATTGTGCTTTCCACCAACAACATGGTCATGATACTGATCAGTGCTTTAGACTACGTCATGAGATTCAAGATCTCATTGATAATAAGGTGATAGCACCTCTTGAAAACCCCAACGTCACTACAAATCCTCCCCCACCACATAACTAAGCCCCTCCACCCCAGCAAATAAACCTCATCCATACACTGTCCATCCCTTATGACCCCAGTATATATATCACCCCCTCCCACCTACCTAAGCTAGCATTATTCATCCCTAAGAGCACAAACTTGTGCATGATAAACGCGTCCTCACTCCAACTCGAACCTGTGGTGGTGACAGTAGAAGATGAAGGGAGGTTAGCCTTGGTAGAGAATGCCAATCCGTTGCCCAAGGGCTTTGAAGAGTTATCTGGAGGGATGTACGACCCGAGCTGCTATGTTGTGCCAATCAATCAAGCTAAGACAAAAGTGGTGCTGCTGACTAGGACGGAGGTCAACGTAGTCCGAGAGGATGGACCAAGTTAGGGATTAGATAATCTGGCCGACCTGGAAGAGGATATAGACAATTTGTAGTTCTTTGATGTGCAAGATCAAGGAGATGTGCATATTAACTGGTTTGATCTGAACGAGTCAACAGATAATTTCAGGTGGCTAAGTGATGAACCCGATGTAGCTGAGGAGATTGAACCGAAGCTTGGAGAACAGAAAGTGGGAACTGCTGCAATGGCCGGAACGATCGATAGGAAAAGGAAACTACCGGAAGGCACTGGGAGGATGATGATCTGCATCTTGCCCACATTGATGAAGATTATGGCGAAGGCCTTCCTAACAATATCTGGTATGTGGAGGAAGTCAACCACATGACAAGAAGTGGCCAATATTTCAAACCACCGCACCTGGACCAACCCGAGGCATCTGGGAAGGACAAAGAGGTAGAGAAACAAAAAGAAAAGTAGTTAGAAGAAGAGCTTGTGCTGAAACAGTTGAAGAAGATTCAGGCCAACATCTATCTGGGGGTTGCTTGTGGCCTTATGAGTACACAGACCAGCTGTACTGTCGGTGATGGATAAAGCAAAGTTGTCCATCGACACCACTCCAGAACAACTAGTGGGATTAGTCTTCCCAGGAGGCGCTGCGCCAACTTTGACCTTTTCCAACAAGAAGTTATCGCCAGAAGGCTATGCACATAACAAACCTCTATACATATTCGTAGAGTGTCGAGAAAAATGGATGCTAGTTGTACTAGTTGACACCGGGTCAGCAATCAATGTCTGTCCATGCTACGCGGCTTATGCTATTGGCCTGAAATCGGCCGATTTTATGCCTACAGCCCAGGTGATCTGGTGGCAATTGATTATTTCACAAAGTGGGTGGAAGCTCAGTCTTATGCAGTGTTGAAAGCAGCGCATGTGGCTAAGTTCATCCGCAACAACATTATTTGCCGTTATGGAGTCCCGAACGAGATCATTTCAGACAATGGCTTCCATTTCAAGAAAGAGGTGATTGACTTGTTGGAGAAATACAACATGGCTTTTCATAAGTCATCTACATATCGGCCGCAAACCAACGGAGCTGTTAAGGCCGATAATAAGAACATCAAGCACATTTTGCAGAAAATAGTTGAGACCTACAGGGACTGGCCAGATAAATTGCCATTTGCTCTCTAGGGCTACAGAACTTCAATTTGGACATTTACTGGGGCAACTCCGTACTCTCTGGTTTATGGGATGGAAGCTGTTCTGCCAATTGAAATAGAGGTTCTGTTATTGCGGGTTATGGCCAAGTGCCAGGTAGTAGTGGTAGTATAGTTTAATGCCTTGCATGATTAGTTAGTGTGCATTTGTTTTAATTAATTAGTTTACTAGTTGATTAAAGTGTTGTAATAGTTAGTAATTAGTTTGATAGTTATTCATTTGATTTGTAATAATTAGTCTAATTAG
>NW_021024503.1:1265303-1302848 GCF_004153795.1 Camellia sinensis | reverse complement strand
TCCATAGGCATTCAGGACAGACTTTGATAGCCGAACCGGTGTCGACCAACAGTACTGGTACCCATTTCTCTCTGCACTCAACAGATATGTACAGGGATTTGTTATGAGCTGAGCCTTCCAACGGCAATTCTTTATCAGAAAAGGTTAAGGTTGGCCCAGCACAATCTGGGAACACCAATCCTACAAGTTGTTCAAGAGTAGTGTCAATGGACAACTTAGCTTTGTCCATTGTAGATAGCACAACCTGTCGATGCACCTGAGAAGCCATGAGTAGAACCCAAATTGAAATATCAGCTTGGATCTTTTCAACTGCTTCAGTACTGCCTCTTCTTCCAACTACTTTTCTTTCTGTTCTCACCCTCTCTATCTTTCCCAGAGGCCTCAGCTTGGTTTAAGTGCGGTGGCTTGCCATGTAAAATTGAGGGTCTCCCAAGGGTATGTACGCACTATGCCACCCCATATCACCTCGAACACATCAAGGGAGAGGCATAATTGGATCTAGGACCATCAATCACGCATCTCGATGCATGATGGCCAAAGATCCAACTTGTGTAAATCAATGAGAAATGAATGCACAAATAAACAAATAAAGCCTAAAACTCTATCATGCGTCATCAATAGCGTCGGCGACCGAGAATTGAGACATGTTTCATCACTTGAAGTATGAAACGTCCCTCGTTCCTCGTGCTCGGATTAACACTTTAATCCAAACGACAATGCAACACAAGCATGGCAAGTATGCAACATGTCCTAAGCATGCAAACATGCAACTACATGGCATACTCAGTGCAAGGTAGTATGATTAACTTAACAAAGCTAATGGCATGCACAATGCTAATGTTTACAATAACTAGGATACTTAATGCGAACGTCAATTAGCATGCTCAATGCAATGGTGGCATACTCAATGCAATATACATAGCATACACAATGAATTTAAACCAAAAGAGTATACCTCAGTCATGTTCCAAATCAGTGGCCATAATGTTAAAAAGATGGTATGAAAAGCATGAAAAGGGAAGGCAAACATGCATGCCAATTGGCTCAAGCATCAAAGCACAAAGATGCAACTCTTAAGCACACTTAAAGAGTGACAAGCATGGATATGTGGCAGCACCATGAGTTCTGAAAACATGCATGGAATGATGCCAAACCACCCTAGCAAGACAAACATAGCATGCAAGAAAGCTCAAAGCTCGAAACTAGGAAAGGGACTTAAGCCATGGCTATACAAAGCAAGCCCCAAAGGGCCAAGGGCAACCAAAATAGTCCCAAGGCAGGTCAAGGTGGGACTAAAAACATGCTTGAACCTAGCCAATACAAGCTAGAACAAAAGGCCGAAAGCATGAAGCATGCAAGGCTACAAAGGGGTATTACACTACACCTATTAAAACCAAACATGGCATGACTTGGACAACATAAAACAAGGTTACATCATGGTATAACAAGACCAAAAATGCACTAATACAATGACCCAAAGGCCTAGGTTTAGTGGCATGCACAATGATCCATTCATGAGGCATAAAACACAAACTCTTCAAGGCATTTAAAGCATGTCAAATGCAGGTGTATGACCACATTTCGTGGACTGAAATAACATTCAAAATGATGGCAAAGCATGCAAACATCACATGTATGGCATGGTAGGGGCCTCAAAACCCAGGGCTAACCAAAGCATTTACACTATAGCTATACAAAACATGAGTGATATGACCATGGAAGCCCAAAATAGTCCTATAAAAGCCCAAAATATGAATAAAATCATGTCGGAGCAAAGCCAAAATATGCTAGAATAATGAGCCAAAACATCATGCATACAAGGCTAGTAAGCAAGATTTGCACTACAAGTACATGAGCCACTCAAGAGACAACCAAACCAGCTTTAGATAGAGTTATGAGATGTCAAATGATGGCCAAAAACCTACTGAAATGGAGCAGATATATGCTAGCAAGACATGCTACTTTGATGAGCCACAAATGGGATTACACTACACATACAAGATGCATGCAAAGGGTGACCAAAGCAGCCATGGACAGAGTTAAGGAAGGTCCTAAAAGTCACAAAAAAGTGCCTGAACCAGGCCTCAAAAGTATAGGGTCACAAGCTCCTTTGATAGGCCAATAACTCAAGCAAACAAAACAAAAGGAGAGGGGGTCACCCCCCCTCTGATTTGAGGCCTCAAAACCACATGCCTACCATTGAAAATCCACTAGATTTCAGTGGTCAAAAGGCCAAACCAAGATTACTTCAAAGGCCTTAAAGCATGGCACAAAACAAAGCCTAACAAGGCATACAAGAGGGTTGTACACCCCTAACACCAAAAAGACCTTAAACAATCATTAACAACACTTAAAAAAAAAAATCAGTTGAAAGCAAGGCCTAAAACAATATACAAGTATGGCCAAAATGAGATACAAAAAAAAAATGCTAAAAAGGGGAAAATGCTCACCCTAGAAGTCCAACTTCGAAACCAGCAACCTCAGGGATTAAAAACTCACTTTCGGAGCTCAAGTAGCATTCCCAAGAACCTCAGTCCAAAGGTGGTGGTGTGTCTCTATGTGTTGTAGTGCAAAAGTGCAAGGAAAATGGACTTTAAGGCACAAAACCAACAACAATATAGAGAGAGAGTAAGAAATATAGAGAGAGATATAACTCTTCTAAAAATGACTGAACCTCTGATAGAGAGGGAGAGCCTCTCCTTATATAGAAGGGAGCAATGCAAAGCTTGTTAAACAAGCTTGGCCAAAGCTTCATCCCTCCATACATGTGTATGGAGGGGAAATGAGTGAAAACCAGCTGGCTCAAAAGATCTGACGTGAAACTTGCTGAGACAAGGGTTCTGTCGGCCATCAACAGTGGCCGGCAGTGGCTCATTGATGGCCGGCAGGCTTCATCAATGGCCGGCAGTAACAAATACATGGCCGGCAGTGCCAAAATGGGGCTGGCAGTGCACCAAGAGAATCAAGCTGGAAGGGCCAATACATGGTCCAAAAAAGGGCAGAAAGGATACAGGGTTTGGAAAGCTTAAACCTGTGATGTTTCGCCGCAACAGTCGAATACTCGACGAGAAATCGAACTAGTTGTTAGATGTACCTGCAAGCACAACCAAGTCTTGATGACGGTCAAAAATGGGGTGTCTGCAGCATGTTACTTGATTATATTTATTGAGAAAGATATTAATTAAGATTTTGATGTCAAGTTTATCATAGATATTTTTATATATGTTATAAAAAGTGGTGATTACAACATTTTCAAATAGTTAACTTTATTGGATGGAGGTATAGTAATAGTTAATATTTTGTTAAGTTAATACATACAAGAAATATGTTCAATTATATTTTTGTTCTCAATTATGTTGACAAAGAATGTTCGATTAATAATATGATGGGTTAATTACATTTTATCCCTCTGTGGTTTTATGCGGTAACACATTACCCCCCATGGGGTTTGTAAATGTACTTATAAATCCCCCATAATTTGGAGTGATGTGCAAAAGTGACGGGACGTTATGGAAGTGATGAAAAGACCAAAATACCAATAGATATTTATAGCGCTTAGTGTAAACATCCCATTTTTTATGGCCCTTTAAGACTTGGATGTTCTTGCAGGAACATTCGATGACGAGTCTGATTGCTCACCGAGCGCTCGAAGTCCACAGTAGAATGCCACAAGTTTGAGTTTTACAAACCCTGAGTTCATTTTGTCTCATCTTTGGACCATGTCTGATCCTTCTCAGCCTGAAGTTGTTGATGGCCTGCCGGCCATCTTTGAAGGCTGCCGGCCATGGCTTTTGTCCTACCAGCCATTGATGTGCCTTGCCGGCCATCAGTGTTTCCTGCAGATATTTTGTGATATTTTATGCCAGCTGTTTGCATAGGTTTATGCATCTTTTAACACATGTATGGCTGGATGTTTGTGAAGGGATTTTGTATTTTCTATATATAGAACCCCTCTCTTGCATGTGTGGGGATTAGAAAATTTGAAGACAAAAAATTCTCTCTCTCTCTCTCTCTCTCTAGATTTCTCTCTTCCTCTTACAATTTTGTGCCTTGAAGCTTGTTTTCTATACACTTTTACATACACTACCTTGATCAAAGTTGCTTCTCTTTGAGCTGAGGTTCCTTGAGACTTTATTTGAGCTCTAGCAAGAGATTTTAGCTTGGATTTGTGCCTAGAATTGTTCTTTGCTTCAAGAGGTAGTTCACTTGCTTTGTTCACTTGTTTAGCATACTTGTTTTCTCATCTTTCTAAATTGTTTTGAGGCTGGTTTTAAACTAAAAAAACCTCTATTTTTATGTCCTGAAAATGGTGTTTTGAACCCTTTTTTAGTTAGGGGGTGATTCACCCTTCTTGTTTCCTTGCTTGTAAAGCTTTTGGACCTTTATTCATCACTTTAAAACCAACTTTTTTGGGCCTTATAACCATTGAATTTCAGAAGTTTTTCAGTGGTAAAAAAAACTCATTTTGAAGTCCAAAATTGGAGGGGTTAGCCTTTCCTCCAGTGTCTTGTTTGTATGCCTAGGTAGCTTTATGTCTTAGCCTATTAATCTAGCTTGTTTTAGCTCAAGCTTAGCATATTTTTGCCTTTGCTATAACCTATTTTAGCTTTGTTTTAGGCTGGTTAGTTTTTTTAAGTCTTGTTTTGCATAGTTGTGGTGTAACCTTATGCATTAGCTTAATGTTTTGGCTTTTTGTGTCTTGAGTCCAGTATGTTTTAGACCATATTTAGAGCTGTTTTGTCTCTGTTTTTGGTTGTTTGTTTCATTTGAGCCTTGCATGGCATGGTTGTAGTGTTAATTCCTTTACTAGCCTAGTGTTTTAAGGCTTCAACTATCATTGGTGTGAGTTGGTTGCATGTTTTTAGTGTTTTTATCACTTAATTTTAGCACTTTTAATCTCGGCAACCTCCCTCATTTCTTCACTTTTTGGTTTTGTTTTGAAAGTGGTTTAAAGCCACTTGTTTGCCTAAGTGTGAAATGGAGGTTTTACACCTAATGGTTTAATCCCTTAAGGGGTTCATTACCAACAGTGTAATGCCTCTTTCATGCCCAAATCAACTTGTGGTTTGAGCCCTCTTTCCATTAGAGGACACTCACCAATAGACTTAATGGATTAATGAATGGCTTGGTAATTAAAATGTATGAACAAAATTGACAAGTAAAAGTGACAAGATAAGCATGTCTTTGTGTTGCATTGTATGTGTTCAAATCGGACGTTAATTTGAACACAAGGAAAACAGGACATTTCATACTTAAAAGTGATGAAATATGCCACTGTCCTTGGTCTCCATTGCCCGTCTTATTTGTGCATTTATCGAAATTGTACAACTTGGATCTTTGGCCATCATGCAATGAAATTGCTTGATTGATGGTTTTGGATCCAAGCGTCACTCCTTTGAGGTTTTGAGATGATAAGGAGGGGTACAGTACAAACAAACCCTTGGAAAAACCTTGATTTTTCTCTGTTTGTGCTCTGTTGCAGTATGGTGATACAGAGCATCAGTGGCCGACAATGCCTCATCAATGGCCAGCAAGGCTTCATTTCTGGCCGGTAGTGCACCTCTTTGGCCGGCAAGTGGTCGGCAACAGCTGTAGCCTGACTTTTTCACGCCCCCTTTTCGGAGAGCTCGAATTGGTCCTACAGTTCGGACTCCTGTCACGGTTCTGAATCTAATTTTACAAAGTGCAATGTGAAACTAATAAACACCAAAGAGTCCAATCCGACAAATCGTTTTGGAAAATCGATTTTGAATCAAATAATGCCAAAATTGGACTGCTTTGCCAGATTACAGAGTCGCTACCTAAATATTTTATTTTGAAAAAATTTAGGAAATCCTGACTCGTGCCAAAGGCCACGTGTCCGTCATCACCAAAGTTGCCTCGGCTCGGGAACTTGGGTACAAGAGGGGAAGGTCCTGAAATGAGCACCCTCGCTCGTCCGATCAAAGATCGGCCTCTACTAAGCATGATATGCTATTTTATAAATATCACGTGTTCTTATTCCGATTATTAGCCAACTTTACTATGTGACGCGCACAAGCAAGTATAGACTAGTCGCAAGGTTTGGAACGAATTCAACTTATGTTTGTTTTTGAAAATGGTTTGAATTTGCCACCCTCAAGTGGGCTAAAACGCAGATTTGCCACCAAACATGATGGGCTTAAAACATGATTTACCACTTCACAAAGTGGGCTTAAAACTCACATTCGTTGAATTGTTCCAATTCAAGCAACAAAGCCTTCATCCACAGACATTCATGCAGTTAATCATTTAAGCACATAGCCTCATTGCAAGCATGCTATCATGGCAACATGGCAATCACAATCATGCAAGCATACTAAAGCGTAAAACTTATAGTGTACTCCAAGCCAAAACAAAAGCTAGTTAGAAATATACATGATCCTAACTATGTTAAGATGCCTAATGCAACACATGCAATAATGCAATAAGATAGGCTCAGCTACCTAATCATGGTATTTGCAACACTTTGATAACATGCTTTGAAACACATATTCAAATAGGTATTGAAATTGACAATGCAATTTCAATGATGCGCCGAGCCTCGGTGCATGCAAGACAAATGAATGATGCAAACATGCAAGCATAAGGTATGCTAATTGAAAAAGACCATAATCTAACCATCGAAAGCGGATAAATAAAAAGGAGAAAGACGTGGGATTGGAAGACATGCACACACACACGCACACTTATTACAACAATATGCCCTCACGAAGGAGGGTCCAAATGAATAAGCTAAGCTAATTATTACAAAACGAAACTAATTAACTATTCTAGTTAATTATTACAACACAATTGAATAACTAGCTATGCTAAACTAATTAAAATATTACAAAACGAATTAAGCTAATTAATTATAACATGTGTATGAATGAATTAGCTAACTTCTTCTAAACTAACAAAAGCGATTCAATGGCCTCGAGGCAAGAGATGCATGCATGCACTGTTGCTTCACCCAAAAATGCCATTGCCTTGCCATCGGATGCCTCTGTTTGCATTCATTTGATCACCGAAAATTGAACCAACTTCCAGATTGCCTCTACTCCAACACAGGAACACATTTGTGCAAAAATTCACTGGTGGCCGGTCGACTACAAAAAGTGGCTGTCGGCCACCTTAACTGGCCGATCGGCTACTTCAAGTAGCCGGTCAGCCACCCCCTTTTCTGGACTTCTACTTTTGCTCCAACAGAGAGCAACAGAGGCAAAATAATACATTTTCAAGGAATGTGTATACTGCTACCCTCCTTATCATCTCTCAAGCTTAAAGGAGTGTAGCTCTTGGCTCTCAAGCCATCAACCAAGCATTTTCAATGCATGATGGCTAGAGAACTAAGCTTGTACAAGATTAATGAATGAACAAACAAGACCAATACAACCACCACCCTATCATGCATAATCAAGGGTGACGGTGACCAAGAAAAATGACACGTTTCATCACTTTGAGTATGAAACGTCCTATTTTTCTTGTGTTTAGATTAACATCCAATCCAAACACATGCAATGCAACGTAACATGCTTATCTTGCCTCTTTTACTTTGTTCATTTTGTTTACATATTTTACATTACCAATTAGTCCTTTAATCAATTAAGTCCAAATTGATTGTCCTCTATTGGAAAGAGGGCTTGAACCACAAGTGCCTTGAGCATGAAAGAGGCCTCATGTTGTTGGTTAGTAGAAACCCTCAAGAGAGGATTAAAACCATTAGGCATGAGAGCCTCAATTCCACACTCAAGCTGACAAGAGGCTCAAAGCCACTTTCAAAACAAAGTAAAGAGTGAATAATAGAGGGAGGTTACAGATGTCATAGTGCTGAAATGGCATGCAAAAGGACACTAAAACATGAAAATAACACATGCAATACATGCTAAGAGCCTAAAACATTAAGCTAGTGAAGGAGATTGCACTACAACCACATAATACAAGCCTCAAAGTGCCAAACCAACTCAAAACAGAGTTAAAACATGCCAAAACAGTGGCTAAAACTTGCTGAGATTAAGACATAAAATGCTAGAAAAACATGCTCACATGTTAACTTGCAAACAAGACTCAAGGCACAACTCTCAAAAACAATAAAAGAGTGAAATGAATGAGCATGTGACAGAGTTATATACACTAAATATTACATGCAAAATGATGCTACAACATGCAAACAACTCAAACACTTCATGCTTAAAGCCTTAAAGCAATGAACTAGTGAAGACCATTCCACTATAGCCATGCAATACAAGCCTCGAAGGACTTAACCAACCCAAAAAAGAGGTAAAGTAGGCCAAAATAGTAGCTAAAACATGCTGAAGTTAAGCTAATACACGTTAGAATAATAGGCTAAACCATTAGGCATGCTAGACTAGTAAGCATAATTGCACTACAAGTACAAAAAGCAAGCAAACAATGCTCCAACCAACCCAAAACAGAGTTGAAACATGTAAAAATAGAACCTAAAACATGTTGAGATTAAGCTAAGTTAAGCCACAAAATCATGCTATCATGTGATGCTAACTAGGCATGGAAGTGAGACACAAGGAGGAGAGGCTAACCCCTCCATTTTCGGACTTCAAAACATACTTTCTACCACTGAAATAACTCTGAATTTCAGTGGTTTAAAGGCCCAAAACGTTTGACTTTAATATGCTAAAAGATGGTGTAAAGGCTCACACAAATAAGCAACAAGAAGGGTAGACAACCCCTTAGCACAAAATGACTTCAAACCAACATGTTAAGGCCCAAAAATCAGAACTTTTTGTAGTTGAAAACTAGGCCCAAAACAATGTAAAAAGATGGCCAAATAAGTATGTACAAAGAGCTTAAATGAGGTAAGTCTTATACCTTTGAAGCACAGCACAAAACAACCACTCTCTTAGGCTCAAACAACCTTCCAACAGCCCAAATCCAATTTGGTTAAGGGCTAGTGTGCAAATGTCTAGAGAATTCTAACTATCAAGCATAAAACAAGAGGGGAGAGAATTCTAGAAAGAGACGGAGAAATTTGCTCAAAAATATCCAACCCCCCAAAATGGGAGAGAGACCCCCCTATATATAGAAAACCAAGCTAAAAGCTTGCATTCATCCCTCCATACATGTGTATGGAGATGAGCATCGGTGAACAACAGTTGGCATAGCTGGCAAAGAAATATCTGAAAAAGGGAACAAATGGCCCTTAACTAGCTGACCGACCACTTCAAGTGGTCGAGAAGAGGGAAAAGTGGCCGACAAGGCCCCTCCTCCTTCCAGGCAAGAGGCACCAAGGTTTGGCCCAAAAACAAGCACAAAACAAAAAGGGTTTAAAGGCTCAAAGACAAGGCGTTCCGCCGAGAACTTCGGGCGCTCAAACAAGCACAATCATCGAGTGCACAAACGAAAAGGTCTAAGTCTTAAGTTCGGTAAAAAATGGGGTGTCTACAGCAACCATCCATGGCCAGCAGGCCACTGATGTAACCCTCAGCAAAGAGTTGGTAAATTGGAGCAGAAAGATTTTGAAGTATGCTCAACCCTGCAAACAGAGCCTTTCGAGAGCAAAACGGAGGACTTTTCGGGGAGAAAACCGAGCGCATGCATCTTTCACTTCCCGAGGTGGAGCAGTGCTAGTATAGTTTAATGCCTTGCATGATTAGTTAGTGTGCATTTGTTTTAATTAATTAGTTTACTAGTTGATTAAAGTGTTGTAATAGTTAGTAATTAGTTTGATAGTTATTCATTTGATTTGTAATAATTAGTCCAATTAGTTTAAATTAGATTAATTTGATTAGCTTAGCTTAGATTAGCTTAGCTTTTATTCATTCGGACCCTTCTTCGTGAGGGCATAATGTTGTAATAAGTGTGCGTGCGTGTGTGTATATTTTCCAACCCCACATCTTTCTCCCTTTTATTTAATCGCTCTTGATGGTTAGATTAGGGACATCATATTTTGATTAGCATATCGCATGCTTGCATCCATTCATTTGTATTGCATGCACCGAGGCTTAGCGCATCATTCAAACTGCATTGCCATTTCAATACTTCTTTGAATACGTGTTAATCGCATGTTATTCAAATCGATTCATATGCCATATTAGTAGACGAGCCTATTAAT
The DNA here is from genome assembly GCF_004153795.1 of Camellia sinensis. Classification (NCBI taxonomy): domain Eukaryota; kingdom Viridiplantae; phylum Streptophyta; class Magnoliopsida; order Ericales; family Theaceae; genus Camellia; species Camellia sinensis. The sequence goes on along the minus strand of NW_021024503.1, from coordinate 1,292,758 downwards.
TACATTTTTTGCATGCGTTCCATTGGGCATCTTATATAGTTAGGATCATGCATCTTTCTAATTAGTTTCTATTTTGGCTTAGAGTACTCGGTAAGTTTTTATGCTTTAGCATACTTGCATGAGTGTGATTGCCATGTTGCCATGATTAGCATACTTGCCATGAGGCTATGTGCTTAAATGCTAAACTGTTTGAGTGCCTGTGGATGAAGGCTTGTTGTTTGAATTGGAACGATTCAACAAATGCTAAGTTTTAAGCCCCCTTTGTTGAGTGGCAAATCTCGTTTTTAGCCCACTATGTTTGGTGGCAAATCCGCATCTTTAAGCCCACTTTAGGTGGCAAATTCAAACCATTTTCGCAAACAAACACGAGTTGAGTTGTTCCAATTCTTATAATTTTAGCCTATACTTGCTTGTGCACATCACATAGTAATGTTAGCTAATAACCGGAAAAATAATACATAATGTTTATAAAAAATCATATCATAATTAGTAGAGGCCGATCTTTTGATCGGGCGAGCAGGGGGTGCTCATTTCATGGCCTTCCCCTCTCGTACCCAAGTTCCCGAGCCGATGCAACTTTGGTGATGACGGACACGTGACTTTCGGCACGAGTCAGGGTTTCCTAAATTTTTTCAAAAATAAAATATTTAGGTGGCGACTTTATATCTGGCAAAGTAGTCTAATTTTGGCATTATTTGATTTAAAATCAATTTTCCAAAAAGGTTTGCCGGATTTGGACTCTTGGTGTTTATCAGTTTCACATTGCACTTTGTGAGGCTAGATTCAGAACCGCGGGAGTCCGAACTGTGAGGCCTTCTTTTCAAACCTTTCCGAAAGGCGGGGTGCAGAAAAAGGCGAGTCCACAATTTCTGGCGACTCTGCTAGGGTTTAGAGAACTTGACCCGAACTCATGATATGTTTTTTTTATCTAACTTATGTGTTTCTTTGCATTTGCATTTGCATCGGTGCACTTGAGTCACAGTGTTTGCCATTTGCTATTCCTAAATGGTTTGCCGGAGGCTTGCTTGGTAAAACTTGCCAAAAGGCTGACCGGTTACGGGCTCTATCACGATGGGAACACAACCCTTGAATCTGGACTATCACTGTACCATTTGATCCTCCTTTCACTTCTCGGTGTTAGGTGTGAGAGGTATATTAGGTAGTCTTGCTGAGGTATCCTTTTTGACCAATTGACCTAGTTGCATATTGGAAGCCATAGAGACTGTTCCAAACTAGGACAGGTTGCTTACCCGAATGTAGGAATTGTATGAAACCGCTTGCTTGCATAGTGAACCCCTAGCTCTTGACAAAATTAGGACAGGGTAACCTTACCGCATCATAGGGGTGTTTTGGCTCTCACTTGCTTGATATGTGCTTTTAGAGTGAAACTTTGCAGGAATGTATGTATCAATTGCAAGGCTGGGTGTCAGTTTTGGGGTAGAAATCTGGGGCATAAATTAGTGTTGAGTACAGTTCTCCAGCTTATGATTGCAACTATGTGTTGTTTGTGTCTGAGCTGAGGTGTTGTGCGATTTCTGATTTTTGTTTCTTTTTGCAAGGTAGTTTTTTCACCATTGCTTCAGACGATTCTGTTACCCCCGAAGCACTCTAGACCCGATTTAGAAGGATTTGCAGATCTAGGGATCTAGTTAGGGGATAGCCAGTGTTTGTTTCACTCCCACTAGTTACCAGACGGAGGAGGATTAGGCAGAATTCACCAATTCAGCAGTCACCTTTTGCTTTCTTGTGCCTAATCAGGCCCAGTCTTCTACTTCTACTCCAGACAGAAAGTATTCGCTAATTTCGGTAGCTCGAAGTCCTCCAATCAGCATAGAAAATATGCTTCGCCAGCTCCAGCAGACTATTGAGACTATACAGCTAGACGCTACCCGCCAAGCTGAGACCACAGCCCGCCAAGCCGAGGTTGTAGCCCGCCAAACAAAAGTGATAGAAAGGCTTCAACAATAGCAGCCGCAACCGGCAGTAGCCTCAGCATCTCATGCACCCCCAGCAAGAATTCCAGCACCCGGGGTCACAATTAATGTCCAGGAAAATGCGGGCATTCCGACAGATCCGATCCCATCTCAGACCTCCAAGGCACCAGTTTACCAAATAGAGGCATCGTTTGAATTCAAAGTTGGCCCCACTGCACTGAAGCTCAACAAGCTAGAAAAGCTATTCAAACGGGCTCAGGGTGTGAATTCAATCCCTGATATTGAGGATGGATACACTAACTTGGTAGTAACTCTGCCGGATAGATTCAAGATGCCGCATATAGACCGGTTTGATGGTTCCGGGGATCCTATGGTCTATCTGTGGCTATTTTTAGATATCCTATGTCCAATGAGTCTCTCCAGACTACAGAAGTTGTCACTTTTTGGCCGAACCCTGTCGGGTATAGTAGCCATCTGGTATGCCAAGCTTGAAGACTCTGTGAAGAGAAACTGGAAGGAAATGGCTGAGGCCTTCATATCACAGTACTCCTACAATACTCAGATCGAGGTCACTACTCATGACCTCGAAGTAACCCGTTAGGAGCCGAAAGAGTGTTTCTCAGATTTTGTGACCGACATGATTGTCAAGTCCATAGAAAGAGAGGCCACTACACCGCCTTGAAGAAATTCTTTCAACGGATTAGAGAATACAGACTGAGGTCCACAGAAATGTACTTTCGGCATAACAAGGAAAATGCTGGGCTTTTTGATCACATAGAGGGGCATCGAGGTAGATCCTTCCAAAATCAAGGCCATCCTAGAAATGCCACCACCAAGGACTGAAAATGAGGTGCGAGGCTTTCTGGGTAAAGTGCAATTCATAAAACAATTTATTTCTAAATTAACCTTGACTTGTGAACCACTTTTTGTTCTCCTGAAGAAAGGAAAGGAGTTCCGATGGGATGATCGGTGTCAATTTTCTTTTGAGTATATCAAGCAGTACCTTCAGAATCCTCCTTTGTTGTCGCCGCCAGAGCTGGGGAAGCCCTTGATTTTGTACCGGTAGTCACGGACACAACGATGGGATTCATGCTTGCTCAGGAATCTGAGGATAGGGTGGAGAAAGCCATCTATTACTTGAGCAAGAAAATGTTGGATTATGAGACCCGCTACACTCTACTGGAGAAAGCTTGCTTAGCCTTGGTATGGGCTACCAGGAAGTTGAGGCACTACTTGTTAGCTCACTCCGTAATTCTGGTTTCGAGATTAGATCCCATGAAATATCTCTTTGAGAAACCAACGCTTAGGGGTAGGCTAGCTCGTTGGCTACTTCTCTTTTCTAAATTTGATCTGAAGTATGTTACTCGTAAGTCGGTTAAGGGGAGAGCTATGGTGGAGTTCCTGGTAGATCACCCAGTGGAAAGGGATGAAGTAATAGAATACCTGTTCCCAGATGAAGCTATTCTGCAAGTCGAGGAAGAGATTTGGACAATGTACTTTGGCGGAGCGTCTAATCAGTATGGTTATGGGATAGAGGTGTTGCTAATAGCACCCAACAATTCCCATATACCCTTAGCCTTTAAACTCTGGTTCAAAGTATCCAATAACGAAGCAAAATACGAGGCGTGTATCGCTGGTTTGGAAGCCGCCCTAGAACTAGGGGCAAAAAGGTTGGACATCATTGGGGACTCGAACCTAGTTATGTCTCAAGCAAAAGGAGACTGGAAGGTCAAAGAAGAGAAGATAAAGATTTATCACTAAACCCTGGACGTTTTGATTCCTAGGTTTGAAAAGCTAACCTTCACTCATCTATTAAGAGAGAATAATAGGTTTGTTAACGCTTTATCAACTCTATCATCCATAATAGACATCCCGTTTGGAGTCTGGATGCGCCCGATCATCATTGAGCAGAGATATACGCCGGCCTACGAGACTATCGCTGTAATAGATGAAGCACAAGATCAAAACCCTTGGTTCTATGATATCTGGAACTTCTTGGAAAATGAGGTTTTATCCACCAGGGGCAAATGCCAAAGACAAAAGGGCAATACGGTGGATGGCCATTCAATTTATCATCTGCGGAGGTAAACTGTACAAGAGAGGTCATCTATGAATGTACAAGTTGTGTGTTGACACAGAGGAATCAAAGCACCTAATAGAGGCCATCCATGGAAGAGAGTACGGAGCGCACATGGGCAGAGTAATGTTAGCCCGAAAGATTCTCAGGCGAGGTTATTACTGGTCTACTATGGAGGAGGATTGTATCGATTTTGTTCGGCGATGCCACAAATGCCAAATGCATCCCAATCACACGAATATCCCACCATCGAAGCTGTACAACATGACTTCACCGTGGCCTTTCTCAATCTGGGGAATCGACGTCATCGGTGCAGTCACACCAAAAGGGTCAAATGGGCAAGAATACATTCTAGTGGAAATTGATTACTTCACTAAGTGGGTGGAAGCTCAGTCTTATGCAGTGTTGAAAGCAGCGCATGTGGCTAAGTTCATCCGCAACAACATTATTTGCCGTTATGGAGTCCCGAACGAGATCATTTCAGACAATGGCTTCCATTTCAAGAAGGAAGTGATCAACTTGTTGGAGAAATACAATGTGAATTTTCATAAGTCATCTACATATCGGCCGCAAACCAACGGAGCTGTTAAGGCCGATAATAAGAACATCAAGCACATTTTGCAGAAAATAGTTGAGACCTACAGGGACTGGCCAGATAAATTGCCATTTGCTCTCTAGGGCTACAGAACTTCAATTTGGACATTTACTGGGGCAACTCCGTACTCTCTGGTTTATGGGATGGAAGCTGTTCTGCCAATTGAAATAGAGGTTCTGTTATTGCGGGTTATGGCCAAGTGCCAGGTAGTAGAAGCGGATTGGCAGCAGACCAGGTTCGAAGAACTAACGTTGTTCGATGAGAGGAGACTGAAAGCACTGTACCACGTTCAGGGATATCAACGCAGGATTGCCAGGGCTTTTAACAAGAAAGTTAAGTCTCGGAATCTTGAGGAAGGGGATTTGGTGCTGAAAGACAACCGAGCTAGTCCCATCCATGACCCTAGGGGCAAGTTCAGACCTAATTGGACTGGTCCTTACATTATCAAAACCATTTGGTCGGGTGGAGCTGTTATTCTTATGGACCTGGATGGCCTAGAATTTTCCCAACCAATCAACATGAACAAGTTGAAGAAATATTACCCCTGAGAGGCTCGCTAGGCCGAAAACCCGAAAGGGCGACTGTAGCTCGGCTTTTCGCGCTTCCTTTCAGAAGAATGAATAGCTCGTACGGTTCAGACTCTACTTGTGGGTTTTGAATCTGATTTCACAAGTGCAATGTGAAACAGTGGAAACACAAAAAGAGTCCAAATTCGACAATTTCTTTTGGAAAATTGATATTTTGAATCAAATGCCAAAAATGGACTGCTTTTCCAGATATCAGAGTCGCCACCTAAATATTTATTTCGGGAAATTTAGGAAACCTGTGACTCGTGCCAAAGGCCATTAGTCCGTCGTTACCAAAGTGTCTTGGTTCGAGAACTTAGGTATAAGAGTTGTAGGTCATTAATTGAGCTCCCCACTCACCCAATCAAAGATCGACCTCTACTAATCATGATGTGATTCTTATGTACAGTAGATGTTCTTATTTTATTTTTAACATACAAGTATAGACTAATTTCACTAGAAGTTGGAAGGTTTGATTTCATGTTTGTTTTGAAAAAGTGATCTCATATGTATATATTAATCAAAGTATTCCAATTTCAGTAAATAGCCTTCATCCACATGCATTCAAACAGGTATATCAAGTAAGCATTTAGCCTCATGGTAGTATGTTTGATATGGAAGCAATCACACTTATGCAATATGCTAAAGCAAAAATACTTACCTTATGTCTAAAGGCGAGTCAAAGGAAGCAAATAGTTAGAAAAAATGCATGATCCTAATTAATGCAGTATGACTAATGCAACACATACGATGTGTAATTAATAAGCTCGGCTACCAGCATGGCATGCGAGTCAATTCAAGGCATGTGATAGCGCACGTATTCAAGTAAAGAGTTTGAATTTGACATTTGAATAATATGATGAGCCGAACTTTACGCATGTAAACGAATGAATGCAAGTCATAGAACTACTAATTTGAAAATATGATGTCCCTATGCTAAACATCATAAGTAGATAAATAAAAGGGAGAAACAATGGGGGGTTGGAAGACATACAACTTATTACATATTTGTCCTTACGAAGGAGGGTTCGAATGTCTAAGTGTCCAAATAAATAATTATTATAAATCCGAATGAATGATAACTAGAAGGGACTGTCTAATTTATCACAACAAATAGACAATAATTATTGGGAATTACTTTGTTTGCCTTGCTGGAATTTGTTCTATTTCACCTTATCATTGCTTTCAACTAAAAGTGTATTGCTTGCAATTTATTGGATGCTTGCCGTGCCAACCCAAAATGAGACTCAGTCGAGCCCCAAATAAATCCAATACCTTGTTTTCTTATAGAAATCTATTTTTTTGTGCCTGAGGTGAAACAGTGCAAACAGGGTATTCCTAGTCATGTTTGTCTCTTCTACCCTTCTCTACCATAGAAAATACTTAAGAGATGAGTGAACTCGGTTCCCAAACTATTTATGGTTGCAAGTTGATTTGCAAGATGATTTTGGACACGATAGGACAAAGATCAATAAATGCAATGCATAACAGCCACCCCTCTCTCCTATCATGAAGTGAATTCAAGAAGGGAAGTAGAGATGCTTCAAAGTTCATCAAAATATCTTGAATTGATGTAAGACAAGCCTTGACACAATAGACTCCGGCATAACATTTGGCTGTAATGACACTTCAAGATTTATCAAAACATCATGAATTGATGTAAGACAAGCCTTGACACAACAAACTTGGTATAACATCCGACTGAATTCAATCAATCATATTGGTTCTTTATGTCGGTTGATTCATTTTAAACTCAATTTGATTAGTCTCTTTTATATTACCTTTCCTTTTCTTTAATCTATTAAGTCCACGGTGATATTTACATCCACTAAGTCCAAAATACATTAAAGAGAAACAAGTGTTGACTTAACCCGAGGAAATAAACCTCATTTTATTCGGGGGAAATTACAAAGGAAGAGTCAAACTTACTTACAAGTTAAGGATTTCAAGTCAAACCCAAGATGTGCGACAAGGACAAGTCAAACTTAGAAGAGTGATAATGACTTAGAAAAACCCAAAGTGAGTGATAATGACTTGAAATCCAAACTTTATAATTAGTGATAATGACGTTTTCCTTGGTGATTTCCAAGGGTCCATTAGTCCCTTAAAAGTAAACACACTGGTGATAAAAAGGAATAAAAAATAAAAGATTAGCTTTAGTATAAGAAAGATGTATGCCATTGGTAATGAACCTCCGAAGAGATTAAACCATTAAGCATGAAAAAGTTTTGTGCCTTTGGTAATGAATCTCTGAAGAGATTAAACCATTAAGCATGGAAAAAAAAAAAGTTCTTTCTTATACTTGAATAACAACCTTAATTTTTCACAACTTTTTAATCAAAATAATCAAAGAATGGAGAGAGGTTGCAAAGATGATTATGCGGAGTTGATTAATTGATTATTATAAAACAAACATAATATGCAAAGCAAAATTATTGAAATAAATTAAACAGCCACTAAATAGCATAAAATAGTGCTGAAATTAAGCTATAGAAGGTGCACAATCATAAAGAGATTAAGGCTAGTAAACAAGTGTAAGGAAGGGTGGCTACCCCCCATACTTTTATCACTTCAAATCACATTATTTAGATGTTGAAAAATAGCCCCAAAACAGTCCCAAATCAGCCCCAAAATGATGATAAGAATTAGAGAAAAAAAGTGGGAAATACAAGGATTTAAGCTAGGAATAAGGTTCAAGCAAGGGTGATTAACCCCTCCACCTTTGGGTAGCTTTTAATCACAAGTTTCAGCTCTTAAAACAGTCCCGAAACAATATGAAAACACAAGAAAAAGATGAATAAAGATTGAAATGAAAGCGAGGAGGCTTTACCTCTTGTAGAGAAGGTGTTCTTGTTGTAAACCAAACTTGATTCCAAAGCACCCTCAAGTTTAAGTTATGATTTTCAATTCTTAACTCAAGTTCCAAGTTCAAGCTCTTGTATGGTATGTATGGATGATATGAGAGCTTCAAGGCTTATGGAAGAACAAGAAGGATGGTAGCTTTGATCTTTTCTAACTCTTGATATTTCTAACTCACTTGATATTTCTAACTCACTTGATATTGATTTGATCTCTCTAACCAAATTCTGTATTGTTTTTCAACCTCCTTACAGCAGTCTGAACCTTGCTATTTATAAGCCTTGAGCAGGTCTGATCGAAATATTAGCAAAATTAGGTAGTTGGCAGAACACTGCTGAAACTGCCTAAAAAGCCAAGAGGTCTGGCTGGACCTTGGTATCTCCGACTGGATGTCACTGAGGTCCGGCCGGACTTTAGTGTATTTCCACTATTTCTCACTTTCAGGTCAATACAAGTTGGTACAAGGTGCAATATTGAAATTATGGGGTAGAAACACAGTGGGTATGGCAGGTTGGAATTGTTTGGAAGCTTAAACTCAGATTTATTGAGAATTCAAACCAGTGACTCAATGTACTCGTCATCATTGAGTGTTCGGAATAAAGTGCCTAAGTCTTCCGAGCGGTCAAAATTGGGATGTCTACAGCGACCTAGGCAAAAGTTAGAACACAAAAAATTAGAAAAAAGAAAACTGAGCTTGTAAGGTTGAAAATCCAGAAAGGGCGGCCTTGGCAAAAGTTAGAGCGCAAAAGGAGAGCGTTAAAACCTGAGCGAACCCGAACCAAACTGCGTAAGGCCTGATTCTTATCTTCGCGATACGTAGACAACTTTATCCTGAAGTTCGACCGTAAACACCTCCAAAGCAACTGTGTCCATGTGTTTGATCAAGGTATCCTTGTCCGTTCTTTATCTGAAAGATTGGTTGTGATCCTTGCCCTAAGAGAAAAGCTGATTACAATGCTGAGCAGTGCTATTCAGTGTAGGGGCAATTTTCCATTCCTGGATTCAGGTTTGTACATCTCGAGGATAGATTCCATGTGTGTCAAGTTGTGATCCTTATTGAAAATGGTTTTGAAAAGTTTTGATAAAAGCTAATTTTGTTCAAATTAATCTTTTTACAACTTAGACCATTTTTGAACCAAAAGGAAAATTTTTAGTGCCCACAACTTCAATTTCATTGATTTCAATACAAAGTTCTCCAAAGCTCGATACAAATTAAAGTTGCTTTTTTTACACTCAAAAGGGAAACTTGAAAAGTAAATATCAAAGCAACAAACTTGGGGCATAGTTGAGTCAGTTGTTCCTGCGTCCCCCGCTTGTGCTTGTGGAAGCTTCTGATGCTAAAGTGGGCCTGGATTGTGCCTCATCTTCAAGCCAAGTCAAGCACTCGCCAGAAAGTGGGCAGTTGAAACTAAGAGCGGGAGTCAGAAGCTCTCTCGTCCTCCAAGCAGTGGGATATTGAGCCAAATGTGAGCCTCGGATTGGGAATGAAGTTGGGTATTCTACCCCTCTTTTGGGCAAGTCTGGTCATGTCTGAATTGACACCTGAACCTGAACGAAAAGTAGAATGCACAGTGTGTCAGGCTAATCAGCTGAATACCGGGTTGCCGAGCCATGCTGTAGCTCATTTCAGGCAGATCAAACCAGGGGCAACGCCAAGCAATGTCAGCAGCAGACCTGTTACACATCCAATGGCACCACCACCCTTCGTTCGGGAAATCAACTAGCCGTTGGCGAAAGAAATAGCCTCGTGCTGAATATGCAGAACAAGAATCCACTACTTTCAACCTGTCCATGAACCATATGTGGGGAGGGATGAAAGAGAAGAGAGATTAAAGAATAGAGAGGTGTGCGTTGAGAGGAAAATAAGAAAGGGGTTTTGAAAGAAAAATAGAGCATGAGTGCCGAGTGATGTGAGAAACGCATATTAGAAAGGGTGGGAAACATTACCTGAAGAAGTAGTGGACTTCCTGCAAATTTGTTCATCTCCCACCGATGGAAGGCGTCTAAGCCCATCAAAGTCTCAGCCAATACCAAACCAATGCAACTCTTACCCTTTTTCAAGCCCTGTGCCACTTCAACTAGCTGAATGCTAGACCCACCGAAACTAGGGGCAAGGAGAAAATGCGCTAGCATGCACAAACAAAGGGCGTGTTGCCGAAAACCCCGACAAAGAAGATTGCCTCGGTCACCAGTGTCAAAAAATTGGTGAATCAAACTGGGGATGTCAAGCTCTCCATTGTGGACAAATGATCGGGCCTCCTGAGGAGTGAGCCCACACATCCTCCCTATAGCTTGGATGTGACCAAAACGGGGCTGAGGCAAGATTTCCTCATCGCGCCAAAATGCCATTAGCACTTGAAATTCTTCAATTGTCGGGCATAGCTCTTGTCCCCCGAAGCTAAACACATGCGTAACCGGGTTCCAACATCTAGCTGCGGCATATAAGAACGGAAAACAAAGCGGAGAACGACATGGCAGGAATAGTGCGTTTATGCCGAAACCTCAAAAATTCAGCTTTTCCAAGCCATCTAAAGTTGCAATCCAATTGGAGAGTTTTTCAACGAAAAATGGCTCCATTTGTGGCAAAACAGCAGCTGAAATGAAAAAATCACGAAGCTGGAGCTTTTGTAGAAGATAAGGTAGTGAATGGAAGCCAGGTGTCGACATTTTGGAGGTCCTGCGTATTGGTGGCCGGCAAGGCTCATTGATGGCTGGGAGACGTCCATTGATGGCCAGCAGAAGGAATAGATGGCCGATAGGCCACCCCTCATGGCCGATAGCCTTCCTTTTGTGCCTGTTGCCCTCTTTTGTGAAGATTCAGTTGGATGTTGGAGTTTTATTCTGTTATTTGTGTGTTCTAAAGTCTTGTTTTGAGTCCTTTTAACTTTAGCAAGTTTGCTGTGTTGTTTTTAAGTTGTTTATCAAGTTGTTTTGGTAGTCAAGTTCTTTATTGAGTCGTTTTGTTGTATATCAGACTGTTTTCTTTATTGAGTTGTTATTTTGATTATCGAGTTGTATTACTTTGATTATTTCAGTTGTTGGTCGGTTCGTTACCTGATTTAGACTGTTGTGACAATACAAGTATTTGGTTTTCAATGTCAAATTCAATCTCATTTTCATGAAATGCGGTGCTCATAATGCAAAGTACAACACTTTTTCAAATGAAAGCTGGTTTTCATTCTAATCATGGTAGTTTTCACAAAAGTGCAGTACAGGTTTTTTTTTTTAAAGAAATAAAACTCGTCTGAGGCTGTTCAATGTGCTAACACTATAAACAAAAGAAACTAAGCAAAAATGCAAAAATTAGCGCTATCCATCTCAGGGTCTAGAGGTCCTCTTCGTCCTCTTCCTCGGCAGAGCAGACTTTGTTGCATTGTCTCCATCGACGCCACTGTCTGAATTTGGATAAGAATTTGAACTAGAGTCGTCTCAACTTTTCGCCTCGGAGCCCTTATCGGCCTCAGTATCCCCACTCTCAGAACCTGAGCCAACGTTATCATCTCTACTCTCTGACGACTCTGAATGCTGACTCGCCGCTTCCTCAGTCTTGCTGGTCTCAGCATCATCATCACTCAGAATAGGCTCTGAAGGGCCACTCTCAGTTCGGGTGCCCCTAGCTCGGCCATGGCTACGTGCTGGAGCCTGACACTCCCTCCCTGCTGCCGAAGGAGGCACTGCTGGTCCTACTGCTGCTCCTGTTAGCACACTTGGTATGGGTGGGACCTGAAAGGACAGTTATCATATATCAGCCACATTACACATTTCAGATGTAAGTATGGAGGAGAATGAGTATATGCTAAAGTCAGGTACAGTGTGTGAATGCAGTATGAAAGTGCAGTGCTTTGGGTACAATGTATTAGTGCAGTGTGAGGAAGTTCTTATGACAGTTTCAAGGTGTCAGTGGAAATTTGATGACTGGAATGTAAGAAAACTAAAAAAATTACCTGAATACCGTGGAAGCCGAGCACTGCCTCCCTCCTCAATATCATGCCCTCGAATGAGGCTAGTAGCTCAAGCAGACCCTTGGTGTATCCTGGGGGTGCCTATAAATGCATTGGGAATGATTAATGTCTAGAACAAACAAATATCAGAAAGAGATGGGAAAACTAAAAATATGGTACATAACGGAGGTGTGTCTTGGGCTATGTTGTATCTATGCACACCTGGTGCGGGCTCAATCGAGATTTGATATGCCTCTCCAGTATACTGCCAGTAGGTAAGGGCAGTAGGAAACTCTGGCCACCCGGTCCCCTATCTCGCCTGGGAAGCCCCTCTGCCATAAGCTCTGTTTGCTTGAGTCTCTTTGCGTCTCACCCTCGCGACAGGAGCTCTCACTCCCTCACCCCTGTGAACGCTGGTCAGAGGCGGCATCAAGTGTGTCTAGATAAAGGTCGCATAGTCGCCCTCTACACAAAAATACTTTATCTCCGTGCCTACCATGAATTGGATCACCTCGTCGGCAGATAGCTTGTCTGTCGCTCTCATGGATACTGGTGGTGCCATCGGTATGAACAGAGTAGGTAGACCCATGGTCTGGCGCACGAAGCGCTCGCCTAGGAACCAGGCTTGGCAAATCAGGCCCTCAAGAAGGATATGATAACTGAAAATACCTCAAGCCACATGGTACTGGGCTTGAAGCCCTGTCTGTATCAAGGCCTAGGGCTACCATGTGATCTGAAATAGAAGGTGAACAGGTTATTAGTCGCTGTCAATTGCTAATGTGTGGATCAAAACAGCTATAAAGCAAAAAAATGATTGTGTTTTGAGTTACCTCGTGCACTACTACCATGTCAAAATACTAGCGAAAAAACATGAAGGACTCACGAGTCCTACAGTGAAGCTGGCCGTCATACACCTAAGAAAAGGGGACTATTAATGGAACCTTGTCTACAGGCTCTGGGGCAAGAGCCGGGAAGTATGCGTATACCCATAGTTATAGAGGAAGTGCGGTGATATGTGATCAGTATACAGTGTATGAACAGATATAGAAAATGCAAAGCAGAAAGCATACAGTGTATGGACAGATGCAGAAAGTGCAAAGTAGAAAGCACATGTGTTGAACTAATGTAAAGCAAAAAATACTGAGCAGAAAATGTACCTCCCAAGCTCGCCAGTAGCCTCCAACCAAAGTCCTTCGCAGATGGGAAGAAAAGCTCATATATCCGTACAATGTGGTGAGGCCGGCTCCGCCCCAATTATAAAACTGAACTCGAAGGAGGACCACCAAGGCACTCAGCAAATATAGGCCCACGGTGCTCCACCTGTTTGAAAATAAGGTGGTATCGAAGATGAACATTAGGAAGCCCCTAGCATACTGCTTTGTCTCCTCTGTCGTCTTGGGCTCAGTCCCCCTGAACAGCTCCTCAAACCAACTGTATCGCACCATGCCCGCCCGGTATATCGATGGACGTGCCCCAAGTAGCTCGAGCCAGGCAGCCTCCCACTTCTCCATATCAGGATCGAGAGGGATCGGATCACCCTTTACGTTTAAGCCGGTGATCATGGAAAATTCGTAAGGAGTCATCGTCATCTTCCCCGTGGTGGAAAGGTGGAAGCAGTTGGTAGTGCCCCACCACCTCTCCACCAGTGCTCCTAAGAGAGGACAGCTCGCTATAACCCTAGTCAAGCTGGAGTAGAAGAGGCCGAAGCCTGTCTCATCAACAATGTCATGAACTCTAACTAGGAGCTCGCCATACCAATCTCGAGCAGTCGTTGTAACATAGCCCCTAAAGGTGCAAGACTTGCCCTGTGGCCATGCATGAAGTGCAATTAGGCCAAGGCAATGCATAAAATGCAATCAGATCAAGGCAATGTATGAGATATAGTTACATCAAGGCGGTGCAAGAAATGTAAACAGTTAAGGGCAAAAATGCATAGAAACAGATTTCGTACCTCAATGGCAATGGCCGATAAATGAGACCCTAGCTCCCTTAACAACAGGTCCTCTGGCGCGTCATCAGCGAAGTCAGTAAAACATTTGATGCCACCTGTAGTGGGCAATATGTGTGTCTAAGGATGATACCTCACTGGATCAAAAGGTCGTATACTCAATGGTAATGGCTCTGGCTCGACCTCTGGCTTGGCCTCGAAGTCCGCCTCAAAGTCTACTGGAGGAAGCTCATGAGGAACCCCATCATGAGGGAGATCATCCGCCATCTGAAAAGGTGCGAGATAGGTGAAAAGTGAAGAAAAATGGTAGACTTTGAAAAAGTCAACCTTAGGAGAGAGAAAATGAAGGAAAAATTCAAAGCCGGGAAAAGTGCACAAAATTCGAGAGAAACTTGAGGGGAATGAACCTAGAATGGTGGAAATGAGGAAAGAAGTGTCGAAATCGAATTCCAATCGGTTCAAAGTGAAGAGGGCTAGGAGGATTTAGTGAATAAAGTTTGTGTGGGGTGTTGGAAAACGCGTAAAAGGCTCAAATTTATAAAGGAAAAACACCTAGGGAAGGAGATAGAGCATTTTCGAATGTCTTGGTGTGTGGAAATGAATCCCCAAGCCTTGTATTTAAAGACCCAAGCCGAAAAACCCTTTTTGCCCTCGGCCTGCCATCGATGGCCGGCAAGGCACACCAGTGGCCGGTAGGTGGCTGGCGGCCTCCTCTTGTGGCCGATGGGTTTCCAAGGGTCTCCCCTGTGTCCCTAGTTCTATTTTGTGTTCTTGGATTCCAAGAAGTGAAGAGACTGTTCAGTGATTGGTTCAGAATGTTTCTACGGAGGCTCAGAATCGCGTTTCCAGGGTACGATGTTCGTCACTCATCAACATAAGCAAGGTGTATCCTTTTAACATATTGCAACTCTTCTGAGAGGTAAATTAGGAGTTGTTCTTGAATTGGTTTTAATGAATACACTTTTGTTATTGCATGGAATATGTGTTTCTTTGTCATAGCATGGAACGTGCATTCCACTTATACCATTGCATAGAACATGCTCTTACTGTAGCAGCATAGAGTGTACTTCCGCTCTTGCATTATGTATAGAACATGCTTACTGCCTTCGCTCTTGTACTATGCATAGAATATGCCCTCAAATTGTTTGGTTTGCGTAGAACATGCCATTATATCTCAATTGTTATCATGCATAGAATACGCGTTTTCCAATCATGCATAGAATATGCGCTTCTCACACTTGCATAGAATATGCGCTTCTCACATTTGCATAGAACATGCCTTACCATTATTGTAATCATGCATAGAACATGCACCCTTAATATATTGTACTTGTTGAGTTTCTTTCTTATGCAGGTACGATATTGTATGTACGGTTCATTCGGTGGAGCCAACACAGATAGACGATATTGTATGTATGGTTCATTCAGAGAAGTTCTGGATAAGATCATTCATATCTCGGTAAGAGAATATTTTCCCTAACTTTGTGCATCTACTGCACTTGTTCATTTTGTGCATCTATTGCACTCCCCTTAACTCATGCATCTATCACACTTAATCACTCATGCTTTGTTCATCTTTTCACTTTCCCCTCTCGCGTTTGGACGCGTTGGGACCACTTTTTTTGGTTAAAAGCAATCGGGTGTGTCTCGGTGTTTACACCGCTCCTGTTGGTTAAAAGCACTTGGGTATGTCCTGGTGTTTACACCACCTCTTTTGGTTAAAAGCATTCTGGTGTGTCCTGGTGTTTACACCGCTCCTGTTGGTTAAAAGCACTATGGTGCGTCTCGGTGTTTACACCACCTTTTTTGGTTAAAAGCATTCGGGTGTGTCCCAGTGTTTAAACCGCTCCTGTTGATTAAAACCACTCGGGTGCATCCCAGTGTTTACACCACCTCTTTTGGTTAAAAGCACTTGGGGTGCTTCACGGTGTTTACACCACTCTTTTTGGTTAAAAGCACTCGGGTGCATCCCAGTGTTACACCATTTCTTTTGGTTAAAAGCATTCGGGTGCATCCTGGTGTTTACATGATCTTCGTTTTCTTCCGCGTGCGACACATTAGGATCTTGTTTGGCATCTCGGGTGCACCCAATGATTTTGGTTACGCTCTGTCTTTCCTGCACACCGTGTAGTTAAGCTTGCATAATTTTCTTACATCCTTTCTGCATGAAATGTAGTTAGCTTGTGTTTCCCACGCGTGGTGTGTTTACTTACTTATTTGTATGCTTAAGATTGCTGTATCCTGTTTTGGTTTGTTTAAATGTAGCATTTTGATCGCGTAGCGTTTCCATTTTAAATGTTTCATTGCACAACCTCATTGCAAGATCATAAGTTATGTTCTTGCATCATGCATATCATTTCTATTTTGCCCCAAAACTACGCTAGTTTGATTCCTTGTAAAGGGATATATAGGTAGCCTGCGGGCACAGCTATTTATTGCTGTCTTGATTGTTTGTCCAAGTTTTATGGCCTTGTCAAATTAGGTCGTCTCTGGGCTTTGATATTCACTCATGTTATTTCATGACTCCGAGTTCTGTCAAAGAGGGGCAACTGTAGACACTCCATTTTTGACGGCCCTTTAAGACTTGGATGTTCTTGCAAGTACATCCGATGACGAGTCTGATTGCTCACCGAGCGCTCGAAGTCCGCGGCAGAACGCCACAGGTTTGAGTTTTTCAAACCCTGCATTCATTTTGTCTCATCTTTGGACCATGTCTGATCCTTCTCAGCCTGAAGTTGTTGATGGCTTGCCGGCCATCCTTGAAGGCTGTCGGCCATGGCTTTTGTCATGCCAACAATTTATGTGCCTTGTCGGCCATCAGTGTTTCCTGCAGATATTTTGTGATATTTTGTGCCAGCTATTTGCACAAGTTCATGCATCTTCCAACACGTGCATGGCTGGATGTTTGTGAAGAGATTTCGTATTTTCTATATATAGGACCCCTCTCTTGCATGTGTGGGGGTTAAAAAATTTGAAGACAAACAATTCTCTCTCTCTCTCTCTCTAGATTTCTCTCTCTTTCTCTTACAATTTTATGCCTTGAAGCTTGTTTTCTATACACTTTTACCTACACTACCTTGATCAAAGTTGCTTCTCTTTGAGCTGAGGTTCCTTGAGACTTTATTTGAGCTCTAGCAAGAGGTTTTAGCTTGGATTTGTGCCTAGAATTGCTCTTTGCTTCAAGAGGTAGTTCACTTGCTTTGTTCATTTGTTTATCATACTTGTTTTCTCATCTTTCTAAATTGTTTTGAGGCTAGTTTTGAACTAAAAAAGCCTCTGTTTTTATGTCCTGAAAATGGTGTTTTGAACCCTTTTTAGTTGGGAGGTGGTTCACGCTTCTTGTTTCCTTGCTTGTAAAGGTTTTGTGCCTTTATTCATCACTTTAAAACCAAGTTTTTTGGGCCTTTTAACCACTGAATTTCAAGGGTTTTTCAGTGGTAAAAAAACTCATTTTGAAGTCCAAAATTGGAGGGGTTAGCCTCCCCTCCTGTGTCTTGTTTGCATGCCTAGGTAGCTTTATGTTTTAGCCTATTAATCTAGCTTGTTTTAGCTCAAGTCCAGCATATTTTTGCCTTTGCTATAACTTGTTTTAGCTTTGTTTTAGGCTAGTTAGTTTGTTTGAGTCTTGTTTTGCATAGTTGTGGTGCAACCCTATGCATTAGCTTAATGTTTTGGCTTTTTGTGTCTTGAGTCCAGCATGTTTTAGACCATATTTAGAGCTATTTTGCCTCTGTTTTTGGTTGTTTGTTTCATTTGAGCCTTGCATGGCATGGTTGTAGTGTTAATTCCTTCACTAGCGTAGTGTTTTAAGGGTTTAACTATCATTGGTGTGAGTTGGTTACATGTTTTTAGTGCTTTTATCACTTAATTTTAGCACTTTTAATCTCTGCAACCTCCCTCATTTCTTCACTTTTTGATTTTGTTTTGAAAGTGGTTTCAAGCCACTTGTTTGCCTAAGTGTGAAATGGAGGTGTTACACCTAATGGTTTAATCCCTTAGGGCATTTCTTTCCAATAGCGTAATGGCTCTTTCATGCCCAAAGCAACTTGTGGTTTGAGCCCTCTTTCCATTAGAGGACACTCACCAATGGACTTAATGGATTAATGAATGGTTTGGTAATTAAAATGTGTGAACAAAATTGACAAGTAAAAGTGACAAGATAAGCATGTCTTTGTGTTGCATTGCATGTGTTCAAATCGGACGTTAATTTGAACACAAGGAAAATGGGACATTTCATACTTAAAAGTAATGAAATATGCCACTTTCCTTGGTCTCCATTGCCCTTAATCATGCATGATAGGGTGGTGGTCATTCGAGTCTTATTTGTGCATTTATCAAAATTGTACAACTTGGATCTTTGGCCATCATGCAATGAAATTGCTTGATTGGTGGTTTTGGATCCAAGTGTGTCACTCCATTGAGATTTTGAGATGATAAGGAGGGGTACAGTACAAACAAACCCTTGGAAAAACCTTTATTTTGCTCTGTTTGTGCTATGTTGCAGTATGGTGACCCAGAGCACTAGTGGCCGGGAGTGCCTCACCAATGGCCAGCAAGGCTTTATTTTTGGCCGACAGTGCACCTCTCTGGCTGGCAGCAGCCATCCATGGCCGGCAGGCCACTTGTGTGACCCTCAACAAAGAGTTGGTAAGTTGGAGCAGAAAGGTTCTAAAGTATGCTCAACCCTACAAACAAAGCCTTCCGAGAGCAAAACAGAGGACGTTTCGGGGAGAAAACCAAGTGCATGCATCTTCCACTTCCTGAGGCGGAGCAGTGGTAGGAATAGTTTAATGCTTGCATGATTAGTTAGTGTGCATTTGTTTAATTAATTAGTTTTACTTAGTGATTAAAGTTTTGTTAATAGTTAGTAATTAGTTTGATAGTTATTCATTTGATTTGTAATAATTAGTCTCAATTAGTTTAATTAAATTTGCTTGATTAGCAGTTTAGATTAGCTTTAGCTCTTATTCTGCGGACCCTCCTTTCCGTGAGGGCATAATGGTTGTAATAAGTGTGCGTACGTGTGTGTATGTTTTCCACCCACATCTTTCTCCCTTTTTATTTAATCGCTTTTGGCATGGTTAGATTAGGGACATCATATTTCGAATTAGCACACGCATGCTTGTATCCATTCATTTGTGTGCATGCAACGAGGCTCCGACGCATCATTCAAAACTGCATGCCATTTTAATACTTCCTTGAATATGTGTGTTAATTCCCATATTGTTAAATCGATTCATATGCCATATTGGCAGCCAAGCCTATTGATTACATTCTTTGCATGCGTTGCATGAGGCATCTTGTTTAGGTTAGGATCATGCACCTTTCTAACTTAGTTTTTGTTTGGCTTGGAGTCTCGGTAAGTTTTTTACTTGCTTCTAGCATACTTGCATTGGGAGTGTGATTGCCTGTTGCCATAATAGCATGCTTGCCCATGAGGCTATGTGCTTAAATGCTAAACTGTTTGAGTGCCTCGTGATGACAGGCTTGTTGTTTGAATTTGGAACGATATTTTCCAACAAAGTGCTAAGTTTTAAGCCCACTTTGTTGAGTTGACAAATCTCGTTTTAAGCCCGCTATGTTTGGTTGCAAATCCGCATCTTATGCCCATTTCAGGGGCAAATTCAAACCATTTTGCAAACAAACACGGAGTGCGTTGTTCCAATTCTTACAATTTTAGTCTATATTTGCTGTGTAGCATCACATTGTAGTGTAGCTAATACCGGAACAAAGAATACATAATGTTATAAAAAATCTTATATGAATTAGTAGAGGCCGATCTTTGATTCGGGCGAGCAGAGGGGTGCTCAATTTCATGACCTTCCCCTTCTCATACCCAGTTTCTCGAGCCGAGGCCAAACTTTGGGTGGTGATGACGGACACGTGGCGCCTTCGGCACGAGTCAGGGTTTCCTAAATTTCTCCAAAAATAAAATATTTAGGTGGCGACTCTGTATCTGGCAAAGCAGTCCAATTTTGGCATTATTTGATTTAAAATCGATTTTCTAAAAAGGTTTGCCGGATTTGGAATCTTTGGTGTTTATCAGTTTCACATTACACTTTGTGAGACTATATTTAGAACCACGGGAGTCCGAACTGCGAGGCATTCTTTCAAACATTTTCGAAAGGCGGGGGGCAGAAAAAGGCGAGTCCACACTTAGATACTACAATCCTGTAGTTGTTTGATTACAAACTTCATAGTGAGAGAGACTAACGAGTGAGATACACACATGGGATAGGGTTTGAAAGGATATGGATTAAATCGAACCAATAACAAGCGATTGAGGCTACAAAGAAATTGCATTTGGAAACTTTACTATAGGTAATGATCAAAGTACCATAAAGTTATTCAATGTTTGATGTTTTCTGTAAATATTTGTAAATTTTTTTACGATTTTTTATGTTTATTGTACAATATGTTTGAAAAATTACATGTTTAATATTTACGAATGAAAAAAAATAAATAAGGGTTTATTGTTAGATTTTTGTTAGACGATGTCTTTTTTGTTGTTAGTTTTTTTTTTTTTTTTGGTTGGTTACGATTTGCTTACGATTTGTTGTCTTTTTGTTAACTTTTTGTTAGGGCTTGTATTGTGTGTGTCGATAAAGTTATGGGGCATTATTGTTTTTTGTGTGTTTCATTAGTTTATCTGTGAATGGGTTGATTTTGGTATTTTTTTAACTTAAATGCATGAAGATAGATATATCTTGAATAATAAATTGGGAGTTTTTGGTTTTATGTAAAAATGTGTAAATATTTTGTTGACTTAGATGCATGATAGAGTTATAAAATAATTGGGTGTTTTTTATTTTTGTGCATGGAGGTGGGGTTGACAATGCCCCCCCAATTGTTTGTTGTGTATTGGGAAACAATGTAAGCACCCATATGTTTGTTTATTGGGTTAATTACATTTTTATCCTTCTTTATTGCGTATGTGTATGTTTTATATGTGAAATGGGTATGATGATTTTTGTTTGTTTATTATTGTTAGGTTTTTGGTTTCTTTGTGTATTATTTTTTGTATTTTGTGTGTTGTACTATTTAGGCTAAACACATGGCAACATAAATTTATTTGGTTTGTTTATTGTTTAGTATTATTTGTGTGTTGTATTGTTTAGGCTCAAGTCATGACAATGGTCTTTAATAGTTAGTGATGCCAACACCCATAAGTTTGTTTAATAGTTTTGTTTGTATGTTGTGATTTTTTTTATTGTGTTTTTTATTATTTTTTCTTTTGTGTCGTGTATTACTTAGGGTCAGGTGATGGAAACAGATTTTAGTGTTGAGTTACATCATGGAGGTTACATTACTAAGCCTCCAAATATGGTGTATAAGGGAGGGAAAGTGAATTACTTTCGGTACTTTGATCTAGATAGGGTTGGCTTTTTTTATTTTCAAAAGTTTTACTTGAAGCTAAGTTATCCTTCTACTAGCCAACTGTATTACAGAGTTCTTGGGAAAATACTGGACATTGGTCTTAAGGAGATAAATTCAGATAAGGATGTAATTGATATGTTATACCATTATATGGGTCTTAATGTAGTTGCCTTATATTTGGAGAAATGTTAGGAGGCACTTCAGGTGTTAGGTCCAAATGAGAAAGTCATAGAAGGGCCACAAATTCCACAAATAGAAGCACAAATGGAAATGGAAGATGAAGAGGGAAATGGGCCTGAAATGGAAGAAGATGAAGGAAGAAATAAGATTGAAATTGAATAAGATAAAGAGAGGAATGATAAGGAAATGAATGAGTTTGATTGTGGTCATAGCACATATAAGAGTGGATGAATGGTGGGTTAGAGGGGAGTGAAGATTAAGATATATTTGCTTTTGTTGATAAAAATGTGGGGGTAGAATCAAATGTGAGTGTTGAGACAAATTTGGGGGTTGAATCAAATGTAGGATGAACCAAATGATGAGAGGTCTAATGGATGGTATTCAGATCAAGATTTTGATATGCAAACTTTGTATGGATCATCAGATGATGGAGAAACGGTTCCTAGGTTTCCAGAATTTAATGAGGATGTGGATATAGTCAAACTTGACCTAAAAGTAGGGATGAGATTTAAGAATGCACAAATTTCTAGGAATACATTGAAGGAATGACAAGTGCAACATGTATATGATTTGAAGTGAGTTAGAAATGAAAATAAGAGGATTACTGCAGTTTGCAAACAAGAATGTGGTTTTTGTAACGCCCCAAAAATTGGGCAGGTAATATCTATTTATGCAACAAAACCTACCTGATAGACAAACACATATGTATAGCTAACTGTACGAGCACGAAATAATCTTCTCGTATAATCTTATTAATCAAGTTTGCGCTCCTCCAAACGTCGTCGCTTTGCTTCCTGAAAACATAAACGTGAGCTAGCTGGCGGGTGTGTGCCGGATACCTCTCCGATGCCTAAGTCAACAAATAGATAATAGACAAAAAGCTGTGTGTTTGAGAGTAGAAATTGTGATACATGTACATAGGTCATGTCATGAGCTTTTATAGATTCAATCTAGCACAATCCTAGTAGGACTCCAACTCTCCTTATAAGAGTCCTCCTAGGAATCACACTCCTAGTGAAGAGTGTCTATCCTGATAACACTCTACTTACTACTAACCAAGTAAGATGGTTTTCTCCTTTGTCTAAGCTGGTGCAACCTAACCGAGCTAGATTATTCTGGTCATGCTCTCAACTAAGCAATGATGTAGATGTCATTCGACCGGGCTACACCTAGCTCGGCCATCCTTCTCACAAACACCTCGACCAACCACCAGGCCTAGTTTTCAGGTAGCTCGATCAAACCCCTCTGCCCAGTTTGGTACCCAGACAATATGAGACCGAGCTACTCAAAGCCCATACCCCGGCCTAAAATAGAGATTTAAAGGATCGTAGCTTGGCCCAATTTTTCTTTATAAATTACCCTCTCAATTGCCCCTTAGTTCCATCTACAAAGCATGTTTGGGATTATCTTTCTCTACCCGAGCTAAAACACTCATGCGACCGAACTAAAATAAGCAACAACACCGAGATTAAAATATTCGATCCCACTAAGCTGGGTTAGCTCGGTCTTCAACATCGTGCCTGTCACAGCCTATCGTTTCATGTACCTGACATCATGTCCTATCCATGACACGTGGCACCTACCCATTACGTCTCTATATTGTGACAGCCATCACACACTTACCTAAAAATATTTGAAAAGTCCCGCCATTTTCGTACCTCCACAAAACCCACTACTCGAATCAAACCCTCACTGTTCACCTTTGCACCTCTGAAACCTATTCTTGTGCCTCCTGCGCTCCAGTCCCTTCCTCTTCACTTGCTCTCTTGTTGGCTAGATTTTGCTCTCACGCTTTAACCAGTAAGTTGCTTAATACCTCTTTCTAATGTTCCTTTGTACTCATTTCTATATTTTTAGTATTTAACCTCCATAGACGCGTGTTTAGAATGTTTGTACAAACACTATGAACTCAAAAACCTTACTTCCAAGTTTAAAGGCTCACCAACTAGTTTTTCAAAAACATGTTTTTTGATCAAAAGTTGCTCTGAGACTGAACTAGGTACTTGTTAGCGACTTCTAGGTTTATTCCTGACCGAGCCATAAACCTTGAGTCGGTCCCGATTTACGACCGAACTGAAAACTGATCGTAACCCAGATGTAGCCGAGCTACGTTTATTTTACTCTGCCTGTTTACTTAGCCTGGTCCAGTTATCTGGGCATAACACTTTATTGTCACTTTACAGACCCAACTAGGTTGGCCAGGCACACCTTTGCACCCTAGATGACTTCGCTCAACCGAGCCAACCAAAGCCTCAGCCATGCCGAGCTAGGTGACTGTGAACAATTTGACAAATATTAGGTTAACATGGGTACATATCGATTTCTAGTGGACTCCCCTGGCGCCATAGCTGAATTCCGAAGGGACTACAAAATTCCTGACGATGTCCATCTCTCCCTAGCCGAACTAGAAACAACACCCTGGGGCAAACCGGGCTTCATCCCGTTTACCGTGATATCGATCATAGAAGCCAGCCTTCAGTTTCCCGTTCAACCACTCATATGTGAATTTCTTAAGCAAACAAGACTCTGCTCAACCCAACTCTCCACAAATACTTATAGGATAATAAATGACATCGCCGAGCTAAATCGCCGGCTCAGCCTCAACCTCATATTGGCCGAGCTATTTCATGATCGTAGAAGCTGGTCTTCGGTTTCCCATTCAACCACTCATATGTGAATTCCTTAGGCAAACAAGACTCTGCCCAACCCAACTCTCCACAAATACTAATAGGATAATAAATGGCATCGCTGAACTAAACCGCCGACTCTGCCTCAACCTCAGATTGGCCGAGCTATTCCACCAATATTCACTCGACCAAAATGACGATGGTTGGGTGTACTATTTAAGGGTAAGAAGAAGCCTAGAGAAAATTATAAAAAACACACCGGATAAAGACTTAAATGACGACGACTTCCTTTGGGTTTCTGGAAATTTTGAAGACCAGGAAGCCCAGATACCGGGCTACAATATAAACTGGAATAAAGGGACTGCCGGTAAGAATACCTCGGTTTAATTTTCTATTTTTGCTTTGTTGTTCCAGGCTATAATTTTACGCCGTGCTAACCGTTTTGCCTTTCTTTTGTGCAGACTTAAACAAGCTTAAATCACATTACCCATACGCAAACCAAGATGCCCTTCGCGCCGCGCTGTGATACCGTCATCGCAGTTGGGCCGAGCTACTAAACTTTGAACCATCCTACCAACCTACCGGTATAATGGAATGAGGAAGACCAGGGTGACTGACTTTCTCCTGGAATCATCACCTGAATCGGACCCAAACTTGTCCCAAATCAACCTTATTCCCCTCACTGAAGAACAGAAAATGGCCAAGCGCCGTGCTGTTCGAGCCCTGATCACCGAACAAACCACAACTCCAACAGCCGAAGTTCAAACAGAGGCACCATAGGCCAGTTAGGCACACTAGGTAGTGGTGGCCCTCCCTACAACCCGAGCTTCGTCATCTCGGCCAAGCAAGCGACCACGCACACAACGCCTGAGGAATGAGGATGATATTGAGCCATTCGAAATCGGGCTTCAAGAAGCAACTCACTCCTAAGGTCGCAACCGACCTAGCCCTTCAAATCCTCCCACACTACTGGTGTGGGCACTATCTGTCACCTTCAGGGGTCACGCCATAACGGCCTCTGATTCCGTCAGCGCCGAGAAGGATCACCTATTGGCCTTCAATTTAGCGAAGAGTGTCTGCCTGCCTGTCGACATGGAGCGGCATGATGGTTTGACCGAGCTGAAGGCCATTCACTCGGCCTCTAAATCGATGATACTGTAAGCCCCAAAATCCCTAAAACTTCAACAAATGACATTTGTTACGATCCCAATGCATTGGTTGTCCACTAACCATTCTGAACTATGCAGGCCCTATAAAAGAGCCAAGTGGCTTATAAACGAGTACATGAGCTTAGGAAGATGGCGCGGTCAGCCGTCACCGAAGTAGAATCCAAGGGAGCTGAGCTAAAAGAAGCTCAGGCCAAACTGGCCGAACTAGAGACCGAAAACGCGAGGCTGGCCGAATTGGTCAGTACAGCAGAGGCTGACAAGAAGAAGGCCTTAGCCGAGAAAAAAGACCGCTATCTACGTGAGCTGGCCAAGCTAGAGAGGAAGAAGAATGCCAAGCTGGAGGACGTAAACAAAAAAATGCAAGACACAGAGGACCGAGGCTTTAAGAAAGGAGAGGAGACTTATGTCCAACAGTGCGAAGCCACTAAGGATATTTTCTTCAAGTGCGGTTGGAAAGCCGCTGCTGAAAAGCTCAGTTACGGACATGACTCCGAGGTCTTCTTGAATCCCCCTCCCCACTTTATACCGGGCTATATGGCAGACTATGCTAACGCGGTCCAACAAAAGTTCCTTCAGAAGGGGGAGGAGGATAAGGTCCCTGTTCCACAAAATGCTTCCAACACTCAGCTCGGCTGCCAGTCTGCCTCTCCTACTCCAGTGGACTCCAGCCCACCCTTGCACAGGGCAATTAACGAGGCTCCTGTGATCGAGCCCAACCAAGGGGCTGATACTGTAGCCGAGCTACCTTTGGGCAAAGTCCGGGTTGAATTGGATGCTAACTTAGATGATCGTTTTGCTTGATTTTTTTTTCTTTTGATGTTTGCTTTCAGTGAAATTGTAACCGGGCTCAAGCCCCTTCTCTCGTAATGAACGTTTCAAAATGGAATGAAATCTGCTATTTTTCCCAACTTTTTGTTCGATTCATACCCCACTTTTTATGATTATCTTTCAATTTTAATTGCAAAAAGTTTGAACTCTTTGCTCGGTTGTTGCGTTTTAATGTTTTTGCATCATGCCAAGCCAGACCAATTTAGCTAGGTCTTACCTAATCCTGCCAACCTTTTTTTGGCTGAGATAGTTATCCCGGTCCAAGAGCCCGGTAAAATGTTGGTCATACCTGCCTACTTTCTTCAGCCTAGATCCTTATCTCGGCTGAAGAAGAGAACTAAATGTTTGGTCAATCCTGCCAACCTTCTTCAACCTAGATCCTTATCTCGATTGAAGAAGAAAACTAAATGTTGGTCAATCCTGCCAATTTTCTTTAGCCTAGATCCTTATCTCGGTTGAAGAAGAGAACTATGTGTTGGTCAATCTTGCCAACCTTCTTCAGCCTAGATTCTTATCTCGGCTAAAGCGAGCTAAATGTTGGTTATACCTGCCAACCTTCTTCAGCCTAGATCCTTATCTTGGCTGAAGAGAGCTAAATATTGGTCATACCTGCCAACTTTCTTCAGCCTAGATCCTTATCTCGGCTGAAGAAGAGAACTAAATGTTGGTTAATCCTGCCAACCTTCTTTAGCCTAGATCCTTATCTCGACTGAAGAAGAGAACTAAATGTTGGTCAATCCTGCCAACTTTCTTCAGCCTAGATCCTTATCTCGACTGAAGAAGAGAACTATGTGTTGGTCAATCCTGCCAACCTTCTTCAGCCTAGATCCTTATCTCAGCTAAAAAAGAGGACTGAATGTTAGTCAAACCTGCCAACCTTCTTAATTGTTTCTAGCTAGCAATGACTAAGAACAACTTTTACAGTAGAAAAAATTATGTTGGAAAAACTACTTGCTTTATTTGAAAAAAGAAAAATTACAAGTATTTTAAGAAAATAGTTTGAGATTGGCAGTGTTCTATGGCCTAGGAATAGTTTTGTTGTCTCCATCTTCCAAGTGATATGCCTATTTTCTTGCTAAACCGACCACTTTGTATGGTCGTTCCCAATTAGGTCCTAACTTCCCATCTCCGGGAACCAGGGTGTTTTCCATTACTTTGCGCAGCACCCAATCTCCAATCTTGAATTACCTCAGATGTACTGTCTTGTTATATTTTCTGGATAACTCTTGCTGGTATGATGCGATGTGAACCAGTGCGCTTTCTCTTTTTTCTTCTGCAAGGTTGAGCTCCAATGTTATGGCTTCTCCATTTAAGTCTGGGTCAAAATTTTCACTTCTAATAGTGGGGAGGCCAA
>NW_021024503.1:1121742-1255791 GCF_004153795.1 Camellia sinensis | reverse complement strand
CCTATTTTTGTGGCAATAAATTTTTTTATTAATATATTATATTATTATAATAAAATTTAATAAGTTATATTAATAATTAAATAAAATATCAAATTTTCAAAATAAAAATGAGAAATACATAAAAATATTCGAATAGCTTTTATTGAAATGTAAACGTTGGAATTTGATTTTTTTGGAGATGCTTTAGTGTTTTTTAATAATTTTATGAAATAAAAAAATTATGTTTTAGAATAACATTTTTAGTTGTATAACAAAAATGATTGACTAATATGTATTATTTATTTTTTGTTTTCAATTTTCATTTGAACCTTGATAAAAAAAATAAAAAATAAAAATTGATTGTGGTTTCTCATTTGGAAGAGAAAAGAAAAGAAAATATTGTATTTCCTCACTTTCACGTTTGGATGGATAAGAAAGTAAAACGTGTGAGAGAGGGATATGAGCAAAAAAAAAAAATTCTTCTTTCTATTTTAATGGGCAATCTCAGTATTATGAAAATTTTATAACCACTCAAATTATTATTTTTTTTTTCACCAAAACTCACCACTTTTGGTGAGAAATCAAATATAAAAACTAAGAGAGTTCTCTTTCTCACAATTTCTAATCATTTCTCACCAAATTTATAATTAAACATGACAAAGAAATCTATTTCTTTTCATTTCTCACCAAATCAGCCCATCCAAACAGACTGCATGTACTGAAAGAAGAGCAATTGATGACTAAAGATAGGAAGGAAAACATTTGAAATAACAGAAAACATTTCTCATGGTCAAACTGGAAAATAAACTAATTTGGACGGAAAACGTTTTCCATTTTTATAAGATATAATATGTTTTATGGGCTAGCGTTCTACAAACACGATCACCACAACCACCCAACCACCAACACTGCTGCCACAACCACAACCACCATCACCACCACCACAACCACCATCATCACCACTACCACCATCAACCCACTGCTACCATCGCCACTGGCACTGCTACTGGTACTGCTGCCACACCATCACCAATCTATCACCCACCACCAACACCGTTGCCCATCACCGCCACTACCACCCTGCCCGCACATTAATTTTTGAGGTCACAGACCAACAAAGGAAAATTTATATCGAAAACTCATTTTGAAAACATTTTGTTCTGTTGGAAAATGTTTTCCGCCGAAACAAACGGAGCATTAAGTAATTGATGGTCCGAAATAGTCTAATTAGCAGTCAGATAGATCAATGTGAGTCCAGTTCCTATGACTGGCCTCTACTTTAATTTATAGTATTTATCATGAAATATATCCAAAAAGAACGAAGGAGAACCAAAGTAAAGGAAAGTAGCATAAAGTTTTCGTCCACAAATAGTTTCCAAATTGGGTGATCAAACATCCAAAACATTTAAAAGATCCACACAAAGAAAAGCAATATTAGGTTCGAACTCCAAACAAAGATAATAAAATAGGTTTATACCAAATTCAACTGCAAACCACTCTCTTTATTTATTCCTTTGTCTCTCTCTCTCTCTCTCTCTCTCTCTCTCTCTCTCTCTCTCTCTTCTCCACAAGGCATCATTGAACGACTAAACGGTTGATTCCTGAAACTAATGTTGTTCTGCTCCAAGCACCACTGCCTCATGCTGTAGAATATGCCCTAGAATGATGAGACAATTAGAACACAGAGAAATCTATAGGAAAAATGTGACATAGTAATATGCTGGGAAGAAAAATGAGAATGAATAACAGATACGATACTCTATATATATTCTTGCTAGTGGTCCAGATTATATGTGATCCGCAAAACCAACTGAAGAAATTTTCAAGAAGGAACATTGTGAAAAGAACAATCAGGAGCACTCAGAAAATGCCATTGTGGACCAAAAAGAACATAAAAAAAAAAAAAAAAAAAAAAAAAAAAAAAAAAAAAAAAAAAAAAAAAAAAAAAAAAAAAAAAAAAAAAAAAAAAAAAAAACCAAAAAACAAAAATACAAAATCTAAAAAATTTGAATATAAATGTCAATTTAAATGGCCAAACACCATCTACAATGGGAAACAGATCAATTTTTTTGCAAGTTGAAACAAAAAGCCACCAATAGCAAAAAAAATTTAAAAAATTTTAAAAATTTTAAAAAATTTCATTTAGGACTTCGTATATTTATCCAAAAAAAAAATTAAAAATTAAACTTCATTGGGATTCTGGAATTTTGAAAGCTCTCGGCATCATGAACATTTCATTGCAAGATCACTTTTTTTTTTTTTTCTTTTTTTTTCTTTTTCCAAGTTTAGGGACCATTGAAAGATATGAATGGGATATGCAAAAAGTGAAAAAGGTATGGAATCAGTCACAAGAAGATTCAGGGGTAGTGGCGCTTAAGCACCAGTATGATGGACAAAATCCTTAGGGAACCAGTGGCTTGAATAATCACAAAAGAACCTAAAGCCTTGCTGTAACTGTTGTAGTTAAGTTATAATTTATAACCACTTAGACATAAGCTGGGAGTTCACCAAACTTTGGAATAATGACACATTTGTAGAAGATTTAAGCTTAGTGATCTCACTTAAATCCTAATTTGAATATCGCAACCTACATCAAGCTTAAGGTGAAATTATTGGCAAACCCAGAACCATGGTTACCAAAGGTTGCACACCAAGAGAGAGAGTTATGTTTCATTGTACAAACTCTTCATATGTCTATTAAAGCAATTCTTGATATTAACTAGTCTAATAGATTCATCATTACCCTTCATACTATTTTCGTACCTGATCCAAAAACCAATAATCTTTTAATGTTTCATCTTGACAAAATGTAAAATTCAGTCTATCAACATTGTTTCCCAACTTATGAACTCAAACATGATGAATATTAATTACCATTTGATTGGACTGATGCACATGCCTATGAACCAGATTGTACTTGGTAGAGATCTCTATGAAGAACTTTCAAAATCCATGCCGAAACAAACCAAGAGGAATGAAAACAATTAGAAATAATTAATCACAAATAAACAATTTACACCATTCAGAAGTTTGAACTGTCTGTAAAATTACTGGAAGTTGTGTTTTTGCGCTCAAGCGGAACGTCCTGCGCTTGAGCATCCATGCTTGCACTCGAGCGGATATCGTGGAGCAGTTTGCTATAAAAGGTGCGGTTCAGTTAGATTTTAGGGTATGGATTCCAGATCTTCTTCTTGGGTATTAGGGTTTTCAACTGGAGCTTCTTTGCTAGTTTCTTTGATGTTTGTTTGTGTTTAACTCATGGTTTGAGAAGTATACATTAAAGGATTGTTTGTTTCATTCAATACAAAAGAGAAAGTTGTCCTTCGGTGGATTCCATAGAATTTGAGCCTGAAGCTTTGGTGGATTCTGGAGTGGCTCATCATGATGCATTCAACATTGACGTTGTGGATTCAACATCGACGTTGTGGATTCAACATTGGACAAGGCAATTTCGAGGTGAAGACGGGGTAGGCAATTTCAGTTCAATTTAGACGTGGATTCTCTAGGTAATTGAGAGTACACTTGTGTAATTCCTTTTGTCTTCTTAATGGATTGTTTTGTGGCTTTGGCCCATGATTTTTTATCACAATTGGTGGCGCTTCAATTGTAGTTTTTCCATGTTAAAATCATTGTGTTGATTTATCTTGATTGTTTGATTGGGATTGTTATTTACTGGTTAAAATTGATACATAATCACACATCAATATGTAGGGGATTTCTAGATTTTTCAATATTGGCAACCATTATTGAGAGGAACAAGCACACAAAGGCACCCACCAAGGGCACCAAGACGAAGCTTATGACGGTGAGCATGTTGTAGAGTTGGCAATGGCATAATCTGGAAATTTTCATCTGCCAAATGAAATGTAGCAATAACATCTGACTTATTCAAATCCGTAGTTAACCAATGGAGAGAGCCACTAATAAAAAAAACAGATGCGCATTCAAATAAAAAATAGTTACCCGGATAAGAATAATCCTCAATCCTTCTCCATGAATTGGTACTTTTTGTATACACACTGGCTATAGTACTATCAGTACAATCAGATATACAGAAATAATTAGAAATTCTGATGGCTTTGTAGTCATCATTGGATGAATCATAGACAAGTCCATAACTATCACAAAAAATTTATAAAAAAATGTAGACTTTTTTGAAAAAGGTGAATTGGGTATTTGTCCAGGCTGTCTAGTAGATAGGTTAATCAAAAAGCAAGAGCGATTGTTATGGAGCATCAGTAACAAGCCATTACACGAACCACGCAAAGACCAGCGACCATGATTAGGGTACTAATTTGGTGGGATTTTAGGTGCATAGCAAGTAATGAATCGTGGCTGAATTGGGACGATTTGAGAAGTACATAGTAGAAATCGAGAGAGTTGGATAGGAGAATGAGTCGGTCATGTTCGATGATGTTGTGATTGAGGTGGGTTTTGATGAAGTGAGGGTTGGAGATTAGAGAGAACCATGGTTTCGAAACAGACCTAAATCGGCAGAGAGTGGTGATGGGGAATCTCTAGAGTATTTCAATGATAATCTCTTCGGAAAGGTTAGCCAATGTCGTCTTGTGAGAGCTTCAGAGCTGTTGAGAGACGTGATAGTTTGTTTCCCTCCCAATTGTTCCATCTTGTACATGCATTTAAATTTGGGTTATTGCATTGTCCTCCTCAATTTGAGACTCTCGGAGCCATGAGCTTCGGATGAAGCTAACCCGTTATTTGGGATAATTTAAATAAATATCTTTTTTGATTTTTTATATAAAAAAAATGTGTACAAAAATAGAGAGATGATAAGTGTATTTATCTAATACCATCCTCACCAGCTTACCTAAATTTTATCCTATAATATTATTAAAAAATGTATTTCTTATTTTAAGAATAACTTTTTCATCTACCTTCCCAACAAACTCTCTATTCTTTCTCTATTCTATTAAAATAATCGTTTTAATTGTTTTTAAATTTGAATATTTTTTTAATAATAAAATAATTAAACATTGTAAAATAAAGTAAAAAATGGAGGTTCAAAGGCAATTCCATGTTTCTCGCTATAAAGTCAAATAATTACAGAAGAAAGCAGTAGAAGCCAGGGGCTAGAGGTTCGGGAGGTTGACCGGCCGAGTGTCCAGGTGGACGACCGGCAAAGCATGTTTTGCCCAGATCATTTCATCTGGGATATCCGAGTGGACGACCACTGTCAGATATAAGGGAGCTATAGTGACTGTAGCAATCCAAAATTTAAAAGGTTGTATAAGGGATCTGGTGAGGAAGAATTTTTGAAGAATCAACCCCTTATAATAGCTTTTTGTTATTATAAGGGATCTACTGAGGATGCTCTAAATAAGTGCACTTATATCCATCATGCCAAACAACCCCTAAAAGTGGAACGGACTTCTCTCCTATCCTTAATCGGACTGGAGATATGTTGTGAGGTCTATTAGGCCTATTTTTGGGTCACGTTTTAATCTTTTGAATTATTCATATCTTAGAATTCATCAATCAAGTTGGTTGGAGAGTGACAAGATAATTTCAAACATTCAGAGTATATTTGTCTAGCTTTAATGGTGACCCGATTCGATTAACAATTCAATGAGATTTGCATAATTATGTTTGGTGATTAAAAATGACATGAAACAAATAGTCTTATAGAACTATAAATCCCCCGAATGGTGAAAATCAAATATATTTCTACCATTTAATATGTTAGTTTAGATATATTTCTTACCACGTTTTATTTAAGATAGACCATATTTTCTTATTATATTTTATTTGTCAACACTACATAGTGGATTAAACCAATAAAATTATTAACATATAAAGTGATAAACAAATTATGAGAAAAGAAAACTGTCATTCTAACATCATTTTTATTTTATAAGGAAACAACTCAAATCTCTGAGCAATATTTATGACTATAATTTTCTATTTATATGCTTTAAAAAAAATTATTACTAGCAGTAAATACTCATTTGATGCCTATTTTTGTTTTTTTTTAAAAAAAAAAATACTATAAACAATTTATAAAATTTATAAAATTCTAGTTTAAAAAATTATTTTTACTTGTTTTGAGAACAAATCATCACTTCTTCCTTCCCCACGCCTTCAGCAACCACACATGGCCCATCACCATCTTTGGCTTCCCGTATTTATGGCCACTATCACCAAAAAACACTGCCAATGAGTCCTCCCACCTCCAACAACCATCAACTACCTCCTATCGCCCAACAACCACTTCCACCAACATTCTCCTTTTTGTATAATTTACTTTTAGTGAAGATAATCTTTACTAAATATTTTCCTCTTCTTTATTTTCTAGGCAACCAAAAGATAACAGAAAAAAACAGTTTACAATGTTTGACTGGTGAAAATTGCTTGAGGCCTCATGCTCAGGCTGTAAACCTGGATTTTGTGTTGCTACTCCTTTGAAAGCAGAAGAATATGTAAGAATTCACAGAATCACAAACAGAAAAACTGACTCTATTTTAACTTCAATTCCTGAATAATTAAAGTGTTCGCACTTCTGTGATTCAAAAAATTGGGGACATCTCCACCAACTGGCATTGCCCTAAACCAAACTGAGTTCACATGTTTGTGTGGTTTCCAAATATACATACAATGACAGACGGACACGTGAAGAACTATAGATATCAATGGCACTAGTTAAAATGCAAAATAAAAAATCTGTCAACTATTTGACAATCCATAACACGAACAACAATACAAAAGCATGCCATAATCAACAAAAGGTACTATCTATATTCACCATCAGAGCAGTGCTACATAAACACAATATCATAGAACTATAAATATCAATGAAAGCTCTACACCCAAAACCTTTTCCATCCATCAATCATCTTGATGAAATACTTTTCCCTCCAGAATGGATCGTCAGTATCCTCAAAGTGTTCTAAAATAAGCCCAGATCTCAGATCTTCACCTATAGCAGCATGTTATATTGAATTAGCCATGTCCAATCTGTAGTTCTTAGTAAATTCAAGTAACCAAAAAAGTTACTTTTTTCCTGAAATATTTGTGTAGTTTCTTTACCACTTTGTTTTCAAAGGCCTTTAAAGTGTCACATCATAACCAACATATTCATAAGGGAAATATATATATATATTATTCGAGGTTGGAATGAAAAATATGAGATGGAAAGGAAGACTGACAAAATGAAGATGATTGCATCAATCATCTTCAAAATCTAACCAAAACTATAATATTTGCTAGATTCATTTGCAGTTGACCAAAAACAAACATCAATACGGGCATGATAGGTTACCAATAATATCAACCTAAAGCATAGCCAAAAATAAATCGAAAAGGCCTTAAACCTCTCTCTGTGAGCATTAAAGAAGAGCACACCAATCTTGCAAAATTTGACCCCAACCACTTAAGCCAAAGTTATATAATCAAAATATATAAACAAACTTCATACAACATAACAAATTAAATTCACACCGTTTTAATAACATCAAGAAAAAAAGAGACAACAATAGAGCAACATAGATAGATAAAAGTAAAATAAAAAAGATTTAAGTTGATCCATGATACCTATACAGTACTAATATTGATGCTTGTTATTGCCTCATGATCATATTGCTGCAATTGGGTGAAACAAGGCTTTCCACATAAGTTCCTACGACAAAATGATTTGGACAAGCTCGAACCACAAGTCTCTTAAATTTTTTCTTTTTTGGGTTGTAGAAAATTAACTTTTTTTGACAAATCCCCAACAAAAATTCACCAGTCTTTGATAAACACAACCCTTTGCACAAAGGAAAACAACCATGATTGATTATAAATTTGTCCAAGAATCCCTCACACCATACTCTTTCATCACCCAAACAACTTTACAACCACCGCGACGAGAAACAAGCATACAAAGGCACCCTCCAAGAACACTGAGCTCTTCAAATAAAACAAAGTCATCAACATGAGATGGCACATCTCCAAAATTTTCATATGTTAAATCAAGTGAAGCAATTACGGTCGAATTATTTGAACCCACAAAACTACTAGCAAACTAATGAAGAGCTCCATTAACAAAAATCACTAGCGAAGGCCCATAAGGTGTATGAATATAGGGAGAGTCCTCAATTCTTCTCCATGAACTAGTTCTTAGGCTATACACATTGACTATATTATCATCAAAATCACAGCCATAGTCAAAATGAGTAATACTCACAACTTTGTAGTCATCACTGGATGAGTCATAACCAAGCCCATAACTATCTAAACACAAACATTTATTAACAGAGTTGATTGACAAAGATGAAATTGGCAATTTTTTAGATTGTCTAGTAGATGGGTTAAACAAAAAGAAAGAGAAATAGTCGTTGAGCATCAATCGCAACCCATTGCAAGAACCCGAAATCTCCTTACAAAGATTTGGGTTTTGCTTGGAAGGGAATTTAAAGTAGAAAGCCTCGAAATTGTTTTGAAATTGTAAAGTTTTGAAATTGACGGAGTGGAAATTGAAAGAACTTGAAAGGAGGATGAGTCAATCGTGATGGTAATTGTTGTTTGTGTTGCAATTGAGTTGGGTTTTGATAAAAAAAAAAAAAGGGTTGGAGATGAGAGAGCCATGGCTTCAAAATGCACTTGAATCGGCAAAGAGTGGTGATGAAGAGTCGAGAGAGTATGTTCACGATGATCTCGTTTAGAAGGTTCGCTATTGAATTGCTTTGCTCGTTCTGTTTTTTGGAACTTTTCAGTAAACACAGCCATTATTTTGGATTCAAACTCTTGATCAAAATTGTTTCCTTGGATTGAATCCATCAATAATTACGAAATTATTATCTAAAAAACCCTTCTAAACTTTTTCCTTTTTAAATAAATAAATTTGCACCCCTCAATTATAACATTATTTTCTTTTACTATAGCTATGTTTTACTTGCAATAAAGTTCGTTTCTCAATCTTATTCAAGCGTAAATTTTGAACAATTATCCAAGTGATTATGGAAAGAGCATTAGATGCAAGGTGAGTAAGATTTAAAGTTCAAATCTCAAAAAAGAGTCTAACTCACAACTCAATTGCTATCTTATGTAAAAATATATATATATATATATCTCTTATTAAGTGTTTGGTTCTATAAGAAATTCTCAATAAGAAAATAAAAATATGTTAAATAATATAAAACTATCTTTACACTTCAATGACTAACATTCCTCTCAAATGTGAAATTCTCATGAAAAATTGAGAGAATCGAATTCTTTTTTCTTTTTTTTTTCTTTCTTTGTGTGGACAAAATCTTATTTAGTTAGAAAATGTCTGTAGCTCGACTTTTTCGCGCCCCCTTCCGGAAGCTTGGATACAAGCCTTACAGTTTGGACTCCCCTTGCGGTTCTAAATCTAATCTCACAAGTGCAATGTGAAATTGATAAACACCAAGGAGTCCAAATCCGGCAAATCGTTTAGAAAATTGATTTTGAATCAAAAATGCCAAAACTGGACTGCTTTTGCAGATACAGAGTTGCCACCTAAATATTTTTGAAAAATTTAGGACACCCATGACTCGTGCCAAGGGCCACGTGTCCGTCATCACCAAGATTGTCTCCGCTCGGAGAACTTAGGTACGAGAGGGGAAGGTCATGAATACTTTTGAGCACCCCCGCTTGCCTGATCAAAGATCGGCCTCTACTAATCATGATATGATTTTTGTCAACATTATATGGTCTTGTTCCGGTTATTTAGGCTGACATTACTATGTGATACACACACAAGTATAAAGTAAATCGCGAGAATTGGAACATTTGTTTAATGTTTGATTTTCAAAATTGTTTTGAAAGATGTACTAGTTGAAAAAGTGATTGCATATAAACATCACTCAAATTATTCCAATTCAACTAATAAGCCTTCATCCATAGGCATACAAGCAGTTTATCACTTAAGCACTTAGCCTCATGGTAAGCATGCTAGACATGACAACATTCACACGTATGCAATTATGCTAAAGCAAAGAAAAGCTTACCTAGTACTCCAAGCCAAAATAAACAAAAGAGTTAGAAAAACGCATGATTCTAACTATGCAATTATGACTAATGCAACACATGTGATATGCAGCTACTAGGCTCGGCTAATAACCATGGTATATGAATCAAAGAAATAGCATGCGGTCTAAGCACGTATTCAAATAAGTATTAAAACTAACAATGTAGTTAGAATGATGAACCGAGCCTTGGTGCATGCAATATGCAATATGAATGGATGCAAACATGAAGAATGCTAAACAAAACATGATGTCCCTAATCTAACCATCATAAGTAGATAAATAAAAGGGACAAAGACGTGGGGTTGGAAGACAAACACAATATTGCATCATTTGATCCCTCACGCAAGACGATGCGAATCAATGTCCGAAAGTCCAAATTAAGCTAACTATTGCAAAACTGAATGAATAATAACTAACTTAACTAAGCTAATTAACTACTTTATTACAACAATTGAATCAACTAACTATTCTAGTTAACTAACTAGTTACAAAATGAAATTGAATAACTAATTTACTAACTAATTAGTTACAACACTTTGCAAAATTAACTAGCTACAACTAATTAATTACAATAAAAGTAATTTACAACTATGAAAGTTATAACACTAACGAAACGAATAATTATATTCGATAAATGTGTAAGTGAAGATGGATGAAGGTTGCATGCACAGTGCCTGAGAACTATTTTGTCTACCTTAGCAAACTTTGTTTCACCTTCAGCTACTGCCTCTGTTTTTTGCAAAACTGCACTGCTGGCCACACACTGAAGGCCAGCTGTGCATCACTGATGGCCGGCCGTGCCTACAGATGGCCGGCCGTGCATCAATTTGGTGTAAAGTTCTGTCTTTGTGTTCTGAAGTGAACCAGTGCAGACAGAGTGTGCTCAAGCTCTGTTTCTCCCTTTCTTCCTCCTCTATCATGGGAAAGCCTCGAGAGAAGGTTGAAATTGATTCAAAAGCCATCAATGTGAAAAATGATTGCTTGATGGTCTCGGATTTAATTTTGGACAAAAATCAATGAAATGCAAAGAATGAGACCACCCCTCCCTCTTGTCATAGTATGAACTGAAAGAGGGTGGTTGCAACGCTTCAAGAATCATCAAAATGCCATGGATTAGCATGTGATGACTCTTGACACAAGGAACTTGGCATAACGTCTAGCCAAGTTGAAGCAATTTAAGCCATTTTCTTTGTGTGTGTTGATCCAAGTTTTAAGCCAATTTATATGAAGCCTTGCAATTCTTTAGTCCGTTTTTCTCAAAGTGATGTCAAAGTCCTCTAAACAAGATGTAATGTTAAACGAGAGGCTCTTTTAAATCATGAGAGAAAGACTATACCATTGGCAATGAATCTTTGAAAAGATTAAGCCATTAAGTAGGAGTCTTGCTTACATGTCTTGAATAACCTCAATTGGTTGAAATCATTCTCAAGAATGAAAGAGATGGATGGTGGATTGGTTGTTATGATTAGACTCTTAAACATGGAAAATAAGTAAAGAAATGCTTAGAACAACATGCAACAAGTTATGTACGCTAACTTATGAGACAATAGGTAAACTAAACAAAGCATGGATCAATTTAAAAGGCTTCGACAACCCTAAAACAGCCCTTAACACATGAAAAATAGAGGCAAAATTTAATGAAAATAGCCTAAAAAGCTAAACAATAAAGACAAGAATGAAGGTTGGTAAGCAAGAACAAAGAGGGGTGCCTAACCCCTCCACTTTTGAAACCTCAAAACATGATTTTTCGCCCTTTTAAAACTTTAAAAATCAGTGTAGATATCAAAGAAAAGGAGTGTAAAAGAAAGGTTTGAGCTATAAGTAAAGATATAGAAAGAGTGCAACCTCTCTCTACTCTTTTGGTAGTAATTCAAAGTCAATCTTAAACACTTAGAATATACTCAAAGCAACACAAAATAGTCAGAATTATGTAGCAAGTGAAAGAAATGAAAGCAAGGGAGAAGATAACAAGCGTATACCTTTCAAGGGGTAAGCTTGTTGTTTGTGATCCAAACTTGGTTTCAACCCACTCTCAAGCTTGAATTAAGCTTTTCCAAGATCAACCAAGGCTCTAAGGTGGTGAGGCAAGATTGTGTATGGAGTATGGAGCTGACACAAAGAAGCTAGGCTAGCACAAAGGTTGTTTGCAATGGAAGAATGAGGAGGGAGGAGCTCTCAAGGTGTATGTAGGCCCTCAAAATTTTGCTCAACCCTCAAAACAATCACACAGCTTCGTTCAACCCTCTACCTTCTCACGAGTTCAGCACGGTTAGAGTGTGTCCTTCCTCACACGATTTTAGCGTGTTTGGAAATTTTTTTCCTCTTCTCACAAGTTCAGCGTGATTAGAGTGTGCCCTTTCCTTACACGATTTCAACGCGTTTGGAATTTATCTTAGGTTGCGTCGAATGCGCCCCTGAGCGGTTGTCTTCGGACCTCTTCTCATGATTTCAGCGCGGTTAGAGTGTTCATTCCTTACATGATTTCAACGTCTTTGGAATTTATCTCAGGTTGCTTCGAGTGCGCCCCTGAGCGGTTGTCTTCGGACCACTTCTCACGTTTTCAGCGTGGTTAGAGTGTTCATTTCCTCACACGATTTCAGCGTGTTTGGAATTTATCCAAGTTGCATCGAGTGTGCACCTGAGCGGTCATTTTCGGACCTCTTCTCACGATTTCAGCCTGATTTGAGTGTCCCTTTCCTCACAGGACTTCACCGTGTTTGGAATTTATCTCAGGACGCGTGGAACGCACCTCTGAATATTTTTTTTCGGATCTCTTCTCACGATTTCAATGTGGTTAGAGTGCTCCTTCCTTACATGATTTCAGCGTGTTTGGAATTTATCTTAGGTTGCGCCGAGTGTGCCCTTGAGCGGTTGTTTTCCGACCTCTTCTCACAATTTCAGTGTGGTTAAAGTGCTTCTTCCTTACACGATTTCATCGTGTTTAGAATTTATCTCAGGTTGCGTCGAGTGCGCCCCTGAGCGGTTGTCTTTGGACCTCTTTTCACGATTTCAGCGTGGTTAGAGTGTTCCTTTCCTCACACGATTTCAGCGTGTTTGGAATTTATCTCAGGTTGAGTCAAGTGCGTACCTGAGCGGCCATTTTCGGACCTCTTCTCACGATTTCAGTCTGATTTGAGTGTCCTTTTCCTCACACGATTTCAGCGTGTTTGGAATTTATCTCAGGACGCATGGAATGCGCCTCTGAATGCTTTTTTTTCGGATCTCTTCTCACGATTTCAGCATGGTTAGAGTGTTCCTTTCCTCACACAATTTCAGCATGTTTAGAATTTATCTCAAGTTGCGTCGAGTGCACCCCTGATTGTTGT
The DNA here is from genome assembly GCF_004153795.1 of Camellia sinensis. NCBI lineage: Eukaryota > Viridiplantae > Streptophyta > Magnoliopsida > Ericales > Theaceae > Camellia > Camellia sinensis. The sequence continues at coordinate 1,242,497 of NW_021024503.1, read as the reverse complement.
TTTCAGACCTCTTCACACGAGTTCAGCGTGGTTAGACTGTTCCTTTCCTCACACGATTTTGGCATGTTTGGAATTTGTTCTTCCTCCTCTCATAATTTCAGTATGGTTGGAGTATGTCACTGTAGACGTCCCCGAACGTCCCGGGAGGAAATCCCCCATTTGTTCATTGGGCTCACTACAGTTCAGGACTCAAAGTCACGATCCTGTATCTAATCTCGCAGGGTGCAATGCAAGACCGATGAATCATCAAAGAGTCCAAATCTGGCAAATCGTTTTTGAAAACAGATTTTTTTGGAAGAAGTGCCAAACATGGACTGCTTTGCCAGATACAGAGTCGCCACCTAAATATTTTATTTTGGGAAATTTAGGAAACCCTGACTCGTTACCTAAGGCCACGTGTCCGTCATCACCAAAGTTGCCTCGACTCGAGAACTTGGGTACGATTGGGGAAGGTCACTTCGTGAGCACCCCCGCTCGCCTGATCAAAGATCGGCCTCTACTAACCATGATATCTAGTTTTGCGTTATGTGCTCTTATTTTGGTTATTAGCCTAGATTTACTACATGATGCGCACAACATACAAATATAGACCGGATCGCCTGAATTGGAACAAAACATCTCATGTTTGTTTTGAAAATGGTTTGCTACTCGTAAGTAGGCTAAAATGCAGGTTTTGCCACCCTCGGGTGGGCTTAGAAAACATGGCGTTGCCACTCTCAAGTGGGCTTAAAACTCGCAATCGATGAATTATTCCAATTCAAATAATCCAACCTTCACCCACAGGCATTCAGACAGGTATATCACATAAGCACATAGCCTCATGGTAAGCATGCTATCATGGCAGTCACTCGCACGCATGCAAGGATGCTAAAACATGAACACTTACCGAGTATTCCAAGCCAAAACAGAAGCTCTGTTAGAAATCCATGCATGATCCTAACGATGCTGAAATGCCTAATGCAACACATGGAGGAATGCAACTACAATAGGCTCGACTATTCTAAAGATGGCATGTGAAATGGTACAACTAACACGTATTCAACTTGGAATTGAAATACAAATGCAGTTAGTACGATGCGCCGAGCCCGGTGCATGCAATACAGATGAATGATGCAAACATGCAAGCATAAGTATGCTATTTGAAACATGCCCTAATCTAACCATCATAAGCTGGTAAATAAAAGGGAGAAAGACGTGAGGTTGGAAGACATACATCACACACACGCACACTTATTACAACATTGTGCCCTTGCTCGGAGGGTCTGAATAAATAATACAGTCCGAAAATAATACAGTCCGAATGAATAACGAATTACAATTAATTATTACACAATCACTAACTAATTAACAAATTAGCTAAGTAAACAAATAAATGAAATGAATGTGGCCGCCTCGGCTCTGTTTTGGATGATGATGGATGCATGCATGCTCGATGCGCTTTGTCGGTAAATTCCATCGCGATGCCTCGTCTCGCCTTTGTTTGCAGCTGATTTCAGAAACTTACACAAAGCTCCAGAAGGCTGAAACTCCACCTTGGGAAAGCCACCGACTAGGTATTGGCTTGGAAAACCCTTGCCGACCACCCCTTATGGTGGAAACCAAAAAAGGTGGTCAGTCTACCAGGAAACCTGGTCGGCCGACCACTTTCTGCCCCTGGACTCTGGCTTTTCTGCAACAAAGGCAAGAAGGAGAGATAGCAATGTATTTTCAACATACGTGTGCACGACCACTCCTCCCCGTCATTGCACAAGCTCTAGAGAGTGTGGCCCTCGGTCCTCGGGCCATCAACCACGCATCTCAATGCATGATAGCCGAGGAGTCGAATTGCACGTTTTAATGTGACATGAATGCACAAATACACACTTAAGGCCCAAACTCTGTCATGGGAAATCTGGAATGTTGGCTACCGAGAATCGAGGCACGTTTCGTCACTTGGAATACGAAACGTCCCTCGTTTCCCGTGCTTGGACTAAACCCTACTCCAAGCACAATGCAATGAGTTGGCATACACAATGCAATTAATCATGCAACCTAGCATACGCAATGCTGTGGACTAAAATGGCATACACAATGCATGTGAAATAATATGGTATACACAATGCACTTACGAAGACTATCATGCGCACATGAACTAAATGGCATATACAAATGCAAGATGGACTTAAACCAAAGTGGGTGAACCTCAGCCACACCCAAATCAGTGGCCAAGGATGGAAATGAGACAACTGAAACACATGCAAACATGCACGGATGCAAAGGACCGATCCTAAGGCATAACATGCAGCTCTAACTAAGCATGGCAATGGATGAAACATGGCATAAAATGACACATGATACAGCTCTGAAATGTGATAAAAGATGGTCCCGAAACATGCAAACATGTCACACAATGCAAGCTAGGGGGCCCGGGTACCGAAACTAGTGAAGTGCATTACACTAGAGGTACCCAAAGCAATGCACCAGTGGCAAAACCAATCCCAAACAGACCCTAGGTAGGTCTGAAACAGTGGGAAAATATCCTAAAATGATGGCTCGGAATGCAACGAAATGAAGCTCATTCAATGGTTGGCAAATGAGGCATACAAGCCCGACTCTCAAACGCATTTAAGGAGTGCAAAACATGGCAATATAGCATTCATATAGGCTCTGATGCAAAATGGACCCAAAACATGAACACACCTCAGTATATGCATGGAATGGACCTCAAAACTCAAAGTTAAGCATGGGTATTGAACTACAAGCATGCAAAACAAACATCATTCAACCATGAAACCCAAAAATAGAACTAGGGCAGTCCAAAATAAGCACAAAATCAGTTTAAGGCATGGCCAAAAAGTGCTGACATGAAGGGCCAAAACAATGTGCAACATAAGCTAGTGAACCATGAGTTGTACTACACCTATATGAAGCATATGAGATCTCAGTAAACTAGCCAAAAACAGAAGTATGCCATGCCAAAATATGCCCAAGTAACCATTGAAACTCAGTCAATGCATGTAAAAATGATGAGCTCCTTTGGAAGGCCATGCAAGGGGTTACTCTACGCCTATATGATGAACACATAAAAGGTCAAAACCACCTCTGGAAATGAGTTATGACAACCTTAAAACTCACCAAATAGGCCCTAGAATTGGTCTAGGAAGCATGCAATGAATGGCCCCTTTGAAAGGCCTTGAATAGGACTGCTCTACACATGCATGATAGGCATAAAATATGGCAAAATGGGCTCTGGACAGAGCTAATGCAGACCATAAAACTCATAAAATAAGTCCTGGAATGTGACTTCACAACATGCAAAATGGAGCTCCTTTGGAAGGCCAACAATGCTAGTAAAGAGAACGAGGGGTGAGAGGGTCACCCCTCTCTAATTTTGGAGCTCAAATACACATCAAAGCCACTGAAAATCCACCGGATTTCAGTGGCTAAGATGCCAATGCAAGGCCAATGCAAATGCTCAAATGCATGGCTCAAAGCATGAGGAAATGAAGCATGCAAGGAAGAAGATGACCCTAAACAGAAAAGAGTCCTTAAACAAACATGTTTATAAGATCCAAACAAGACTTTTTCAAGTTTATGACAAATCTCAAAAATGCTCACAAGTAAGGCTAAGATATGTTGCAAAATAAGCCTGCAAAGAGGAACAAAGCATACAAGGGTGTAGGAGACCTCAAACAGAAAAGTGTCCCCAATCAATATTCAAGAGAAGCTCAAAATATGACACTTTTTAGTTTATGACAAAGTCCATAAATACTTGAAAGTAAGGCTAATCAATGGAACAAAAAAATGCAAGTTTAAGGGAAATAGGTGCTTACCCTTGAAGAGCAGCAAAGCTGGAGGTTTTGGACCAAGTTGGTGAACCTTCAATCCTTGTAAATCAGTCCCAAAGTGCTGGAATGGATGGAGGAGGTGTGGTGCTAAGGGTTGTAGTGCAAATGGTCCAAGAAAACTAGGGTTTGGAGGCTCAAGTGTAGAGATATATATATATATAGAGAGAGAGAGAGAGAGAGAGAGAGAGTTGTAAGCCTTCAAAGTTGTTCAACTCTTGCCATAGAAGATCAGCCTCCCCTTTATAGAGGAGAGGCTCTAAAATACCCCAAATGGGCTTCACATACCCTCCATACACGTGTATGGAGGATGGTCCAATTGCCTCACAACTGGCACAGCTGTGATGCATTCAGAGAGGGCAAAAAGCAAGAAGCAGGCCAGCTAGTTCAAGTGGCCGGCCGGCCACTTCCCTTGGTCGGCCGAGCAGGGGTCAAAAGGTTCAAGAAGAATTTCTGGTCGGCCACCCCAAAAAGGTGGCCTCCCAGATGAGTGCAACACAGCTGTGTGGTGGAAAACTAGAAAATGTGACCCAAGAGAGAGGAAAACTAGCTTTTTAGCAAGGTTCAAAAGGGTCAGGAAGAATTACTGGTCGGCCTACCCATATTGGTGGCCTGCCAAATGAGCACAACACAATGGTGGTATGAAACGCCAGAAATTATGGCTCAAAAGTGAGAAAAACCAGCTTTCTGTCAGAAAAATCGGCTTTTGGAGAGAGAAAAAGAGAAAACTAGTTTTTTAGGGGGAAAAGGTGGCCTCCCACCATCCTACCACCTCCCTAGCGATGAAAATAGGGTCCCTACCAAAAACGGGCCAAAACGGATGTAAAACGAAGGTTCGGGGGCCAAAACGCGCAGTCTGGGGCCCCGAAAAGAGGCTGTTAGGTACCGGAAGTGGCGTATGACCACGAAGGTGGTCTCCCTGGCCACAGTGTCCCTCTAAAGGGAGAAAATAAGGGGTGTACCAAAAACCGGAGCAAACGGAAGTAGTTAAGCGGTCCCGAACCGAGGCACACGGCCGACGGCTCTGAAAATCGGAAACTAGGTTCCAAACGGGAAAAATGGCCTACGACCACGAAACGTAGCCTACAGCCACTGAGAGATGGTCTACGAGACCTCTCCCTCCCTTCAGGAAGAGAAAATAGAGAAAACAGGACCCGATTCACAAACCGAGGCAAAGCACAAAAGAGCCCCGAAGTCCGAAGGCAAGGCTCGCAGCCAAGACTCCGCAACCTCAGAATAAGCACAATATGCAACATCACCGAGTGCTCAATTGGTGACATATGAGTCTTAAGGTTGGTCAAAAATGGGGTGTCTACAGTCACCCTTTGCATCTACTGCATTATATTGCATTATATCCATTGTATCGCCTACATCATTTCCATGTTAAGTTTAGTTTGGCATGTGCTCATACTTTCCTTCGTTGAAGCATGGTTCTGTGGTAATGTGTACGAGCCTTTTCCACTATGAGAATTGTGGTCTGAGGGTGTCGGCACCTTTTCTGTGTTAGACATGGTCTGTTTTGCGTCCATGCCTTTTCTAGGCAAGATATAGTTTGGCCACGCGCCTTATTCACTTCATCTATTGCACCCACTATATCGTACTTTGCTTTGTTGCATTCAGCATTTAGGATCATGATCTTTTCTCAGCAGATCATTCCTCACTTATATCATCCTACCCAATTACTTGTACTCTTGTATTCTTTCTGCTTAACATATAGTTCTGCATGTGCATACACCTATCCCACTAAGAGAATTGTGGTTTGAGGGTTTCGACACCTTTTCTGTGTTAAACGTAGTTTGATTTTGCATCCCCATCCCTTTATAATATTTGTGTGGTTTTGCACTGCTTGTGGTTTGATAATTCAATTACATTGCATGTCATTTGCATTGTTTGAATTACATTGTCTATCATTTGTATTGTTTTGTTATATTGTGCATCATTTTGCATCATGCCCCTAAACTACGCTGGTTTGATTCCTTGCAAAGGGATACGTAGGCAGCCTGCGGGTTCGACCAACTGCATCTGTATTTTGTTTGTCTGTCCAAGTCTTCAGCCTTTTCAAAAATGGGTCGTCTCTAGGCTTTCACATTCACTCATGTCATTTCATGACTCTGATCTCTGTCAAAGAGGGGCAACTGTAGGCACCCCATTTTTGACCGTCCTTAAGACTTGGGCGCCACTGATTGTTTACCCGGTGATGAGGTGTGCAGTGCAAATGTTCAATTTCTTTGGCAGGGAGAGAGTCAAATCCCAACCTTACACCCCATTTTTGGGATAAAATTATTTTGACCAAAGATTTTAGACCTTAAAACCCTCTCTTTCAAAACATTTTTCAAATAAAGTTTTTGCGATATTCCGACGCTCGCATTTTGTTAAATGTTGTGCTTTTCGGCAAACCGATCAAGGACAAAGTGGAAATTCATGAAGGAGAAGTGAACTCTTCAAAAAATCTTCAAAAACATCTTGTTTGGGGGTTTGAAGTAGAAGAAAAGAGGAGTGGAGGGAAGAAACCTAGTTGAGGAAGAAGTTGGGCATGAATCGTTAAGAGAGAGACGAGCAGTCCTCGCTAAATCGAGCCTATCCACTTGTATACTTGGATTTCAGCTATGAGGCCACCTCCATTGGAAATAATACTTCTGGGGCTTCATTTTACACTCAAGAATCTTCTAAAGCCAAGTCCGGATGGGAGAGATATGATTGGTTGAAGTTAGGCATCAATCCGATTGAGCTGGAAATGAGCAGTCTTCACTAAAAAAGGGATATCTCTTATCACACTTGGAATTTTGAGGTGAGGCTTCCACCATTGGAAATTTGACTTCCGGGGCTTCATTTTAGACACAGGAATGACCTGCAAAGGAGTCTAGATGAAGGAGTTATACCCATTTGAAGTCGGACCTGTAGAGCAGAATTTGCAGTCGGCCACAGAAGTGGCCGGTCGGCCAACATAGTAGCAGGTCGGCCAAAAAGATGGCCGGTCGGCCAAAAATGACCCAAACTCAGATTTTTTGAAGATCTTTTCCCTCCAGTTGTTCCACACAAGCTCCAGCTGTCCCAATTCAGATATTTCGACCCAAGTTCTTGTTTTTGCTATATATAGAGGCCATATCTCATGTTTTAGAAGGGTTAGAACATTTTGAAAGGGTGAGCAAGTTTGGGAGGTTCTCTCTCTAAAAATCCCTCTCTCTTTACAAAGTTTTGTAAGCAAAATCTCAGCCTCTCTCTCTCTTCTTGTTTTGTGCATTAAGCTTAGAATTCTCTACACTTTTGCAAAGACACCCCAGACCAAACACCTCTACCATGTTACTGAGATTCTTGGAGGTCCTATTTGAGCTCTCAAAGTAGGTTTTCGCTCAGATTTGTACCTGTTTTGCTGTTGTGCTTCAAGGGTAAGCACTTGTCCCTTTTAAGCTTGCCTTGCACACTTGTTTTGCCACCTTTGCAAACTGTTTTTGGCTTGGTTTTGAACTGAAGAAAACTCTATTTTTCAGTCCTAAAAATGGTGGTTTAAGCCTTATTTGGTTAGGGGGTGCTTCCTCCCTTTTGCTCTTTGGCTTACAAAGCCTTTTGAGCTATATTTCAAGCTTTTCAAACAATCTCTTTTTGACCTTAAAACCACTGAATTCCAGAGGAATTTCATTGGTGGAAAGCTTGTTTAGAGGCCCAAAATGGGAGGGGATGGCCTCCCCTCCTTGTCACTCTATGCCATGCCTTGTTAGCACTACAAAGTAGCATATTTTTGTGGCTTGTATTAGCTTATTTCAAGTATGTTTTTGTGACTTTTTAGACCAGCTCTGACTCTGTTTTTGGCTGGTTTGGTCACTTGTTGCTTGCATCTTGCACTTGTAGTGTAATTTTGTTTACTAGCCTAACATGCTTGATATTGTAGCCTATTATTTTAGCATGTGTTGGTTCCACTCCAGCACATTTTTGCTCATGTTTGCCATGTTTAAACTTGGTTTCAAGTGTTCTTGGTCAAATGTGCTTCGCTTTGTATAGCTGTAGTGTAAAGACCCTTGACTAGCTTTGAGTTTCAAGGTCCCTAGCATGCTTTGCTTGAGTGGTTTTCATGCCTTAGCCTCATTTCTTACATGATTTTAGTGTATATAGCATAGTCACATTCTCACATATTCCACTCTTTCATAGCTTTTGTGAGTTGTGCCTTATGCCTTGTTTGTGAGCCAATACATGAGCATGATTTTCTTGCTTTTCATGCTATCATCTAAGCGCATTTTGGCCACTGTTTTGGCATGTTTTAGGTCTGTCCATAGCTGGTTTGGTTGTTTGAGCTTGGTGTTTCATGCTTCTAGTGTAATGCACTTTACTAGCTTTGGTGTTTTTGGCCTTTTAGCATGCCTTGCATGCATTGCTTGTACAATTTAGTGTCTTTTGCATGTCATTTCAGCGCTGAAATATATGCCATTGCACTTCATTGTTTCACTCTTTCATTCACTTTGAAAGAGGTCTTTAGCCCCTTGTTGGCTTGAGCATGGAATTGAGGCTCTCATGCCTAATGGTTTTAGCCTTCGCTTGAGGGTTTCTACTAACCAAAAGCATGAGGCTTCTTTTATGCTCAAGGTGCTTGTGGCTTAGGCCATCTCTCTCATTAGAGGACTTTTACATTGGACCTAACCGGTTAAGGGATTAATTGGTAAGCTAAAATGTGTAAACAAAAATGAACCAAGTAAAACTTGTGAAAGATAAGCATTTGTGTTGCATTGCATGTGTTTGGATCGGACGTTAATCCAAACACAAGAAATGTGGGACGTTTCATACCCCAAGTGATGAAACGTGTCACATTTCTTGGTTGCTGTCCCCCTCGATCGTGCATGATAGGGTGGAGGCTCTTTGAGTCTGTTGTGTGCATTCATCAAGCTTGTGCAAGCTTGGTTCTTTGGCCACCATGCATTGAAAATGCTTGGTTGGTGGCTTGAGAGCCAAGTGCCACACTCCTTTGAGCTTGAGATATGATAAGGAGGGTGGCAGTGCACATATTTCCTTGCAAATACACTACCATGCCTCTGTTTGTGCTCTGTTTGCAGTGAATTTGGAGTGTACAGGAGCAAGTGGTCGACTGGCCAGAGAAAGCAGTCGACCGGCCACAAAAGCAGCCGACTGGCCATTGGTACTAGCCGATTATCACCAATCACGACCGATCATCCCTTAGCATGTTCCTGAGATGGGTCAGAAGCAATCTGCAGGTTGACACAATTTTTAGAGGTCCAAAGAGGATTTTTTAGGCGAAGCCAACCGAACATGCATATCTCCCTTGCTTCCCGAGGCTGTTCATCTGAATTGTTTAGCTACTTAGTTTAGTAGCTTAATTGTTTTGTAATTAATTAGTTAAGTATTTAATTAATTAATTCAATTTGTAAATAATTAGCTTAGTGTAGCTAGTTATTCAATTCGGTTTTGTAATAATTAATTAGCTAGAATAGTTAATTAGTTGATTTGTAGTAAGTAGCCTACCTTAGCTAGTTATTCGGACCCTCCTACAAGAGGACGTATTGTTGTAATAAGGGTGCGTGCGTGTGTGCATGTCGTCCAACCCCCATTTCTTTCGATGATTAGTTTAGGGCATGTTTTGATTAGCATCCTTATGCTTGCATGTGTGCATCATTCATTTGTCTTGCATGCACCGGGCTCGGCGCATCATTCAAACTGCATTATATTTCAATACACTTACTTGAATACGTGTTTAACAGCATGTTATCAAGTGTTGCATTCATATGCCATCTTAGATAGCCGAGCCTATTTTAGTTGCATTTTTGCATGTGTTGCATTAGGCATCTTAACATAGCTAGGATAATGCTTGATTACTACCTAGTTTTTGTTTTGGCTCGGAGTACACTGTAAGTGTTTACGTTTTAGCATACTTGCATGTGTGGGAGTGTTGCCATGATAGCATGCTTGCCATGAGGCTATTTGCTTAATTGCAATAACTGCATGAATGCCTGTGGATGAAGGCTTCATTACTTGAATTGGAACAATTCATCAAAATGTGAGTTTTAAGCCCACTTGGATTGGCAAATCATCATGTTTTAAGCCCACCTTGTTTGGTGACAAATCCGCATTTCTAAGCCCACTTAAGGGTGGCAAATTCAAACCATTTTCGAAAACAAACATGAGATGTTTTGTTCCAAATCAAGTGATTTAGTCTGTACTTGTATGCTGTGCACATCACGTTGTAAGTTAGCTAATAAACCGGAATAAGAACACATGTGCTTTCGAAACAACATGTCATGATTAGTAGAGGCCGATCCTTTGATCGGGCAAGCAGGGGTGCTCATTCAGGACCTTCCCCTCTCGTACCCAAGTTCCCGAGCCGAGACAACTTTGGTGATGACGGACACGTGGCCTTTGGCACGAGTCAGGGTTTCCTAAATTTCCCAAAACAAAACATTTAGGTGGCGACTCTGTAATCTGGCAAAGCAGTCCATGTTTGGCACTTCTTGATTAAAATTGATTTTCCAAAACGATTTTCCGGATTTGGACTCTTTGGTGATTTATCAGTCTTACATTGCACTTTGTGAGAATAGATACAGAACCGTGACAGGAGTCCGAACTGTAGTAGCTATGAACCCAAATCCGCGCCCTCTCCGAAAGGGGGGTGCGCGGAGCGACTTCGGGCGGTCTACAACAGGTTCAAATAATGTAAATGTTAAAGATTTGAGATTATTTTAAGAGCCTGATCGAATATAAATCGCTGTGAATTCAAAGCACACAATTCAAATTTCATCATCGAGTGTATCGAACCAAGCGCTTAAGTCTTGCGAGTAGCCAAAAATGGGGTGTCGACAGTTGCCCCTCTTTAACAGAGCTCGAAGTCATGAAGTGACTTGAGTGAATGTCAAAACCCTGAAGACGACCCATTTGACGAGGTCCAAAGACTTGGGCAAGAGAGCAAGACATAAATTAGATTGGTTGTGCTTGCAAGCTGCCTACGTATCCCTTTGCAATGAATCAAACCAACGTAGTTCAGGGGAAGGCTGCAAATGATATGCGCAATGCAACTCTGAAAGACGGGTTGACACGCTTCGCGAAGCCGACAATTTTGAAAACTTATGATCATGCTAGATAATGAAATAAGCAATAATAAATACAATACGTAAGATAACGAAATAACAACACATGAATGAGCAGTTCCATGATTAAAGCGAAAAGATCCAAAACACACTCTACCCACACCAAAACACAGGACAAGGAAAGAAAACACCCTTAGGGTTGCGTTTCGCGCATCTTGAGAAACAAGAAGACACAATCGCTCGGGCTCGTGTTCCACACGTCCCGAGGTAAAACCCGCCCAGGGCCGCGTTTCACACGTCTTGAGAAACAAAAACCACTTGGATTCGTGTTTCACACGTCCCAAGATAAAACTCACACAGGGCCGCATTTCACACGTCTTGAGAAACAGAAACTGCTCGGGGCCGTGTTTCACATGTCCTGAGATAAAACCAGCCAAGGGTCGCGTTTCACACGTATTGAGAAACAAAAATCACTCGGGGCCGTGTTTCACACGTCTCGATATAAAAGAGAGAGTTATGCGATAGATGCACGAAAGTGAACATGTGCGATAGATGCACAAAAGTGAACGAGTGCAATAGATGCACAAAGGTGATCTTACCTATAAAGCTATTCAGGTTCTCCTACTAAGACACAAATGACTTATTTGGGACTCCTTTGAATGAACCTTAAATACAATATCGTATGGTATGAAATGACGGAATGAATTACGAACTAGACAAAACAAGTCATCAATGACCAGAACAGTTTAAACATGATAAAAGTTTTAAAAGAAATTACATCACGAATTTAAACTAATGAGTTTAAACAAATCAAACAAAATCAATCAAGAATAAAATTAATCAAATTATGCACTCACGCAACAAAACAAAATAACATGGATATTTTGCTCACTTTTTTTTTTTTTTTTGATATCTTTGATATTTCGCCTTCATTCTTTGTTTTTTCCTTTCTTTCTTTTTCACTCCCTATTGTTTTTGTCTCTTTTTTTCTTTTTCTTTTTCATCACTTCATTTTTATTTTCCCCCTTTTCTTCACTCTTTTTTTTTTCTTTTTCACTCATTATTATCATCATACAACTCATTATTACACCCAAAATTAAAACCCAAACAATAGCAGAAATAAAATAAAAAGGAAATAAAGTAAAATAAAATGACATAATAAAACTACACAACACACACACACACACACACACACACACACACACACAAAATAGAACTGAATTCACCAAAGGCCGGCCGGGCCTCGGTGATGCACGACCGGGTTTCGACACAACCGGTTTGCCATCGACAGCAGGGCAGGGGCAGATCGGTAAAACCGACACCCGTGGCTGTTAAAACACGACCCAACCCTCATTTCCTCACACTTCCCCATCCGAAAACACCTCATCTTGTCTCTCTAACCTTCCTCTCTCTCTAGATTTCCATTCCTCTTGAGTTACCCAACAACTTTTGCAAAATTTTTCTTTAAAACCCTCTTGATCCTCCATCTTTTGAACCGATTGGAATTTGGCTTGGTGAAGTTTTGAATTCTTTTCTTGATTTTTCTTAGGTCCTCACATATTTTCCAACTTTTCCCCCTTCTCCCATTGATTTTTTTTATCTCCTCTCCATTTCTCTCTCCTAGGGTTTTGGTTTTGTGATTTTCACTCCAAAAACACCCAACCACTCACTTTTTCTTCACATTTTCTTCACTTTTTCATCTCCTCTCTATGGCTAGTGAAGAAGTACCCATTCCTAACCCCGCTGCAGGTATTGGTGCTGCCCTCGGTGCAGACATAGAGGAGGAGGATGCTGCATGCTTCCTCTTACCGAGAGGCCGTTCGATGCAGCTACATACCAACCGCGTACACATGTGCCACCCCCAGGCAGCATATTGAGATTTGAGGGCTTCATCCCAGGGCTAGATAAGGACACTTTACTGCGAGATCCCATGGAGCATGTATCTGCCAATGCCTCCACGGTACACAACTTTTCCCTTTATTTTACTTTACATACATATTGAAATGTTGAAACTGATGAACAAATCACTCATCCTAGCTGTACATATATGAATAAAACTTCCAATTAATAGGAGATAGCGAGGAGAATAGGCGGATATGGCTCCATATTTGGCCCCCAGCGTTGGTACGAGTGGCTCCCCGCAGAAGTCTGTACTTTTGTTGATGCTACTGGCTTTGGGCCCCTTCTGCTTCGGGCTCATATAGATGAGTATGGGGCCCTGGTAGAGAGATGGTAGGACACCATCGACTCATTCCACTTCTCTTTGACTAGGGAGACGACGTTGACCCTGTATGACTTCTTGATGATGAACGGTTTATAGGTTGGGGTCAGCGGCCCAGTCCCTTTTGATCTAGATATAACCCAGTGGATAGTTGCACAGCTCCAGCTTCTCGGAGCGATTCCGTACACTACCAGCCACAGGATGGTGTGCTACAGCTGGTTCTTGGGGCATTTTTTTGGCACTCAGCCAGGTACTGCAAATGAGGTTGCTCAGTGCACCCGCGGCTTCCTCATATATCTTCTCGGTACTATGCTGTTTGTGAACAGGGAAAGTACCGCGGGGTCATACATTCTAGGGGCATTGGTACACCTTTCTCGGGTGGTGGAGTACGACTAGGGTGGCGCTGGCCTGGCCACCTGATACTGCTACATGAGCTCTGTCTCCCGCTCAAGGCGGATTCACTTGGCGGCTACTGGAGGGTTTTGGAGGTATACCCTACATTCACTTTTCTGATATGCTTTACATTCTGTTCACTCCTGCATTTCTTGTTCGTCTGATCTATTTTCTCATGTCTTCTGCTTGCCTTTTGTTTACAGTTTTGGGTCTACACATATTTCACTTCCCCAGCTCCAGTCCCAGTCAAACCGATCGAGTTGTCAGTACCCCACTCCCGGTACTACAACTCACAGTTCGAGTGACGCCGCCTTGTAGACTGAACCTTGCCATATTTCCGCCGCTTCTTTGACACGATCACGGCGGACCGGGCACCACACCAGTCTTTAGCTGTTAGCTACTATAGGTATATTATATTGTTCCACACTACACGGTCATTCTCATGCTATTGCATTTGTACCATATTGCTATTCTCATACTGTACTGACTTCTGACATTGCACTGACTTTTGACACCACATTGCCATTCTCATCTGACACTGCACTCTGACATACTCATTTGACACTGCACTAACCTCTAACACTGCATTGATTTTTTCACACTGCACCGACATACTCATCTGACACCATATTCATAAGTTAACTGGCACCCTTGGGCGGGTGTTTCCCAGGTGTCAAGGATGACCTACACTGCTACATGGCATGCCTCTACGATGAGGATTCTAATCGAGGGCCCCTTTGGCTGGGTGCACTACCTAAGAGAGAGGTTCATTCGCCAGATGCGGGGCTGTAGACGCGCCCGAACATCCCGGGAAAATCCCGTTTTGTTCATTGGGCTCACTACAGTTCGGACTCAATGTCACAGTTCTTAATCTGATCTCGTAAAGTGCAATACGAGATTGATAAATCACCAAAGAGTCCAAATTCGACAAATCATTTTGAAAAATTGATTTTTAGAAAAAAGTACCAAACATGAACTGGTTTGCCAGATACAGAGTCGCCACCTAAATATTTATTTTGAAGAATTTAGAAAACCCTAACTCATTGCCTAAGGCCACGTGTCCGTTATCACCAAAGTTGCCTTGGCTCGGGAACTTTGGTACGAGAGGGAAAGGTCATCTATGAGCACCCCCACTCGCCCGATCAAAGATCGACTTGTACTAAGCATGATATCTTGTTTTTTAAAACACATGTGTTCTTATTCCGGTTAATTAGCTAGAATTACTATGTGATGCGCACAACACACAAGTATAGACTAGATCGCCTAATTTGGAACAAAGCATCGCATAAGGGTTTGAATGTGCTACTCGCAAGTAGGCTAAGACGTGGATTTTGCCACCCTCAAGTGGGCTTAAGAAAACAGGATTTTGCCAACTCAAGTGGGCTTAAAACTCGCATTTCAATGAATTATTCCAATTCAAGTAATCCAACCTTCACCCATAGGCATTTAGGCAGTTATATCACTTAAGCAGTTAGCCTCATGACAAGTATGCAATCATGGCAACACTCACACTCATGCAAGATGCTAAAGCATAAACACTCACCGAGTAGTCCGAGCCAAAACAGAAACTAGTTAGTAATCAATTCATGATCCTAGTTATGTTAAGATGGCTAATGCAACACATGCAAAATGCAACTAGAAATAGGCTCGGCTATCCTAAGATGTCATGTGAAATGCAACACTTGATACATGCATTCAAATTGGGATTGAAATACAATGTAGTTAGTATGATGCGCCGAACCCCTTGCATGCAATATAGATGAATGAATGCACGCATGCAAGCATAAGGTATGCTAAACAAAATATGCCCTAATACTAACCATCGTAAGCTAGTAAATAAAAAGGAGAAGGAAGTGGGGTTAGAAGACATGCATCACACACACGCACACTTATTACAACAAATGTGCTCTCTCGACGGAGGGTCCGAATAAATAATACAGAACCAACTAATTAACTAACTATTCTAACTAATTAATTATTACAAAACAAGTTGAAACAAATAACTATTCTAAGTTAACAAAGCACTGAAATGGCCTCATGACGAGGGATGCATGCATGCTCGAATCGCCTCGCTTGGAAATCCATCGCGATGCTCCAACTTGCCTCTGTTTGCAACTGTTTTCAGAACACTTCACCAAGCTCCACAAAGCTTCAACTCCACCAAGGAGAACTCTAGGGATGCTGCCGACCAGTTGTTGGGGAGGGAGACCACCTGCCGACCACTTTTCTTGCTGAAAAACCAGAAAAAGTGATCGGCCAGCTAGTAATACTGGTCGGCCGACCAATTTTGCTGCATTTCATCCAGTTTGCTGCAACAGAGAGCAAGAAAGGGCATGGCAATGTATTTGCAAGATATGTGTGCACAACCACCCTCCCTATCATTTCATAAGCTCAAGGGAGTGTCGTTCTCGACCCTCGAGCCACCAATCACGCATCTCGATGCCTGATGGCCGAGAGGTAAAGTTGCACAATTCAATATGAAAATGAATGCACAAGTAAACACATAAGGCCTAAATCTCTATCATATAAGATCAAGAGCATCGGCGACCAAGAATTGAGGCACGTTTCATCACTTCAAGTATGAAACGTCCCTCGTTTCTCGTGTTTGGACTCAACACCTATTCCAAACACAATGCAACAAGTGGCATGGAACATAGCATACTCAATGCAAGGAACATACACACTCAATGCTAAGCATCAAAATGGCATACACAATGCGAATGACAACCTAGCATACTCAATGCAAGGTAAGGTGGCATACTCGATGCAAAGTATATGGCATACGCAATGCAATGGACAACATAGCATGCGAACAACATGCAATCAATCATGCTCAATGGACTTAAATTAAAGTGGACAGACCTCAGCCATGCCCAAATAGAGGCCATAGGTGATAAAATAAAGGCATGGAAGTAAGAGAAATGCATGCACGTGTACTGGCTCACCAATTAAGCATAAGAACACAACTCTCAAAAGGCATTGAAAGGATGAAACATGGAGTACAATGGCATATGTTCCAGCGCTGAAATGTCATGCTAAATGACTTCAAATCATGCAAACAACTCACGTGATGCATGTTGCAAGGCTTAAGCATCAAAGCTAGCGAAATGTATTACACTAGAGGCATGCAAGACAATGCTCAAATGGCCAAACCAGCCCCAAACAGACCTTATACAGGCCAAAACAGGAGCCAAAATGGACTTAGATGATGGCTTGAAAGGCAAGAAAATGAGGCTCATGCAATGGCTCACAAACAAGGCATAAAGGGGCAACTCTCAAACACATTGAAGGAGTGATAAACATGAGAGTATGGCAAAGATATAAGCTCTGAAATATCATTTAAAATGATGCCACGGCATTCAAACATCACAAGTATAGCATGGTAGAGGCCTCAAAACTTAAGACTAGTCAAGGCATTTGCACTATAGGTATGCAATGCATGAAGCATATGGCCAATACAACCCAAAACAGTCCTAGAACATGCCAAAACAATGACAAAACATGCATGGAGCAAAGCCAAAACAAGCTAGCATGAAGGGTCAAAACATGGAGTATGTAAGGCCAATAAGGAGGTTTACACTACACCTACCAAAGCCAAGTGTGTGATGACTTAACCAACAAAAATCAATGTTATGACATGTCAAATGATGGCAAAAAACCTACTGAAATGGAGCCAATACATGCTAGAAAGACATGCTACTTTGCAAGGCTACAAGTAGGTTTACACTACAAGTATAAGAAGCATGCAAGAGGTGGCCAAGACAGACCAAAATAGAGTTATGGAAGGTCTGGAAAGTCACAAAAACATACTTGAAAAGAGTTAATATAAGCCACAAAAAGATGCTACTTTATAGAGCTAACAAGGCATGGCATGGAGAGACAAGGAGGGGAGACTATCCCCTCCCATTTGGGACCTCAAAACAAGATTTTTACCACTGAAAATCCTATGGATTTTAGTGGTTCTAAGGCCACGAAAAGTTGTTTTGAAAGGCCTTAGAAGATGGCTCAAAAGCTATACAAGTCAAAGAGCAAAAGGGAGGAAACACCTCCTAGCCAAACAAGGCACAAACAAACACTTTGAGGGATGAAAAACAGAGTTTTCTTCAGTTCAAAACCAAGCCAAAAATAGTTTAAAAGGGTGGCAAAAGAAGCATGCAGGAATGGCCAAGATAGTGTACAAGAATGAGCTTAAAAGAGGGACATGCTTATCCTTGAAGCACAGCTGCAAAACAACCACTTTTCTGAGCCAAACAACCTTCAATCAGCCCAAAAATCAGTTCCAACAGACCTCAACGCATGGATATGCAAGTTTGATGAAGGATGCCTAGGCCAACTAGTTATATTTCTCTACTTCTATACCCTTCAATGCACAAAAGGGGAAGAGAGAGTGAACTATAGAGAGAGAGGCAGAGATTCAGGTATGAAAATTTTAGAAAGAGAGGAGTTTTTAGAGAGAGAGGCTCCCAAACTTGCTCAAGAAGTTCTCCCTTTGCAAAATGGGAGATATGCCTCATATATAGCAAAAAGCAAGAGTTGGTTCGAAATATCTGTTTATGGAATAGCTGGAGGTTATGGAAGATAGCTGGACGGAAACTATCTTCAAAAAATCTGAGTTTCGGACCTGCCAGCCACTTTTCTGGTCGGCCGACCACTTTTTCTGGTCGGCCAGTTACTTTTTCTGGTCGGCCGACCACTTTTCCACTTTCCAGGTCCAACTTCAAATGGGCAAAACTCCTTCATCTGGACTCCTTTTTAGGTCATTCTTGTGTCCAAATTGAAGCCCCGGAAGTAATCTTTCCAACGGTGGCAGCCTTGCATTAAAATTCAAATTTTACAAAAAGTTATGCCTGTTTTGGTGAAGCCGCGCAGTTTTGATCCTACCCGGATTCATGCTGAACTTCTCCCAAACTAGTTTTCTTCTCTCCTTTCCCCTTTTCTTAAACTCCAAACCCCTAAACAAAGTGTTTTCAAAGATTTTTCAAAGATTTCATCTCTCTTTCAATCATTTCCACTTTGTCCTTGCTCGGTTTACCGAAAAGCGCGACATTTAACAAAATGCGAGTGTCGGAACATCGTAGAAACTTTATTTTCAAAACATTTTGAAAGAGAGGGTTTCAAGGTCTAAAATCTTTTGATCAAGATTGTTTTGGTCCAAAAGGGGTATGAAGTTGAGATTTGTCTCTCTCCTTGCTGAAGAAACTGAATTTTTGCCCTGCACACATTTCTCCACCAAGTAAACCATCAGTAGTGCCCAAGTCTTAAGGGTGGTCAAAAATATGGTGTCTACAGTTGCCCCTCTTTGACAGAACTCGGAAGTCAAGAAGTGATGGGAGTGAATGTCAAAGCCCAGAGACGACCCATTTTTGACCAGGCCAAAGACTTGGACAAACAAACAAAATACAGATGTAGTTGGTTGAATCCACAGCCTGCCTACGTATCCCTTTGCAAGGAATCAAACCAGCGTAGTTCAGGGGCAGGATGCAAAATGTTTTGCCGGAAGATTTTGATAATTGGACTTATATGCTACGCGAAGCCGATTTGAAAATTGGACTTATACGCTGCGCGAAGCCGGTTTGATAATTCAGGATTTATGCAATGCTATGCAATGTAATAGCTAGGAAGTGAAGGTACCTTACATAGGCAATTGGCAATGACCTACCTCATGCTGCTGGGGACCTTCCCCTTCTTCACGGTTGAACCGCAGGTACTACTTTTCTCCCTGACTATGGTCGCAGCTTTCCCTATTCTCCAACAGGGTGACAGACTAGGTTGGTTCAGTATCCAGAATTGAGGCGCATACACATGCTATCTCAATCTATGGGGCTGCCATACATATTTCAAGTCGAGGATATACCCCTAGGTATTTAAACCAGACTTTAGTCTCGAAAATCCCGAACCTTTGCGTGCTATGCATAATCCATTCGAACTCTAGTTTCCACCGTCTCAGTTGGTCTCCTTGGAACTCACCGCAAACACAGGCAGGTGGCTATACCAGACCACTGGAAGTCGTTCAAGCACGACAAACACCAAAGGAACTGCACCTTTAGAGGATTTAAGGTCTCCTAGACCAGAAAGTGCACAAGACAGTGTGATGCTATGCACTAACAAGTGCAAGTGAGGTGCGTAAGAAAGCGCGAGCAATGCACTAACAAGTGTATGTAAGATGCGCACGAAAGCGCAAATAGTGCAATGCACTAACAAGTGCAGGTAAGGTGTGCAAGAAAGCACGAACAATGCACTAATGAGTGCAGGTAAGGTGCGCAAGATAGCACGATGCAATGCATGCAAAATGCAATGGTGAATGCAAAGAGGAAAATACTCCAACCATGCTGGAATCATGAGAGGAGGAAAAACAAACAATCAGGCGCGCATACGATACAACCTAAGTCAAATTCCAAACACGCTGAAATCGCGTGTGGAAAGGGACACTCAAACCACGCTGAAATCGTGAGAGGAGGTCCAAAACAAACCGCCCAGCATGTCTACAACGCAACCAGAGATAAAACCCACCCAAGCCCACACATCAGGCGTCCTGAGATAAATTCCAAGCACGCTGAAATCGCGTAAGGAACGGGACACTAAAACCACACAAAAATCGTGAGAGGAGGTCCAAAAACCCGCCCAGCATGTCTATAACGCAACCTGAGATAAATTCCAAAAACGCTGAAAACGTGTGAGGAATGGGACACTCAAATAATGCGGAAATCGTGAGAGGAGGTCCAACAACCCACCCAGTGCGTTTACAACGCAACCAGAGATAAAACCCTCCCAGGCCCGCACATCAGGCGTCCTGAGATAAATTCCAAACACGCTGAAATCGCGTAAGGAACGGTACACTCTAACCACCCTTAAATCGTGAGAGGAGGTCCAACAACTCGCCCAGCGTGTCTACAACGCAACCTGAGATAAAACCCGCCCAGGCCCGCACATCAGGCATCCTGAGATAAATTCCAAACACGCTGAAATCGCGTAAGGAACGGGACACTCAAACCACGCTGAAATCATGAGAGGAGTTCCAACAACCTGCCCAGCGCGTCTACAACGCAACCTGAGATAAATTCCAAACACGCTGAAATCGTGTGAGGAACGGGATACTCAAACCACATTGAAATTGTGAGAGGAGGTCCAACACAACCCGCCCAGCGTGTCTACAATGCAACCTGAGATAAAACCCACCCAGGCCCGCGCATCAGGCGTCCTGAGATGAATTCCAAACACGCTGAGATCACGTAAGAAACGGGACACTCTAACCATGCTGATATCGTAAGAGGAGGTCCAACAACCTGCCCAGCGCGTCTACAATGCAAATTGAGATAAAACCCGCCCAGACCAGTGCATCGCGCGTCCTGAGATAAATTCCAGACACACTGAAATCGTGTGAGGAACGGGACACTCAAACCACACTGAAATCGTGAGAGGAGGTCCAATAACCCGCCTAGCGCGTCTACAATGCAACCTGAGATAAATTCCAAACATGTTGAAATCGTGTGAGGAACGAGACACTCAAACCACGCTGAAATCATGAGAGGAGGTCCAACACAACCCGTCCAGTGCGTCTACAATGCAACCTGAGATAAAACCCGCCCTGGCCCGCGCATCAGGCGTCCTGAGATAAATTCCAAACACCCTAAAATCGCGTAAGGAAAGGAACACTCTAACCATGCTGAAATCATGAGAAGAGGTCTGAAACAAACTATCAGGTGCGTGCTCGGCACAACCTGAGAAAGTCCCGGAGGGCAGCGATCCTAAACGCAGCTCGACGTAAAAGGATGAATGATATAAGATAACACAAGATGTAAATAAACGCAATAAGTGCGATGATACAGTACATGTTACAAGCAATGTAGAGCATGATGTTTAGGGAATGCAATAAACAGAAAAAGTGGCACTTTAGGAAGCACCTCATTGAGTGAGTGGCGGTAAACCGCTTTACTCTGATAGGGATCTCTTCTTGTATTCTTCGAATACTTACCTTCAACTCATAGTATAAAGGTTCTGAAATGCTGACAAGGAGCAACATCTGCATGTAGAAACCACAAATGCCGTTTTTCGTCCTGATCATATTCATAACTTTCCCTAGGAACTCATTGCAAACACAGCCAAGATGCCTGCGGCAGGGAATGGTACTCAGGAAGAGCACATCTGATTACCATTCTAGCTTTGAAACGATCAACACAGTATTCTGTTCACTCTGAACACACAGCTCATACAGCACACTGCTCATTTTGAACACACAGCCCGTAACACTGTACTCTGTTTCTTTTGAACATACAGCTCATAACACAGTATTTTGGTCATTTTGAACACACGACTTGTAACAACACACTGCTCACTCTGAACACACAGCTTATAACACGATACTCAGTTTATTCGGTACACAGCTCATTCTGAACATATGGGATGTAGTGACAGAACTTGCAGAAGTTGAAACAATCTCAGACGGTCCAAATTTTCCTTCTTTTCTTTTGCTTTGCAGCCCGGAACTTTCATAGCTTCAAACGGGTCCTGGTTTTTACTGTTCTCATATGACTTGGGTTGAACCCTGCGGTTTTATGAAAAAACAAATTCTGTTTTGCACAAATGTGGAGAATGGCACGACACTCTGAGCACAAAACGATTTTTTGAAAGTGAGATGAGAAAAGGGTTCTCAACCGGGTATTGAGCCTACAACTGACCACAGCCAAAACGACTCAACAACGGAAAACAAAAGGTAGAACAACCTAAACACAACTCAACAAAGGAAAAACAAGGTAAAACAACCTAAACACAACTTAACAAAGGAAAAACAAGGTAAAACAACCTAAAAACATCTATTGACACTCAAACGACTCAAAACAAGAATCGAAACAAACAAAAACACACAAGCACAACACTCAGCTATGTTATAAAGGCAAGAGACCTCTCGGTGCACGAGGAGCCAGTTTCTCCGGGTATTGTTTCCCACACTTTCTCACTTGTGATTCTCACATCACTCGGCCCTCAAGCTCTATTTTTCTGAAAAAGCCCATTTCCTCGCTTTTTCTCTTAGCGCACATCTCTCTATTCTTCAATCTCTCATTTTTTAGCCCTCTCCTGGGTGGTTGATGGATAAGCAGGAAGTTGTGGGCTCTTGCCCCTGGTATTCTACCATATTCTTGTTCTTGTTCACAACAGTGAATTTCTCTCACAGAGAGGTTGCGCTACAACTGGGTGTGTAGCAAATCTGCAGCTGACATCGGTTGATGATGCTCTATTGGGGAGTTTGGATGTGATCAGATCTATCCAGATGAGGGAGTAAAATATCTTGATCCATTCCAGTTTGTGCTTCGCACTTGGTTCGATACCTCGCTGCTTAGAGGATGTGAGAGCTTTCTGCCCTTTTGCGGTTAGCTTCAGTAGTACCCTTTTTCGGTAGGTATGAGTGCCCTTCTTGGCGAGTATGTTGGCAATGGGGAAAGGACAGAAAACCTGGCTCAACTGTGCCCCTAGTTCTTCATTTTGATCATTTTTTGTTTTTGACTTTCTACTAAAATAATTTTGACCAAAATGAGAGTTAGATTAACATGCTTGTTCGATATTCTGATTTGAAATCATGCAAGTCAGGTTATGAGCATTGAAAATTTTCCTTTTTTGGGTCTAAGAAATGGTCCAGTTTTGGAAAAATGGAGTAATTTTTGAGAAATTAGTCAACTTCATTAAAAATTCTCAAAACTATTTTTAGAAATGGCCACTGTTCAACGAGCGCAAAATTTACTCTTGAGATGCACAACCGCAGATCCAAAATAATGAAAAATTGCCCATTGTCTGAATGACACTGCATGGGAACTGCAAGTTGCCCCTAGTCTGAATAGCACCGCAGCATTGCATGGTAACGAAAAGTTGCCCCTAGTCTGAATAGCACCGCAGCACATGGCAACCAGTCCTCACAGTGACAATTACAACCAAATTCTCGGATACAAAGAAGAAAAACACCAGAACCGTCACATGGACACAGTCGAATTTGAAGTGTTTAACGGCTAGACTTCAAAATGAAGTTGCTTACGTATCCCAAACATGGGAATCAAGCTTTGTGTAGTTCTGGGGCAAGGTACACTTGGGTATTAACCTCTCCTTTTGCGCTCTAACTTTTGCCAAGGCCGCCCTGTAGACGCGCCCCGCGAAGGGGCCCTTCGCTGCTAAAGTTCGGACTCGATTTTGTAGTCGCGGTTCTTAATCTTGAACCGAAGAGTCCAAATCTGGCAAATTGTTTTGAGAAACAGATTTTTGAAAAGTAGTGTCAAACATGGACTGCTTTGCCAGATACAGAGTCGCCACCTAAATATTTTTTAATGGGGAAATTTAGGAAACCCTGACTCGGTGCCGAAGGCCACATGTCCGTCATCACCGGAGTTGTCTCGGCTCGGGAGCTTGGGTACGATCGGGGAAGGTTAGCTATGAGCACCCCCTTTCGCCCGGTCCGAAGACCGGCCTCTACTAACCGTGATATCTGATTTTGAAAACTTTATGTGTTCTTAAACTAATTGTTAGCCTAGAATTACTATGTTATGTGCACAGTAAACAAGTATAGACTAGATTGCCTAATTTGGAAATAAGCATTGCATATCCGTTTGTTTTGGAAAATGTTTCGGATTTTGCTACTCGCAAGTAGGCTAAAGCACGGATTTCAACGAGTTTTTCCAACTCAAGCAACCCAACCTTCACCCACAGGCATTAAAACAGTTTAATCACATAAGCATTTAGCCGCATGGCAAGCATACTTTAACATTCACACACATGCGAGATGCTAAAGCATAAATACTTACATCGTACTCCGTGCCAAAACGATAAACTAGTTAGCAAACATGCGTGATCCTAGTTCATGTTAAAAATGACTAATGCAACACATACAGGATGCAATCGAAGTAGGCCCGGCTAACCTAAGCATAGTATATGAAATGCGATCAATTTGATGCACGTATTCAATTTGGAATTGAAATACAAATGCAGTTAGCATGATGTACCGAGCCCAATGCATGCAATACAAACGCATGAATGCACGCATGCATAGCATAAGGTATGCTAAATTAAACGTGCCCTAATACTAACCATCAAAGCAGGCAAGTAAAAGGGAAGAAAGAAGTGGGGATTGGAAGACATACACACCACTCACACACACTTATTACAGATTTGCCCTCGCTCGGAGGGACTAAGTAAATAATACAAATTAATTAACTACGCAAGCTAATTAAATATTACAAATTGCCTAATCAACTAAGCAAATTAACTTAAGCTATGAAAACAGTAAATCGCCTCAGGAAATATGCCACCATGCATGAGCTGCCTTTGTTTTCCTTCCTTCACTCCTCTGGAGGTTGTCAAAACCTCAGGACTGCTTCTCTGGACATTGAGGAGTGCCACCGGCTGAATAGAATTGCCACCGGCAGTGTGGTATAGTCACCGGCACAAGATGAATCCATCGGCTGCTCGTTTACTGCCGGTCGGCAATATATACTACCGGTCGGCAAGGAATGCCTGCAGAACCAGCAATTGATAGCAACAGAGGGCAAGGCAAAGCATGGCAGCACAATTCAAGGCATATATGCACCAATCATGTCCCTTATCATGGTAATGACTCAAAGGGGCATGTGTCTCGATTCTCAGACCACCAATCACGCATTTCCATGCATGATGGCCCAAGGGATCAAGTATGCAACTTTCATGTCAAATGAAATGCAAACCATACAAACAAACCAAGGCCCAATTCCCATCACCAACTCAAGGAACAAGGCATGCATGCAAGATGCAATGCAACCTAGGCATACAAGCTAAGGATGCAACATGGCATGCCAAGGCACTTATGCAAGCATACAAGCAAACATGTGGCAATGCAAATGGATGAAAAGATGGACTTATACAAGATTTGGGCAGCTCTAATAAGGCCCAAAATAGTGGCCAAAGTGCTATGATGAGGGACCAAATACACATGCACACATACACATGTTGAAAGGCCAACACTTAGGCACAAATTGGATAACTCTCAAACACATTTGAAAGAAGGTAATCATGGACAATTAGCATGCAACAGAAGCATTGAAAATCATGTTAAAACATGGAGCCAAACCAAGCAAAAAGTCAAGCTAAGCATGCAACAAATGGCCTAAATGCTTGAAGCAAGTCAAAAGGGCTTGAACCGTGACCAAGCCAACCAAGCCTCACAAGGCTAAGGAGACTTAAAATAGGTTCAAGGCAGGCCTAGACCATGCGAAATGGACTCTTAGATGGCATCTAAGTGGCTCAAAATCAAAGCCATATGCAATGGCCAAAACATGGAGCATGCAAGACAAGCTTTCAAAGCATTAAAGAGACAACTAAAGCAAGCATACAAGCATACTATAAGGTCTGAAATGACATGATGGATGATTCCAAATCACCAAATCAATGCAAAAATGTCATGCTATACACTCACACACTTAAGGCCAACAAGCCAAAATGCAAAGGGGCTATATGATGCATGCCAAATCCGACCCAAACAACCATGGACAGACCTTTAGGAACATGGCAAAATATGCAACACCATAGCTTTCACAAGGACTAAGCCGTGAAAACATTGCTCTAACAAGGGTGCCTTGAACAACCTTTAAGGCCACATTAAGGCAAGTATCATCTGGCATTTAACATGGAGGTTATGCTAAAGCAGTGCGATTGTGTACCAAAACCAAGTAAAAAACAGAGGGGTATAATACAACATATTAAGCATGGAAAGCAGCCAAGAACATGGCAATACACACTTTAACATGATGTTTGCTCCTCAAGGAGGCCAAAAATGGTCATTTTCAAGGACAACAAGGGGAGGAGATGGCCCTCTCCTTTTGGAGACGTTCAAGGCACCATCTCCAAACACTTGAAATCCCTCAAGATTTCAGTGTGTTGAAGGAGGCCCAAACACCAAAGTCCCGGAAACTAGCCACAAAATGAGGCCTTTCAAGGCCTAAGGGTATTCAAACTTACCCAAACCACAAAACACTCTTAATAAACAATCAAGAGGGTCTAAAAACAGAACTTTTTTGTATTATACACTAAGCTCAAAAACGATTTTAAGATAGGTAGAAATACAATGCAAGATTGGGGAATAAAAAGGCTAGATTCTTACCCTTGAAGACCCCTTCACAAATGGTGCTCCAATGGCCCTCCTTGGCTTGAATCCAACACCAAAACTTCAAAATCAGTCCCTTAGAACCTCAGTTTCAAGAGGAAGGTGAAACACTAGGTGCTTGTGTGCAATAGTATGGACTAAAACACACACAAGAGTAATATAGAGATAGGATGTGTATGTAACTTAAACCCTAAAACCAGAGCTTGGTCTGTGTTTTTCTCTCCCTAAAATGTCTAAACTCTCTAAAATATCTCAAGTCTCTAACCTTTGCAACAAGAGAGAGACCCCCCCCTTCATGGCAGTTCTTGTCTTGTAAAGCTTACAAGACAAGCTTCATAAGAGGGAGATCCCTCCATACACGTGTATGGAGGGGAGCAAAAAGCAAGACAGCTGTCTTAAAATATCTGCAAAAGCAGATGCACAGTAGTCGGCCGGCCAAAAATACCATCTTGGCAAAAAAGAGTGCCGACCGGCACTAAATAGTGCTGACCGGCAACAAATAGTGCCCGGTGACAGCAAAAACCAGCCGGTGGCCTCTAGCCACTGCCGGTGGTGAGTGGGGATGCCTCACAAGGCATTCCCTGCCCCTCCAAGGCAAAACACAAGTGTTTAGTGTAAAACCAGGCACTAAACAGTCAAGTTTAGAGATCCTGAGGCAAGGCGCGCGAGCCGAGACCTCCGGGAACTCCAAATGAACACAAACATGGATAATCACCGAGTGTTCAAACGGTGACGTCTAAGTCTTCAGGACGGTCAAAAATGGGGTGTCTACGTGCCCTTTCTGGGTTTTCAACCTTGCGAGCTATGTTCTTCTTTTCTTTTCAATTCTTTTGGTTTCTTTTCTACTTTTTTCTTTTTCATATTTTCCTTTCATTTTTTTTCATTTTTCATCTCTTTCTTTTTTTTTTCATTCTCTGGATTTTGTTTTTTTGTTTTTTTGTTCTTTTTCTTGCTCTAACTTTTGCCTGGGTCGCCCTTCCGGATTTTCGGCCCAGCGAGCCTCTCAAGGGTAAAAGTGTAGCTTTGTCTATGTCAAATGGTTTTGAGATCCTGAAGTCATCTGAATCTAGGAGAATGGCTGCCGTTCGTTGACGATGCAGGAGTCCATCCAATGGGGGGCTGAATTTGGCCATAGTGTTGTGGATAGGAATTCGGTTATCCTTCAGCAATACTTTCTTCTTTCCTCCCTTCTGGGATTTGGCATTCTTGCTGGTCTTCAATAGTTTGAGAAATGTTCCATCTTTGACTCTTCGAGCTCATCTGACATTCTTTGCCCCTAGTCCGAGAGGTGCTTCTGATCTAGCTTCGCAAGCCTCCTTTTGATCATATCTGACCTTCTTGCCCCTAGTTCATGGGCTGCTTCAAATTTGGCCACACAGGCCTCACATTGTGCTTGACCGTTGAACATTCTGAATCTAAATTCAAGGTTTGAAAGTAAGAGGTCGAGCCTCGAGGCTAAGAGCGATCCTAGGCTGCACAATCTCAAGAACGATTCCACACAGGTCTTCACAGAACAGCGCAAAGCATTTTTTGAAATCTTTTAAGAAAGCGACTAGTCGCCCGCGCTGAAGACAATGTAGAACTAATCTGGACCAAGCCAGGATCCTTCTCAGTACTCACATTAACAAACATGATCTCATTCATTTAGGGCTTAGCATGCCTCTCTTCCTCTCAATTGATCAAATTTTTGCAAAATCTGAGGAATTCCTTTCTTTTTGTTTTCCTCACAATGTTCAAAAAGTTTTGAAAAGCTTAGGTCAATGCAATGATTTTAAGGCACAGAAGAGCAGGTGAAAAGCGCTGCCGTTTCATTCAGAATCTGTAGGCACAACTGGTGTAACGCAGAAGCAAACACAAGAGTGTGGAAATTACTGTTATTTCATTCAGATCTTCTGGTGTAACTTGCTCCACGGCAGAAACAGACTCAAAAGAAAGTGAAAAGACAAGCACAAAACAAAATAGTGATATCCGAGGTAACACCCCCGAAATCACCCGACTCCTGTACAACAGGGCTGGCTCGATACAATAAGACAGACCCTTAATCAAAAAGACTGACTCAAAACAACGAGATAGACTCAAAACAAAACCCCAGAACTGACTCAACACCCAAGTTAGAAACTACAAAACTAGCATTCGGAAAGAGTAATGCTAGAGACCCCAAATATTCTACCAAAAGTTTTACCAAATGTCTCACATGGGTGTGGGACCCACACATTGTGGGTCCCATGTGGGTCCCACACCCATGTGAGACATTTGGTAAAATTTTTGGTAGAATTTTTGGGGCCTCTAGCATTTTTGATTCGGAAAATGCTCAAAACAGTGCATGCCATATGCCATATCTGAAGTAAATCGAGCGCCGCCCGCAGGTGGTTCATCCCCTGATCACATACTTGTATTATCCTCGAAGCTCACTGATCCAGTGACAATAGACTTTGCTGAGCGAGGTGGAAGGACAACCTCGTTATCAAACAAATCATGTACTTCGTGGCGAAGACGGAAGCAATTGTCAGTGCCATGGCCAGTTTGCTGATAGTACGCATAGTACTGGGTAGTATCATGACCGGGTGGAAGACGAGCAGGGAGAGGTCGAGGCCCAAGGGGTTCGAGATGGCCTTTTTCAACAAGGATTTGAAGAGCCTTGGACAAGGGCATATAGAGGGCATGGAAGACCCTGCGACCTCAGGGTTGGTACTTCGAGGTTTCTAGATTTTTGCTGGGCGCATTAGCGAAAGGGTCAGCAGGTGCTAGCTTGGCTTGTCGATCTCTTCCGAGTGCAAGATTAGAGCTCAAAGGATCATTTTTGGTACGACGGCCCTTCTTCTGGTTTGCCCCTTGACTCAGACTGCTCTCATTCTGAGCGGCAAAAGTGCCATCCACAATCTGTGCAATAACTGCGATCGCTTGCTATTTGTTCAGCCCCTCGACTTTCAAAGCCTCAATAGCCCACCTAAGGTGTTCATGGGGACCAATGTCTGCCCCAACCTTGTTCTTACCACTGGCCTCCACTTTGCCAGGAGACTGGCCTTCTTTCAATGCAGCTAGTCTCAAGATTGGGGAGCCCTTTGGTGTGAAATCCCTGGTAGGCGATGTGGTTGATGATGGAGCCAAAACTTCACAAGCTAAATTCGCCACTATTCTCTGAAGATCTTCAATCATCCTCATCAGCTAAGAAGTGGTGGGTTCACGGGTTTGAGATGATTGGGATTCCAAGATTGGTTGTGTGGTAGGTGCCCAGATAGGTGTTGCATTTCGACATCGGTCTCACCCTGCATGGCAGTTCCCTGGTTTAACGCTGCTACCATGGCCACAACTTTTTCCGAACTCTGTGCCATTACCGTCTGCTAAGTTTGGATGAAGGTGATGCGGCTGGTGACTGACGGGTCAGATGAACCAGTAAGCCTTGACTGGCCTTTCTTTAACTTGCCTC
Source organism: Camellia sinensis (assembly GCF_004153795.1). Classification (NCBI taxonomy): domain Eukaryota; kingdom Viridiplantae; phylum Streptophyta; class Magnoliopsida; order Ericales; family Theaceae; genus Camellia; species Camellia sinensis. The sequence continues at coordinate 1,212,499 of NW_021024503.1, read as the reverse complement.
AACGAAAGAAAATACTGGCTGCTCTGAATTGAATCTCTGAACTGAAAGAGAAAGTAGGCAGAATCTTAGCCCAATTTCACAAGAATAGATATAAGCATAACTAAATAACTGTATTCGATCACTGATCACTGCTTCCCAAATTACTACCCCAAAACTAAATCGGATACCCGCAGATATAACTGATTCTCAAATACTGATGCCCGCAGGCTGATACCCAGACTTGCAAACTGATATGTGCAACCTGTAGAGACACACTCTAACAGCACATAGCAAGCAAGTGAGAACCAAAAACACCCCTATGGAGGGGTAGGGTTTTCCTATCCTATTTTGTCAGGAGCTAGGGTTTCACTACGCACACAACGGTTTCAAACAACCTATAATCGGGTAAGCAACCTGCCGTAGTTTGGGATGGTCACTATGGATTACGAATATGCACTAGGTTGAATGGTCAAAAAGGGTGGCCCGGTAAAAACTGGGGTTTGTATTCCCATTGTGGCCAAGCCCATAGCCGGTCAGCCTTATGGCACGCTTCTCAAAGCGAGCCTCCAGCAGACCGTTCAGGAATAGCAGATGGAAAACACGGTGTCCTAGGAGCACCAACGTACATGTAATGCACAGAAGCACATAACTGTAGTCAAAACAAGATATCATGAGTTCGAGTCAAGTTCTCTAAATCCCCAATAGAGCTGCCAGAAACTGTAGATGCACCCGAACATCTCGGGAAAATCCCGTTTTGTTCATTGGGCTCACTACAGTTCAGACTCAATGTCACGATTCTTAATCTGATCTCGCAAAGTGCACTACGAGATTGATAAATCACCAAAGAGTCCAAATCTGGCAAATCGTTTTGAAAAATTGATTTTTAGAAAGAAGTGTCAAACATGAACTGCTTTGCCAGATACAGAGTCGCCACCTCAATATTTATTTTGGAGAATTTAAGAAACCCTGACTCGTTGCCTAAGGCCACGTGTCTATCATCACCAAAGTTGCCTCGGCTCGGGAACTTGGGTACGAGAGGGGAAGGTCATCTATGAGCACCCTCGTCCTCTCGACGGAGGGTCCGAATAAATAATACAGAACTGATTAATTAACTAACTACTCTAGCTAATTAATTATTACAAAACAAGTTGAAACAAATAACTATTCTGAGTTAACAAAGCACTAAAATGGCCTCATGACGAGGGATGCATGCATGGTCGAATCGCCTCGCTTGGAAATCCATCGCGATGCCCCAACTTGCCTCTGTTTGCAACTGTTTTCAGAACACTTCACCAAGCTCCACAAAGCTTCAACTCCACCTAAGAGACCTCTAGGGATGCTACCGACCAGTTGTTGGGAAGGGAGACCACCTGCCGATCACTTTTCTTGCTGAAAAACAAGAAAAAGTGGTCGGCCAGCTAGTAATACTGGTCAGCTGACCAATTTTGCTGCACTTCTTTCAGTTTGCTGCAACAGAGAGCAAGAAAGGGCATGGCAATGTATTGCAAGATATGTGTGCACAACCACCCTCTCTATCATTTCATAAGCTCAAGGGAGTGTCGTTCTCGACCCTAGGGCACCAATCACGCATCTCGATGCCTGATGGCCGAGAGGTGAAGTTGCACAATTCAATATGAAAATGAATGCACAAGTAAACACATAAGGCCTAAATCTCTATCATGTAAGATCAAGAGCGTAAGAGCATCGGCGACCAAGAATTGAGGCACGTTTCATCACTTCAAGTATGAAACGTCCCTCGTTTCTCGTGTTTGGACTCAACACCTATTCCAAACACAATGCAACAAGTGGCATGGAACATAGCATACTCAATGCAAGGAACATGCACACTCAATGTTAAGCAACAAAATGGCATACACAATGCGAATGACAACCTAGCATACTCAATGCAAGGTAAGGTGGCATACTCGATGCAAAGTATATGGCATACGCAATGCAACAGACAACATAGCATACAAACAACATGCAATCAATCATGCTCAATGGACTTAAATTAAAGTGGATAGACCTCAGCCATGCCCAAATAGAGGCCATTGGTGATAAAATAAAGGCATGGAAGTAAGAGAAATGCATGCACATGTATTGGCTCACCAATTAAGCATAAGAACACAACTCCCAAAAGGCATTGAAAGGATGAAACATGGAGTACAATGGCATATGTTCCAGCACTGAAATGTCATGCTAAATGACTTTAAATCATGCAAACAACTCACATGATGCATGTTGCAAGGCTTAAGCATCAAAGCTAGTGAAATGTATTACAGTAGAGGCATGTAAGATAATGCTCAAATGGCCAAACCAGCCCCAAACAAACCTTAATTGAAATCACTTCAATTAACGTTGGTACTGCGAAGGATCCGCGTTTGGTCCAGATCGGGTCCACATTGTCTTCTGAGGAACGCGAGCGCTTAGTCGCTTTATTAACAGATTTCAAAGATGTTTTCGCGTGGTCCTACGAAGACATGCCTGGAACCGACCCTGAGATTGTACAGCACCGGATCCCTCTTGACCTAGAGGCCCGTCCTGTTAAGCAGAAGCTCTGAAGGATCCGCCCAGATTGGGCTCTAAAAATCAAAGAAGGGGTCACCAAGCAGATTGATGCAGGGTTCTTGTTGGTATCTGAATACCCTACTTGGTTGGCCAATATAGTTCCGGTGCTGAAGAAGGATGGTATAATTCAAGTATATGTGGACTTCAGAGATCTGAACAAAGCCAGTCCGAAGGACGACTTTCCTCTGCTGCATATCGATGAATTAGTGGATTTCACTGCTGGCCATGCGCTGCTCTTGTTCATGGATGGGTTTCAGGCTACAATCAAATTTTGATGGCCCCCGAAGACAGGGAGAAGACTTCTTTCACCACCCCATGGGGAACCTACTGCTATAAGGTAATGCCGTTTGGATTGAAGAATGCTGGGGCTACATATCAGTGGGCTGCGACCATGATCTTGCATGATATGATCCATAAAGAGGTTGAGGTGTACGTGGAGGACATGATTGTCAAGTCCAAGGAAAGAGAGGGCCACTACACCGCTTTGAAGAAATTTTTCCAATGGATCAGAGAGTATTGGTTGCGGCTGAATCCCCATAAATGTACTTTTGGTGTTACAGCAGGGAAAATGCTGGGGTTCTTGATCACACAAAGAGGCATCGAAGTCGACCCTTCCAAAATCAAGGCCATCTTACAAATGCCACCACCAAGGACTGAAAAGGAGGTGCGAGGCTTTCTGGATAAAGTGCAATTCATAAGATGGTTTATTACAAAATTAACCTTGACTTGTGAACCACTGTTTGGTCTCCTGAAGAAAGGAAAAAAGTTCCAATGGGACGATCGATGCCAAGTCGCTTTTGAGTAGATCAAGCAGTATCTACAGAACCCACCCGTGTTGTCACCACCGGAGCCGGGGAAACCGTTGATATTGTATCTGTCAGTAATCGAAACGATAATGGGCTGAATGCTTGCACAAGAGTCTGAGGACAAAGTGGAGAAGTCTATCTACTACCTGAGCAAGAAAATGCTGGAATACGAGACTCGCTACACGCTGCTGGAGAAGGCTTGTTTGGCCTTGGTATGGGCTACCAAGAAGTTGAAGCACTACCTGTTAGCTCACTCCGTAATACTGGTTTCAAGATTAGATCCCATCAAATATCTCTTCGAGAAACCAGCACTTACGGGTAGGCTAGCTTGTTGATTGCTTCTTCTCTTCGAATTTTATTTGAAGTACATGATGCGCAAGTCTGTGAAAGGGAGAGCGGTAGCGGCGTTCCTAACCGATCACCCAGTAGACGGGGATAAAGCAGTGGAGTATCTATTCCCAGATGAGGCCAATCTGCATGTTGAAGAAGAAACTTGGACTATGTACTTTGACAGAGCGTCAAACCAATACGGGTATGGGATAGGGGTGCTGCTGATAGCACCCGACAATTCCCGCATACCCTTAGGCTTTGAGCTCCGGTTCAAGGTATCGAATAATGAAGCAGAATATGAGGCATGTATTGCTGGACTGGAAGCTGCCCTAGAACTAGGGGCAAAATGGTTGGATGTTATTGGGGACTCGAACATTGTTGTATCTCAAGCTAAAGGAGATTGGCAAGTTAAAGAAGAAAAGATGAAAATTTATCACCAGACCTTGGACGTTCTGATTCCTCGGTTTGAAAAACTAAACTTTGCTCATCTGTTAAGAGAGAACAGCAGGTTCACCGATTCTTTAGCAACTCTATCTTCTATGATAAACATCCTTTTTGGAGTCCGGATGCGTCCAATCATCATTGAACAGAAATTCGTGCCGGCCTACGAGCTGATTACTGCCATTGATGAGGTACAATTTCAGAACCCCTGGTATTACGACATCTGGAACTTCTTGGAAAAGGAAGCTTATCCAGCAAGGACAAATGCCAAAGATAAGAGGGCAATTCGAAGAATGGCTGTTCAGTTCATCATCTGCGGGGGTAAATTGTACAAGCGGGGTCATCTGGGAATGCACAAGTTGTGTGTCGATGAAGAAAAGTCGAAGCGCCTAATAGAGGCCATCCATGGAGGAGAGTGAGGAGCGCATATGAGCGGGGTGATACTAGCCCAGAAGATTCTCAGACAGGGTTATTACTGGTCAACCAAGGAGGAGGATTGTATTGGTTTTGTCCGGCGATGCCACAAATGTCAGATCCATGCAAACCGTATGAGCATTCCACCGTCGAAGCTGTACAACATGACTTTGCCATGGCCGTTTTCAGTCTGGGGGATTGATGTGATTGGAGTAATCACTCCGAAGGGGTCGAACGGGCATGAGTACATTCTGGTGGCGATAGAATACTTTACAAAGTGGGTCAAGGCCCAATCTTACACGGTGTTGAAGGCGTCGCATGTTGCTAAGTTCATCATGAACAACATCATCTGTCGCTATGGAGTCTCGAATGAGATTATTTCAGATAACGGTTCCCACTTCAAGAAGAAGGTGATCGACTTGTTGGAGAAATACAACGTGGCTATCCATAAGTCATCCACATATCGGCCGCAAACCAATGGAGCTGTTGAGGCTGCCAACAAGAACACCGAACACATTCTGTAGAAGATAGTGGAAACCTACAGGGACTGGCCAGATAAACTACCATTTGCTCTTTGGGGCTACCGGTCATCGATTCGAACTTCTACTGGGGCAACTCCATATTCCTTTGTCTATGGGATGGAGGCTGTTTTGCCTATCAAAGTTGAGGTTTCGTCATTACGGGTTATGGCTGAGTGCTAGATTGCTGAGGCAGATTGGCAGCAAAGCAGATTTGAAGAACTCATGCTGTTCGACGAGAGAAGACTGAAAGCACTGTACCACATTCAAGGTTATCAACGTAGGATTTCCAAGGCTTTCAACAAGAAAGTTAAGTCCAGGAATCTGAAAGAAGGAGATTTGGTGCTCAAAGACAATCGAGCTCCCATTCACGACCCTAGGGGCAAGTTCAGACCCAATTGGACTGGCCCTTACATCATCAAGTCTATCTGGTCAGGTGGAGCTGTCATTCTGATGGATTTAGATGGCCTTGAGTTCTCCCAACCGATCAACATGGACACGTTGAAGAAATACTATCTCTGACTGGCTTGCTAGGCCGAAAACTCGAAAGGGCGACCTAGGCAAAAATTAGAGCATGAAAAATTTGAAATAATAAAACTGAGCTCGCAAGGTTGAAAACCCAGAAAGGGCGGCCTTGGCAAAAGTTAGAGCGCAAAAGGAGAGTGTTAATACACGAGTGAACCAGAACCAAACTACATAAGGCTTGATTCCCATCTTTCGGATACGTAGGCAACTTCATTTTGAAGTCCAGCCACAAACACTTCTAGATCAACTTTATCCATGTGATCATGTTGGTCATCTTTGTCTATTCTGCATTCAAGAGCTCGGTTGTGATCTCTAGTGCAGTGCTACTCAGACTAGGGGCAACTTTCCAGTTGTTGGGATTCGGGGTTGTACATCTTAGTGATAGATCTCAGGCATGTCAAGTTTTGATCCATATCGAAAATGGTTTTGAAAAGTTTTAATAAAAGTTGATTTTGTTCAAATTAATCTTTTTACGACTTAGACCATTTTTGGACCATAACGGAAAATTTCAGTACTCACAACCTTCAATTCCATTGATTTCATTACAGAGTTCTCCGACTCTTGAATACAAATTGAAGTTGCTTTTTATTACATTCATAAAAAAAACTTGAAAGTACTGATTAAAGCAAATAAACTTGAGGCATAGTCAGGTGTTCCTGCGCCCCCTCCCAGAGCTTGTGGAAGCCTTTATAGGCCCAACCTGCGCCTCTTCATCGAGCCAAGCTATGCACTCATTAGAGAGGATGCAACTGAAAGTGGGAACGGGGGCCAGAAGCTCTCTCGTCTTGCATGCTGTGGCATACTAAGCTAGTTGTGCACCTCGAACTGGAAATGCAGCAGGGTACTCTACCCCATCTTCCGAGCAAGTCTGATCATGCCCAAATTGGCGCCGGATTTGAAATGGGAAGTAAAAGACATCAGGCTAATCAGCTGAATGCCCAGCTGGCGAGACATGTTGTAGCTCATTGCCGGCAGATTAAGCCAGGGGCAATGCCAAGCAATGTTGACAGCGGATAGACTGCACATCCATTCGTACCACCATCCCTCGTCTGGGGCATCAACTAGTCAATGTCGGAAGAAATAGCCGTGTGATGAATATGCTAGGCATGAGTCCACCAGTTTCAACTTATCCATCAGCCATATCTAGGGAGGGATGAAAAACAAGAGAGATTAAAGAATAGAGAGATGTGCGTGGAGAGAAAAGAGAGAAAGGGGTTTTAAGAGAAAAACAGAGCTTGAGGGCCGAATGATGTGAGAAATTGTAGACGTCCCCGAACGTCCCAGGAGCGAACTCGTTGCCTAAGGGCACATGTCCGTCATCACCAAAGTTTCCTCGGCTCGGGAACTTAGGTACGATTGGGGAAGGTCAGCTATGAGCACCCCCGCTTGCCCGATCAAAGATCGGCCACTACTAAACATGATATCTCTTTTTTTAAAAACACATGTGTTCTTATTCCGATTAATTAGCTTGAATTACTATGTGATGCGCGCAGCAAAACAAGTATAGACTAGATCATCTAATTTGGAACAAAGCATCGCATATCCGTTTTGTCTGGAAATGGTTTCAAATTTGCTACTTACAAGTAGGCTAAAACACATATTTCAATGAATTATTCCAATTCAAGTAATCCAACCTTCACCCACGGGCATTCAGGCAGTTATATCACCTAAGCAATTAGCCTCATGGAAAGCATGTTGTCATGTTAACATTCACACTCATGCGAGATGGTAAAGCATAAACACTTACAGTGTACTCCGAGCCAAAACAAGAAACTAGTTAGTAATCATGCATGATCGTAGTTCATGTTAAGATGGCTAATGCAACGCATGCAAAATGCAACTAAGATAGGCTTGGCTATCCTAAGAATGGCATATGAGGTGCAACAATCCAATAAATGTATTCAACTTGAAATTGAAATACAATGCAGTTAGTGTGATGCGCCGAGCCCGGTGCATGCAATACAGATGAATGATGCAAACATGCTATCATAAGTATCCTAATTCAAACGTGCCCTAAAACTAACAATTGAAAGCAGGTAAGTAAAAGGGAGAAAGAAGTGGGGTTTAGAAGACATGCACACACTCACGCACACTTATTACACAATTTGCCCTCTCTCGGAGGGACCGAAAGAATAATACAAATTAACTAACTAACAAGCTAGTTAATTATTACACAACACTTAACTAATTAAATGAATTAATTCAGCTAAGAAAGCTGTAAAGAGGCCTCGGGAAGAGGGATGAATGCATGCATGTTCGGTTTCGCTCGGAAATCCATCGCCATACTCATGCTGCCTCTGTTTACACTGCTCTGCACTTCTGAAAACTGCACAAGTCTCCAGGATGTTTCTGAACTACCTTCTGAGCACTGTGGAAGGTCACCGACCAAAAGTCAAGGCCACCAGCCATGGGAAACTGGTCATCGACCATGTGTGAGGCTCTTGGCCAACAATGCGTAGCCAGCCGGCACTGAAGATGGCCGACCGACCATCTCTTCCTGCAGAATCCTGTTTTGCTGCAGCAGAAGGCAAACAGAGCATGGCAATGCATTTTCTAAGCAATGTTTGCATAACCACCCTCCTTATCATGTTTAAGACTCAAAGGAGTATAGTTTTTGACCCTCAGACCATCAATCACGCATTTCAATGCATGATGGCCAAAGAAGCCAAGTGTGCAACTCAATATGGAATAAAATGCACAAAACACATAAAGGGCCCCAACCTCTATCATGATTGATCAAGAGGCAAGAGATGCACACACAATGTAATGCAACCTAGGCAAGAAAGCAAGCATGCAAATAACTCAAGTGTGCCACAAATCTAATGCAACATGAGCATGCTAACATGCAATATGCAATAGGCATACAACCTGAACATGTGGACATGTATAGAATGCAACAACATGCAAAATGAAACAAGCATGCAACAACATGGTGAGACGGACTTACACTAACATGGGTAGCTCTCGAGCATGCCAAAATTAGTGCCCAAATGTGTTGGGATGGTGGCTCGGAATGCACAAAGATGAAGCTCATGCAATGGTCCATAAATGAGGCATACAAGCACAACTCTCAAACGCATTTAAAGAGTGATAAATGCATGTGCATGACCATGAAACATGGACTGAAATTACACTACAAATGATACCAAATCATTGAAATAGGCCAAGTAATGCATACTAAATGACTCAACACACAGAGCTTACAAGCAAGATTGAACCAAAGCTATGCAAAACAAGTCATGATGACCAAGACAACCAAAATCAGACCTCAGGCATACCAAAACATGGATAAAATCTTCTTGAAGTCAAGCCAAAAGCATGCTAAAAAGACATGTCACAACATGACGCATGTTAGGCTATTTCATGGGATTGCATGGCAAGTGTATGGAGCATGCAAGGGCTAACCAAACCAAACCTAAACAATGGTATGACATGACAAAATAAGCCTAAGAACATGCTGAAATGGACACAACATAGGCTAAAATGAGATGCTACTTCAAGGAGCATACAAAGCTAGTGTGTGTGATTTACACTACAAGTGTATGAGGCATGCAAGGGCCAACCAAAACAAGCAAAAATAGATCTAAGGCATGTTAAAACTACACCAAAAATCTACTGAGATGGCCCAAAAACAAGCTAGAAACACATGCTCAAACATGAGACATACACGACTAGTTTGCAAAATTTACACTACAAGTGTATAAACCATGCATGGAATGACCATGATAGGCAAAAAAAAGTGGCATATGACAGAAAAATAACCACAAATACCAGCTAAGACATGGCCAACTTGAACTTAACAAAGGTGCTCACATATGAGGCAAATATGACAAGTATTGAAGACAACAAGGAGAGGGGATGGCCCTCTCATTCTTAGGACCTCAAAACACCACCCCTACCACTGAAATCCCTCTAGATTTCAGTGGTGAGAAGGCCAATACAAGGTGGTCCCGAAGCTCACAAAAAAGGCACAAAAATGAGGCCAAACAAGGCCTAAGAGGGGGTAAACAACCCCAAACACAAAAATGATCTGAAACAAACTTCAAAAGCATGCAAAAACAAAACTTTTATCAGTTATAAGTTAAGCTCAAAACAGCATGCAAGATAGACTAAAAGTGTGTCCAAAAATGGGGAATAAAGAGGGTAGTTCTCACCCTTGATGCACAGCTGCAAAACTAGCAGGTTCTTGGACCAAGAACCAACTCTTTAACCTCTGAAATGACCTCCAAGAACCTTAGATGAATGGTGGAGGTGTGTGGCTATGAGGTGTGGTGTAATAGGCCAAGAACTAGACCCTTTTGAACCCAAAATATAGAGATATATCTTGGAGCCTTAAACAATTTTTTTGGAACCTCTCTAAAGGAGATGGAGGCCCTCTCTTACAGAGAAACAAGAGGGTTCAAGCTTCTTAGAGAAGCTAAAGAGGTTCAAGCTTCTTCAAGAAGCGAAAAAGGTTCAAGCTTTCTCAAGAAGCTAAAATAAAGGTTCAAAAGGTTCAAGCTTCCTCAAGAACCTTAAAACAAGGGTTCAAAAGGTTCAAGCCTTCTCAAGAAGCTAAAGCAAGGGTTCAAAAGGCTCAAACTTCCTCAAGAAGCTAAAACAAAGGGTGCAAATCCTCCATACACATGCATGGACGGCAGGGTCTGTGCCACCTGACACTAAATATCTGCATAAAGTAGATGAACAGGGTTCGGCCAGTAGAAAAGGCCGATCGACCAACGCAAAGGGCCGGCCGATTAAATAGATTGCCGACCGGCCATCACTTTGGCCGGTAGCAATAAAACAGGGCCGGTGGCCTCAAGCCATGGCCGGTGATGTGTAGGGATAGCCAACAAGCCATTTCCCGCCCTCAGGTGCAAAGACCACATGTCCTTGGTCCAACCAAGCACAAAACAAATAAGTCGAGAGATCTTGAGGCAAGGTGCGCGACCGAGACCTCCGAGAAGTCAAGACGAACATGATCATGGATGATCATCGAATGTTCAAACGATGACGTCCAAGTCTTGAGGACGGTCAAAAATAGGGTGTCTACAGAAATACACATGTGAGAAGGGTGGGAAACATTACCTGTAAGAGTAGTGGACTCCACGCAAATCTAGTTGTCTCCCGACGATTGGAGGCATCCAAACCCATCAGTGTCTCAGCTAGTGTCATGGCAATGCAACTTTTGCCCTCTTTCAAGCCTTGGGCAACTTCAATCAAATGGACATTGGATCCTCTGAAGCCTGGGGCAAGCAAGAAGTGAGACAACATGCATAAACAGAGGGCGTGTCGCCGAAAACTCTGCCAAATATGGTTGCCACGGTCACCGGCATCAGAAAATCGATGAATCAAGCTGGAGATGTCCAACTCCCCATCACGAAACAAAGACCCAGCGTCATGTAAAGTAAGCCCACACATCCGTCCTAAGGCTTGGATGTGGCCGAAACGGAATTGGGGCAAGATCTCTTCATCACGCTGAGATTCCATTAAAACTTGGAAATCTTGAAAAGTGGGGCACATCTCTTGTCCGCCAAAGCTAAAAATACTAGTTACCGGGTTCCAACATCTAGGCGCGGCATGGAGGAACGGAAAATGCAGCGGGGTGCGGCTCAGCGTGAATAGTGCATTTATTCCGAAACTCCAGAAATTTAACTTTTTCGACCCATCCAAGTTTGCAATCCAATTTGTGAGGTTTTGGGCAAGAAATGCTTCCATTTGGGGCAAAAACAGTGTTGAAATGGAGAAACCACGAAGCTAGAACCTTCATAGAAGATAAGGTGTTGAGTGGAAGACAGGTGGTAACAATTTGGAAACTTTCTGCATAGGTAGCCGACTGGCCAAGTTTGTGGCCGACCGACCATTTTTATAGCCAATCGGATAATTATGGTGGCCGATGGCCCTCTATGGTGGCTGGTGGCCTCCTACTTTGGCCAATGGCCTCTTCTTTTGCTCTCTGAGTTGTCTATGTGTAGGAAGTGTTGAGAACTTGTGTCTTGTTCCACTTTGGAAGCATCTTTGTGACGATTTTGCGAAGTCATACCTGTGTTGTTTCAATTTGTTTATCGAGTTGTTGCAATTTTGGTTATTGAGTTGTATTTGCGTTGATTATTAAGTTCTTGTCTTGCATATCGAGTTGCATTCATATTTGAGTAGCATGTTAAGCCCTAGTTTTGTTTATCGAGTTGTTTTGTTCTTTCAGTTGTCGGTCGGTTCACCACCTAATTAAGACAATGCAATTTGAATATGCAATTTTCAAACAAAGCTCAATCTCAATTTCATGCTGTGCGATTTTATGCGATGCTTTGAATGCAAAATGTAACACTTTTTTTAAACAAAAGCTATTTTCATTCCATCATGGTTTCTTTTGCAAAAAAGTACCAAGTTTTAAAGAAAATAAAACTGCCTGAGGCCATACAATGTACTGATAATACTGGCAAAAAGGAAAGCTAAGTAAAAAAGAAAAGGAACTGAAAAGAAGCATCTGAATCATCCCCGGCCACCTCAAGATCAAGAGGCCGTCCTCACCCACTTCTTGGGCGTGGCCTTGGAGCTTCCACCATCAGCGCCGTTGTCTGCATCTAAGCCGAAGTCGGCTCCAAAACCATCTCTGCTCCCCTCCGCGGAGCCATCTCCAACCTCATCTCCACCTTGAGACGACACTGACTGTGGGCATGCCGGTTCCTCATCAGACTAATCATCATCTGGGGCAGGCTCCCGAGAACTACTCTCGGTATGAGTACGCCTAGCTCTTCTTCGGCTTTGCGCTGATTTCCCTCCTCTCTCTCTCCCTGCTGCTCGGGGAGGCACTGAAGGTCTCGCTGGGGCGCCCACTGTGATTGGCATCTGGAATGGGACCTGAAAAGAATAATTTGGCAAATGCATCAGTTATGATATGCGAAGCTGAGTATGGTATCAAAGGCAGTATATGAATGCCGTGAACATTACATGATTACAGTATATGAATGCTGTGAGCAGTATATGAGCGCCATGAGCAGTGAATGACTGCAGTGTATGAAGGCTGTGGCCAGTATATGGGATACAATGTATCAGCGCCATGAGCGGTGAATGACTGCAGTGTATGAAGGCTGTGGCCAGTATATGGGATACAATGTATCGGTGCCATGAGCGGTATATGAGTGCGGTGTATCAAATGTAGTCTTGATAATGTGATGCATCAGATCCGTATGGGGCAAATTATAAAGGGTTTTGGAAAGAAGGTTGAAAGAACTTACTGGAATACCGTAAATGTTGAGCAGATCCATTCTCGTCTGCACCATCCCCATCAAAGAAGCCGACAACTCTAGAGCCTGCTGTGGACGTCCCCGAACGTCCCAGGAGGGAATCCTGTTTTGTTCATTTGGGCTTACTACGGTTCGGACTCAAATGCCACGGTTCTGAATCTAATCCCGCAAAGTGCAATGCGAGACCGATAAATCACCAAAGAGTACAAATCCGGCAAATCATTTTGAAAAACATATTTTTTAGAAAGAAGTGCAAAACATGGACTGCTTTTCCAGATACAGAGTCGCCAACTAAATATTTTATTTTGGGGAAATTTAGGAAATCCTGACTCGTGCCAAAAGCCACGTGTCCGTCATCACCAAAGTTGCCTCGGCTCAGGAACTTGGGTACGATTGGAGAAGGTCACTTCTTGAGCACCCCGCTTGCCCGATCAAAGATCGGCCTCTACTAACCATGATATCGAGTTTTGAAAACATTATGTGCTCTTATTTCGGTTTATTAGCCTAGAATTACTATGTGATGCGCACATCATACAAGTATAGACTGGATCACCTAAGTTGGAACAAAACATCTCATGTTTGTTTTTGAAAGCGGTTTGCTACTCGCAAGTAGGCTAAAATGCGGATTTTGCCACCCTCAAGTGGGCTTAGAAAATATGGTGATTTGCCACTCTCAAGTGGGCTTAAAACTCGCAATCAATGAATTGTTCCAATTCAAATAATCCAATCTTCACCCACAGGCATTCAGGTATTTATATTACATAAGCACATAGCCTCATGATAAGCTTGCTATCATGACAGTCACTCACAAACATGCAACGATGCTAAAGCATAAACACTTACCGAGTACTCTGAGCCAAAGAAAGAAGCTAATTAGAAATCATGCATGGATCCTAACTATGCTAAGAATGCCTAATGCAACACATGCAAAAATGCAACTACAATAGGCTCGGCTATTCTAAGATGGCATATGAGATGCAACAATCGATACATGTATTCAACTTGGAATTGAAATACAATGCAGTTAGCATGATACGCCGAGCCCGGTGTAGGCAATACAGATGAATGAATGCAAACATGCGAACATATAGATGCTAATTGAAACATGCCCTAAAACCAACCATCATAAGCTGGTAAATAAAAAGGAGAAAGACGTGGGGTTGGAAGGCATGTATCACACACACGCGCACTTATTACAACATTGCCCTCTCTCGGAGGGTCCGAATGAATAATACAGAATCAACTAGCTAATCTAAGCTAATTTAACTAATTATTACACAACCAAAATGAATAACGAATTACTACTAATTATTACACAACATTAATTACTTAACAAATTAACTAAGTAAGCAATAAAAATAGCATGGAAATCTATATGTAATGGACTGCCTCAGCTCCGCCTTGAATGATAAGGGATGCATGCATTGTCGAGTCGCCTTGTCAGAAAATCCATCGCGATGCCCTGATTTGCCTTTGTTTGCAACTGGTCCCAGAACACTGTACAAAGCTCCAGAAGGCTGTTGACCAGTTTTTGCTGCTGGTTTTCGGTTTGCTGCAACAGAGAGCGAGAAAGGGGCATGGCAAAGTATTTTCAACATATGTGTGCATGACCACTCTCCCCATCATTGCACAAGCTCCAGGGGGTGTAGTCCTCGATCCTCGTGCCACCAACCATGCATCTCAATGCATGATGGCCGAGGAGTCAGATTGCACAACTCGATGTAAAATGAATGCACATATAAACACAACAAGGCCTAAACTCCATCATGGACAGTCAAGAGTGTCAGCGACCGAGAATCCAGGCACGTTTTGTCACTTGGAATACGAAACGTCCCTTGTGTCCCGTGTTTGGACTAAACCCTACTCCAAACACAATGCAATGCACATGGCATACACAATACGACTAGCATGCAACCCTAAACGCAATGCAACCTAATCATGCTAGCATGCGAGGGATGATATGCAAACATGCAACTAGCATACACAATGCTATGAGCTAAGAATCGCATACTCAATGCACATGAACTATATGGCATACGCAATGCACATACGAAGATGGACATGCACGAAGACATGAACAAGGCATACACAATGCGACGATCAAGCATGCAACAACATGGATATGGCATACATAATGCAAGATAGACTTAAACTAAAATGAATGGGCCTCAGCCACACTCAAATCAGTGTCCAAACATGATGAAATTAAGGCAACAACACTTATGCAAACATGCACAATGCGAGGGACCAAACCTAAGGCACAAAGTGCAACTCTACTAAGGCATGGCAGGGGATTAACTATGGCATACAATCACACATTTTCCAGCTCTGAAATGTCATACAGAGTGGCTCCAAAATCATGCAAACGCCTCACGCAATGCATACTAGATGGCCCAAATACCGAAACTAGTGAAGTGGATTACACTATAGGCATGCAAAGCAATACTTAAATGGCCAAGCCAGCCCCAAACAGTCCCTATGCAGGCCAAAATAGTAGCAAATATGGACTAAAATGATAGCTCGCAAAGCATGGAAATGAAGCTCATGCAATGGTCCAAAAATGAGATATTCATGCATAACTCTCAAACACATTTAAAGAGTGGAGAACATGGGAATATGGCGTACATATAAGCTCTGAAATATGATTCACAATGATGCCAAAACATGGAAACACCTCAAAATACGCATGCAATAGGCTTCAAAACTCAAAGCTAGGCAACGGTATTGAACTACAACCATGCATACCAAACGTCATTCGACCATGAGGCCCAAAAACAGAGCTAAGGCAGTCAAAAACATGCACAAAATCAATTTAAGGCATGGCCAAAAAGTGCTAGAATCAAAGACCAAAATAGTATTCAATACAAGCTAGTGAAGAGGGTTTACACTACAAGTATATGAAGCATTCAAGAGGTCACTAACCCAGAAAAAGTAGGTATGACATTCCAAATAAAGCCCAAAAAACTCATTGAAACATGGTCAATGCATGCAAGAATGACATGCTCCTTTGATAGGATATGAAGAGGGTTATTCTACACATGCAAGATGGACACCGAATATGGAAAACCAAGCTCTGGAAAGAGCCTATCAGGTCCTAAAACTCACCAAAAATGGCCTAAAACATGGCTTGGAAGCGTGCAAATAAGGGCTCCTTTGTTAGGCCAAATATGCTAGAAATCAAAACAAGGAGAGAGAGGGTCACCCTTCTCTGATTTTGGCTCTCAAAAACACATAATAACCACTTAAAATATGTTGGATTTCAGTGGTCAAAAGGGAAAACAAAGCTCAAAACAAAGGCCTTAATGCATGGTTCAAAACAAGGTAAAATAAAGCATGCAAGGTGGTAGATGACCCCTAATAGAAAAAAGATCAGAAAAAAATATGTTAAGGGTCTCAAAATAAGACTTTTTTCAGTTTATACCAAAGCTCAAAAATGCTTGCAAGTATGGCTAAAAGATAGTGCAAAATAAAACTCAAAAGAGGGAATAAGGTGTTACCTTTGTAGCTCAGCAACTCCAGCAGCTTATGGACCAAAAATGCAGCTCCTTAGAACCTCTCAAGACCCTCCAAGAAGCTTAGGTTAGTGTTGGAGGTGTTAGGCTAAGAGGTAGTGTGCAAAGGGGCAAGAACTTAGCACTTTTGAACACAAAATATAGAGACAAGAGGGAGATGTATGTGTGTATGCTTCAGCCAATTTTAGAACCCTTGCAAAGGAAGAGGAGGCCTTCCTTTATAGACAAGAGGGACTAAAGCTTCTCTAGGAAGCTTAAAACTTAGGGCTAATATCCTCCATACACGT
The DNA here is from genome assembly GCF_004153795.1 of Camellia sinensis. Taxonomy (NCBI): domain Eukaryota; kingdom Viridiplantae; phylum Streptophyta; class Magnoliopsida; order Ericales; family Theaceae; genus Camellia; species Camellia sinensis. Next base: position 1,195,896 of record NW_021024503.1, on the reverse strand, counting down.
GTATGGAGGATGCAGTCTGTGCCTCCCAGCTGGCACAGCTGGAACCAACTTACTGAGACAGAAAAGGTGGAGCTGGCCGACAACTTGCCCTAGTTGGCCGACCAGGTTCAAAAGGTTCAGGTCTCAAAAGCTAGTCGGCAGCCTCCTAGGGTGGTCTCCTCACTCAATGCAAGCTAGTGGTATGGTGGGAGACTAGTAAATGTAGCTCAAAGACCAGGGAGACCAGCTTCCTGTCAAGAAAATTGGCTGGCGGGAGAAAAGTGGTCTCTAAGGAGAAAAGGTGGTCTTCCATCCTTGTACCACCTCCCAAACAATGAAAATTGGGTCCATGCCAAAAATGAACCAACACGGATGCAAAATGAGGGTTCGAGGGCCAAAACGCGCAGCCGGGTGTCCCGAAAACTGATTGTTAAGCATTGAAAGTGGCGTGCAACCATGAAGGTGGTCCCCTGGGCCACAGTGTCCTTCTAGAGAGAGTAAACAGGGTATGTGCCAAAAACCAGAGCAAACAGAGAAAGTTAAGCGGTCCCGAACCGAGGCGCACGGCCGACGGCTCCGAAAAGCAGAAACTAGTCTCCAAACGAGAACAGTGGTCTACGACCACGAAAAGTAGCCTACGGCCATTGAAAGATGGTCTACGAGATCTCTCCTTCCCTTCAGGAAGAGAAAATAAGACCTGGTTTGCAAACCGAGGCAAAGCACAAAAGGGGTCCTGAGGTCCGGGGGTAAGGCTCTCAGCTGAAACTCCGAAACATTAGAACGAGCACAACATGCACCATCACCGAGCGCTCAATCGATGATGTCTGAGTTTTAAGGTCGGTCAAAAATGGGGTGTCTACACCTGCCCGGTGTACTCTATGGAAGCCTGTAAGAGTGTTGAGATGATTAGCGAATTTGCGAAGCATAGACTGAAATGAAATGAATGTGCAGAATGCAAAGTACGGTACATAGCGAGGTCAGGCCTCGAACTCCGACGAGCTCATGATCAGCTGAAGCAGTAGTGATGAGAATCTAATAAGTCTCTCAAGGACGTCCTCGGCATGTCATAGTAGTAGGCAAGTCTGGCCACCCCGCCCTGTGTCTCCTCTGGAAACCTCTCCTACCATGGGCCTGAGTCCCCCTAGATCCTCCCACTCCTCCTGCTGCGGCTACAGGTCTGTCTCTCTCACATCGGTGAACACCGGCCAGAGGCGACATAAGGTATGTCTGGATAAAGACGGTATAGTCGCCGTCAAGCTTGAAGAAGTTGGCATCCCAGCCTCTGGTGAAGTCGATCATCTCCTGCTCAGTGTACCTCTATGTAATCCTTATGTAGGTGGGAGGTGGCATCGGGACTATCTGCTCGGGCAAGCCGAGGCTCTGTCGCAAGAAGCGCTCTCCTAAGTACTACACCCGACAGATCGGGCCCTTGAACAACATCCGGAAGCGTCAGGCCTCCTGAGCGCCAGCAAACTGATCCCTAACTGCGTCAGGCAGCACTGCCCAAGGCTGCCAGGTGATCTACAAATGATGGGTATACAGGTTGTTAGCTGCTATTGAAAGTGCAATATGAAGCATAGCTTAGATAAACTGTAAGGTTTGAAATACCTCCGCTACGGCTACAGTGTCAAAATATCAACGGAAGAATGAGAAAGACTCTCGGGGCCTCCGCTCACACCTCACATCGTACCCATGTGAATATGGGACCATGGGAGGCGTCTCTAGCTCCAGCTCTGGGGCAAGCCTCGAAAAGTAGGCATAAACCCACAACTACAGAATGTGAAAGGGTAATAATGAGTATGTTTATCAGTAAAGCAGTATACAGATAAAACAGAAATCAGAGAATGGTGTGCAATGTCTTGCACAATGTGTGCAGTGTATAACTGGTGTAAAGAAGATTGCGTGTTATGCAGTGTGTGTGGTGTACAGATAATGTAAAGCAGAACTGTGAAGCAGAAGGGAAAGATGTACCTCCCAGGCTCTCCTGTAGCCTCCTAGTAGGTGCCCACACTGACGGGAAGAAGAACTCATGTATCCGTACAAGGTGGCCAAGCCTACGCCGCCCCAGTCATAGAGTCAGATGCTAGACAGGTCCACTAGTGCACTCAAGAGGTAGAGGCCAACGGTGTTCGCCCGATCGGCGAAAAGAGTGGTTTCCAGCAAGAACATGAGAAATCCCCGGGCATAGTGCTCGGTCTCCTCGTGGGTCGTCGGTGTCCTCCCCCTGAAGTGGTCGGCAAACCACGAATATCACACCATCCCTGGTCGGGAGAGAGGTGGGCGAGTCCCTAGCAAAAAGATCTGAGCAGCATCCCATTCCCCCATATCAGTGTCATAAGGGATCAGATCACCCCCTACTCCTATGCCGGTGAGCATGGAGAAGTCGAAGGGAGTCATCGTCATCTCCCCTGCTATAGAGAGATGGAAGGAATCGGTAGTATCCCACCACCTCTCCACCAAAGTGCCTAGAAGAGGCCGATTCACAGTGAGGCGCGAGAGTCCCATACAGAATGCACCAAAACCAGCCTCATTGACGATGTGTCGAACAACATTGGGTAGCTCCATGTACCAGTCTCGAGCAATGGTGTTTCCATAGCCCCGGAAGGCATGAGAATCTCCCTGTGTCCAAGATAAGATGCAAGGCAGTGTCAGTAATACAGTGTATGCATGTGGTCAGAATTGATAGAGGTACAATGTGTGAATGTGCTCAAAATAAACAAGGCATGTGGTGTACAAGTGTGTTTGGGATAATCAGATAAAGAGCAGTATGAGATATCCAAGACATACGACCTACATTACATAAAGTAAAGAGGAAGAGTATACCTCAGCGGCGCCATAGGATGAGTGTGACTCCGGCTCACATAGCAGAAGGTCCTCTGGTGCACCTCGCGCAAATCTCCTGAACTGGCGTATGCCGTCAGGAGGCAACACATGTACATTAGGGTCATAAGACGCTAGATCGAAGAGTCGAATGCTGAGCGGCAAAGGCTCAAACTCGGGATCCACCTCCATCCCCGAAAGAGCCCCATCATATGGAATGGCATCCGCCATCTCAAGAAGAATGAGAAAATGGTCGAAGATGTGGAAAATGGGCGAGAATGCCAAAAGTCAACAAAAAGTCAACTTCGAGGGGTGAAAAATGGAAGAAAAGGTCAAGGCTTGAAAGAGGGCACGGAAATCAAGGGTGACTCAGGGGAAAAAACCCCAAATGATGGAAATCAAGAAACATACACCGAAACCACTTTTCAATCGGTTCAAAATGTTGAGAACAATGAGGATTTTGTGATTCGAATGTTTGTGGGATGTTTGAAAACGCATAGAAAGCGCGGATCGAAAGAGGGAAATGGTCTAGAATGAGAGGAGAAATGTTTTTCGGCCTTGAGGAAGCACTACAAGGAAAAACATTTTTGGTGACCACCTTTTTTTTTTTTGTCGCAAATAGTCCACTTTCTGCGACTAAAATTTAACTTTTCGCGACCACAATTTTTTGGTCACAGAAAATCACCTTTTGGCAACCAAAAAAAAAGTTGGTCGCGGAAAGTATACCTATTGGCGACCAAAGGCTTTTTTGGTCACAGAAGATCACATTTTGGCGACCAAAAAAAAAGTTGGTCGCGAAAAGTATACCCTTTGGCGACCAAAGGCTTTTTTGGTCGCGGAAAGTATATCTTTTGAAGACGAAAGACTTTTTTAGTTGCGGAAAGTATACCCTTTGGCGACCAAAAAAAAAGTTGGTCGCGGAAAGTATACCTATTAGCGACCAAAGGCTTTTTTGGTCGCGGAAGATTACCCTTTGGCGACCAAAAAAAAAAGTTGGTCTCAGAAACTATACCTATTGGCGACCAAAGGCTTTTTTGGTCACGGAAGATTACCCTTTGGCGACCAAAAAAAAAAGCTGGTCGCGAAAAGTTATGGCAGGATAAATTTTAAAAAAAAGTATACTACTGTAATTACATGTTATTTTTCTGTTTAGGCATTAAAAGTTTTATAAAATAATATATAACCCGATTTTTATGGGTTATATATTTTTCCTGCCAAATATGAACAAGAAGCATGTTATTCGCAGAGTGGATTGAGTGCATGGTGACTCCTTGGTTAGGAGTTCAAGTCCTAGGCAGCACAAAAGAATTATCTTTTTTAGGTGAAGGCACTAACTTTTGGCGACCAACTTATCTTTGGTCGCTAAAAGTTCCCTTTTGGCTAATATGAGTTGGACTTCCACGTCCAAAAAAGTTGGTCGCGAATGGTCACTTTTAGCGACCAAAGGCTTTTCGGTCGTAGAAAACTATATGTCACGAGGCTTTAGTGACCAACTCGCAACCAACATATTTTGGTCGCGAAAAGGTTTTAGCAACCAAATATGGTACTTTTCGCAACCAAAATGTTGGTCACGGAAAGTGTTTTTTCTTGTAGTGAAGTGAAGAAATGGGGTTTCAAACCCCATACTTAAAGACCAGAGGCAAATGGGCCAAACTGCCCCGAATCTGCCATGTTTGGGCGATCGGCCACATTGTTGGCCGATTAACTTATTTTGTGGCCGATGGCATGATAATGGCTCCATGTTGTGGCCGATGGACCTCCCATACTCTGCTCTGAGGTCGTTTTGTTGATTTGTTCCCTCATTCCTCAAGAGAATACAAGGAAAGTGCACTTCCAAGCTTGAATTGCCTCTGCAGAAGCTTTGAACTGTGTTTTCAGTATGTGGTGCTCTGAGCGTGTGGGATGTATCCTTTTGAACGTGTTGTAACTCTCCGAGAGGTAAGTCGGAAACTACCATTGTGTTACCTCTATCATATGCACTTCGGGCACTGCACAGGGTATACATTGTTTTGTTGTTACATTGAATACACGTTTTGAATCGTTACGTGAAAACGTAAATCACCATCATTGCATAGAATATGCATGTCGTGTTGTATTGTATTACGCATGCTCTTACATTTGTATGGAAGTTGCCCACACTTGTTGCATTGCATTGAACATTCATTCGTTGTGTAGAATATGTATCTCAATTTTACATAAAATATGCAATTTCTTCACTTACATTGTTATGCACTTTTCACTTGCATTGCTATGCACATTCCACATGCATTGCTATGCACTTTTCCCTTGCATTGCTATGCACATCTCCCATGCAATGTTATGCACGTCTCCCATGCAATGTTATGCACCTTTTCATTTGCATCTTATATGCACGCGTTTATCTCGTATTGAAATTTGTATCTTGATGTAACGTTGAATCTGCGTCTCTGCTATATTATACCTGTCAAAGTTTCTCTTTTGTGCAGACGATATTGTATGTACGGTTTATTCAGAGAAGTTTCGTCTTAGATTGATTGTGTTTTGTGTATCTATCACACATGTTCACTTTGTGTATCTATCACACATGTTCACTTTGTGTATCTATTGCACATATTCACTTTGTGTATCTATCGCACGTGTTCATCTTGTGTATCTATTGCACATGCACATTCACATATTCACTTTGTGTATCTACCAAACGTTCGCTTTGTGTATCTATCACACTTTGTTCACTTAGTGTATCTATTGCACTTTGTTCATTCAGTGTATCTATCACACTCTCTTCACTTAGTGTATCTATCACACTTTGTTCATTCGGTGTATATATCACACTTTGTTCATTTAGTGTATCTATCACACTTTGTTCACTTAGTGTATCTATCACACTTTGTTCATTTAGTGTATCTATCACACTCTCTTCACTTAGTGTATCTATCACACTTTGTTCATTTAGTGTATCTATCACGCTTTGTTCATTTAGCGTATCTATCACACTCTCTTCACTTAGTGTATCTATCACATTTTATTCATTTATTGTATCTATCACACTTTGTTCATTTAGTGTATCTATCACACTCTCTTCACTTAGTGTATCTATCACACTTTGTTCATTTTGTGTATCTATCACACTTTGTTCATTTAGTGTATCTATCACACTTTGCTCATTTCGCGTCGGAATCTTGTTTGAGACTTCGGGTGTTGTCGGCAATCGCTTTGGGCCTTCCCCGCGTGAAGCGCAGTGAAGATTGCATATAATTTTCTTACATCCTTTCTGCATAAGATGTGGTCTGGTTCGCGTTTAGTTGCTTATGTACGAGTTTGCTGTAGGATTTCGTTGCATGGTGTTTGCATCTAGATGTTCCATTACAGCTTTCTTTGCATGATCATAAGTTATGCTCTTGCATACTATTTGCATTTGCCCCGGGCTGCGGGCATATCATCTATCTGATTGTTACCTTGCATGTTTGTCTAAGTCTTCAGCCTTGTCAAAAATGGGTCGTCTCTAAGCTTTGAGATTTACTCCCGTCATTTCTTGACTTCCGAGTTCTGTCAAAGAGCAGCAACTGTAGACACTCCATTTTTTATCGTCCTCAAGACTTGGACGTCATCGTTTGAACACTCGATGATTATCCATATTCATGTTCGTTTTGAGTACCTAAAGGTCTTGGTGGAGTGCCTCGCCTTCGGACCTCTTAACTTGTCTGTTTTGTGCTTGGTTGCGTACCAAGAGCTTGTGGCTTTGTTTCTGAGCGAAGAGGGTGGCCTGTTGGCCAGCCCTACAACCCATTGGCCATCAGTGATGGCCGGTCGGTCTCAATGATGGCCGGTTAACCTCGTTAATGGTCGATCGGCCACATGTGTTGGCCGAAGCCTTTTTTTCTGCTTTTGCAGATATTTTTGGTGCTAGCTGTTCCAGCTGTTGGGCATTGAGGCCATCCTCCACACACGTGTATGGAGGAATTGGAACAAGCTCTAAGCTTGTAAAACAAGCTTGAGGCTTGTATTTCTATATAAGGGGTGGTCCCTCCCCCTTGTAGAGGGTTCAAAAAATTGAGAGACAAATTTTGACTCTCTCTAGAACTCTCTCTCTCTCTCTCTCTCTATATATATATATATATTGCTTGAAAGTGAGTGTTCTTTACATTTTTGCACACAACCTCTTAGCCAAACATCACTATCCTTTTGCTGAGATTCTTGGAGGCTTTGTTTGGACTCAAAAAGCTAGTTTTATCTTAGAGTTGAAGTCCTTTTGCTGTTGTGCTTCAAGGGTGAGCATAGTCCCTTTTAAAGCTTCCTTTTGTATATTGGTTTAACCACCTTTGCATGTTGTTTTAGGCTTGGTTGTTAACTACAACAAGCTCTATTTTTAAGTGTTAAAAATGTTAGTTTAAAGTGTTTTTGGAGTTAGGAGTGTTTCACCCTCTTTGGTGGCGTATTTGCTAAGCTTCTTGCCTTCTTTTAAAGCCTTTGAGATCACCTTGTTTTGGTCTTTTAACCACTGAATTCTAGAGGAATTTCAGTGGTAGAAAACTTGTTTTGTGGCCCAAAATAAGAGGGGGTAGTCCCCTCTCCTCTTGTCTTGATAGCATGTGTTGTTGGCCTACCAAATCATTATGTTTTTCTATCCTCTTGAGGCTTAGTTTGAGCATGTTTTTTTGACTTTTTAGACATGTTTAAGCTCTATTTTTGGCTAGTTTTGTCATTTCTTGCATGCTTCATACACTTGCAGTATAATCCTACTTGCTAGGCTAACATGCTTCATGTCTTAGCCTATAATTCTAGCTTGTTTTGGCTATGCTCCGACATGTTTTTGGCATGGTTTTAGCATGCTTCAGGACTATTTTGAGTGGTCTTGGCCTCTTGAGGCTTGCTTTGTATAGCTATGGTGTAATTGGCTTTGCTAGTTTTGTGTTTTGAAACTCCTAGCATGCTTTATTTGTGATGTTTGTGTGATATGGCATCACTTCTCATGTAATTTCAGAGCATAAACTTCTGTCATACCCTTATGTTTATCGCTCTTTCATTGTGTTTAAGAGTTGTGCCTTTATGCCTTGTTTCTGAACTAATGCATGAGCATATTTTTCTTGCCATCTATGCTGTGAGTCTAGCATGTTTTCACTGCTGTTTTGACCTGCCTTAGATCTGTTTTGAGTGGCTAGGGTCATTTGAGCATTGCTTAATATGGTTGTAGTGTACAGGACCTTGACTAGCTTTGAGTTTTGGGGCTTTAACAAGTGGTGCATGTGGTATTTGCATGTTTTGGCATCTTTTGGCACGTTATTTTAAAGCATACTGTAGACACCCCATTTTTGACCGTCCTCAAGACTTGGGCGTCACCGTTTGAGCACTTAGTGATCATCCATGTTCGTGTTCGTCTTGAGTTCTCGGAGGTCTCGGCCACGCGCCTTGCCTCAGGATTGCTCGACTCATTTGTTTTGTGCTTGGTTTTGCACCAAACACTTGTGTTTTTGCTTTGGAGGATAGGGAATGGCTTGTTGGCCACCCCCACACCTCACCGCCATGGCTTGAGGCCACCGGCCATGTTTTATTGCTACCGGCCATTGGTGATGGCCGGCCGGCAATCTTTGTGGCCGGCTGACCATTGTTTTGGTCAACTTGGCATTTTTGGCTGATCGACCACTGTTCATCTGCTTTTGGCAGATATTTTGTGCCAGTTGTGCTAGCTGGCACCCACTTTGCACCCCTTCCATACACGTGTATGGAGGGATTTCACTCTTGCTTAGCTTGTTTTGTAAGCTCTGCAAGAGTGATCCTCTATAAGAGAAGGGCTTCTCCACTCTCCTCAAGGGTTACAAAAAAGTTCCAGAGAGCTCTAGTTCTAGGGTTAGCATAGTGTATCTATTCTATCTCTATTTCTCCCTCTCTTTTGCTCTAAGTGTGTGTTTGTCCTTAGTTCTGCACTAGGACACCTACCATTACACCTTACCTTGATTGCTAAGGCATTAGGGGGCTGTCCTTGAAGTTCTTGAGTTGTTTTGGAGCTAAGAAAGCTGCTGGAGTGATCCTTGCGAAAAAGGTCTTCCAGGGTAAGATTCTTGCCCTTTTTACCCCATTTTTGCATAGTCTTTTTGCCTACATTGCTTGTTGTTTCAAGCTTATTGTATAACATATAAAAGTCTTATTTTTACTGCTTAAAATAGTTGTTTAAGGTTGCTTTGAGTTTTGGGGTTGTTTGACCCCTCTTAGGCCTTGTTAGGCCCTATTTTTGTGCTATTTTGGTGAGCATCGGGACCACCTTGTTTGGGCCTCCTCACCACTGAAATCTTGAGGGATTTCAGTGGTGAGGATGGTGTTTTAAGGTCCTAAGAAGGAGAGGGCCATCCCCTCTCCTCGTGGCCTTTAAAAAGTGCCATGTTTGCCTCATGTGTGAGCACCGCTTTTAAGTTCATGTTGGCCATGTCTTAAGTGTTATTTGTGCTTATTTTGTTATGATATAGCACTATTTTTACTTGGTTTAGACACACCATGCTTGCCTTGCATACATGTCTTGTAATGCCATGATTTGCCTTAACATGTACATAGCACTTAGACTACCATGCTCATGTGTTTTGGCCTAGCTTTGTGAAGCTTTTTTGCGTGTTTTAGTGTGCTTGAGGTCTGTTTTTTAGTCATTCGGGTCGTCCATGCTTCGCTTTGTATAGCTACCATGTAATCCCTCTTGTATGCCTTGTGCATTGACCCCTCTAGCATGCCATCCTTGGTTTGTTTCAGTGGTTTGGAACCACTTGCCATGCCATTTCAATCCTACTAGTGTGCTCGTACACTTGCATTTGATGCTCCTTTAATGCTTTGAAAGGGTGTTGTCCTATGCTCCATGTTTGGACATTTGTGTATGCTTCCATGTGTAAGTCATTTAGATGCCATCTAAGTGGTTTTTGAGGTTCATTTTGACATGCTAAAACTCTGATTTTAGTAGTTTAAATCCTGCCAGGTTTGGTCTTGCCAAGTGTAGTTCAATGCCTCTTTGGTGAGTCTGAGGCTTCAGGCTTGGTTGCATGATATGCTTGCTTTGCTTGGTTGGTTTGGAGCCGCTTATAGCATGATTCTCAGAGCTTAATATGCATACCATTAGGCCATGTTTGTCCCTTTTAAGTGTGCTTAAAAGTTGCTTCATTACGCTTAAGTCTTGAACCATGTATCCATGCATGCTTGTATGTGCATTTGGACGCATTTCTTTAGCATTGGCCACTGTTTTGGGCTTGTTTGAGGGCTGCCTAAATTAGTTTAAGACCATCCTTCGCATGTGTTGCATGCTTGCCTTATGTGTTATTGCATATTTGGCCTTGTTCCGTGCTTATTACATTACACATTTGCATGCTTAGGTTGTAATGCATTTGGCATGCATTGTACTTAACATGTTGTCCATGTTGCATCTTGCATGCTTGCATGGTTAAGATTATACTTTGCATGTTTCCTAGCTTGTATACTTGCCCACATGCTCATGTTGCATACTAGCTCACATGCCTATGTTGCATCGCATTGAGCATGCATGCCTTGCCTCCTGAATTGAGTACGATAGAGGTTGGGCTTTATGTGTTTATTTGGTTTGCATGTCATTTGAAATCAAAATGCACAACTTGGTTCCTTGGGCCATCACACATTGAAATGAGCGATTGGTGGTCCGAGAATCGAGTACCATGCTCCTTTGAGTCATGAATATGATAAGGAGTGTGGTTGGTGCAAACATTGCTTGAAATGCATTGCCATGTCATGTTTTGCCTTCTGCTGCTGTCAAAACAGGTTTCTATAGGAAGCTTTGGCCGGTAGACTGAATATAGTGCCGATCGACCAAAAGTTTGTGGCTGAGAGCTACACCAATGGTCGATGACCACCCTGCCATGGCCGGTGATGAGTTTGTGGCTGAGAGCTACACCAATGGTCGATGACCACCCTGCCATGGCCGGTGATGATTCCCCTTGGCCGGTGATGTTCCACTGTGTCTGAAGAGTGTACCTTGGGATTTGTGCAAGTCTCAGAGGAGCAGAGCAGGGTAAACAGAGGCAGATTGCGCATGGCATTGGATTTTCGGGCGAAGCCAATTCGAGCATGCGTGCATCTCTCCTTCCCCGAGGCCTTTTACAGCTTTCCTTACCTTAATTGATTTGTTAATTAATTAGGTGGTTTGTAAATTATTTAATTAGCTTGTAGGTTAATTAAATTGTATTATTCTTTTGGTCCCTCCGAGCGAGGGCGAATGTGTAATAAGTGTGGGTGCGTGTGTGCATGTCTTCCAACTCCCACTTCTTTCTCCCTTTTACTTACCTGCTTTTGATGGTTAGTATTAGGGCATGTTTAATTTAGCTTACCTTATGCTATGCAAGCGTGCATCATTCATCAGTGTTGCATGCACCGGGCTCAGCGCATCATGCTAACCGCATAGTATTTCAATTCCAGACTTGAATACGTGCATCGAGTTGTTGCATTTCACATGTCATTCTTAGATTAGCCGAGCCTGTTCTAATGACATTCTGTATGCGATGCATTAGCCATTTGTTAATTTGAACTAGGATCATGCATGATTGCTAACTAGTTCATTGTTTTGGCATGGAGTACGATGTAAGTATTTATGCTTTAGCATCTCGCATGAGTGTGAATGTTAACATGACAACATGCTTACCAATTGGATATGTGCTTATGTGATATTACTGCCTGAATGCCTGTGGGTGAAGGTTGGATTGTTTGAGTTGGAACAACTCATTGAAATTCGTGTTTTAGCCTACTTGCGAGTAGCAAATTTCAAACCATTTTCCAAACAAATGGATACGCAATGCTTTGTTCCAAATTAGGCGATCTAGTCTATACTTATGTGTTGTGCGCATCACATAGTAATTCTAGCTAATTAACTGGAATAAGAACGCATAATGTTTTCAAAACTAGATATCATGGTTAATAGAGGCCGATCTTCGGATCGGGCGAGCAGGGGTGCTCATAGCTGACCTTCCCCAATCGTACCTAAGTTCCTGAGCCGAGGCAACTTTGGCGATGACGGACACGTGGCCTTAGGCAAATGAGTCAGGGTTTCCTAAATTTCCCCCATAAAAAATATTTAGGTGGTGACTCTGTATCTGGCAAAGCAGTCCATGTTTGACACTTCTTTAAAAAAATCTGTTTTCACAAACGATTTGCCAGATTTGGACTCTTTGGTTCAGATTTAGAACCGTGACAATTTGAGAGTCCGAATTGTAGTGACCCACAGACAAACAGAACGGGACTCATCCTCCCGAGGCGTTCTGGGACGTCTACACATACATATCTGCCACACTTCCATATTTTTCACTCTCTAAGTGCTTTTGAGTGTTGAGCCTTATACCTTGCTTGTGTGCCACATTGTATGCATGATTGTCTAGTCTTTTGAGCTTTAATCCCAACATATTTAGGCCATTGTTTTGGCATGATTAAGCTCTGTTCATGGTTGGCTTGATCATTTGAGCATTGTATTGCATGCCTCTAGTGTTGTGTTCTTCACTAGTTTCATCGTACTTGGCCCTTAGCATGTTATACATGAAGTGTTTGCATGTTATTTGCATTGCTTATGTTTGGATCGGACGTTAATCCAAACACAAGGAATGTGAGACGTTTCATACTCAAAGTGATGACACGTGTCACATTTCTTAGTCGTCGTCCCTCTTGATTGTGCATGATAGGGTGGAGTCCTTTCGAGTCTTATGTGCACATTTATTGAACTTGCACAAGCTTGGTTCTTTGGCCACCATGCATTGAAAATGCTTGGTTGGTGGCCTGATAGCCAAGTGCCACACTCCTTTGAGCTTGAGATTTGATAAGGAGGGTGGCAGTGCATACATTTCCTTGCAAATACACGGCCATGCCTCTGTTTGTGCTCTGTTGCAGCAAAAAGAAAAATTCAGGGAATCAGTGGCCAACCGGCCACATGTTCTAGCCGACTGGCCAACAAGCCAGCCGACAATGTTGGCTGAGGGCGACCATTTTTAGCCGATCATCCCTCAACATGTTCCTGAGATGAGTCAAAAGCAATCTGGAAGTCGGCACAATTTTCATAAGTCAAAAGAGTGCAAATAGAGACATTTAGAGGCAAGGTAGTGGATTTTCGGGGCGAAGCCAACCGAACATGCATATCCCCCTCGCTTCCCGAGGTCGTTCATCTGAATTGTTTAGCTGCTTAGTTCAGTAGCTTAATTGTTTTGTAATTAATTAGTTAAGTATTTAATTAGTTAATTCGGTTTGTAAATAATTAGCTTAGTGTAGCAAGTTATTCAATTCGGTTTTGTAATAATTAATTAGCTAGAATAGTTAATTAGTTGATTTGTAGTAAGTAGCATAGCTTAGCTAGTTATTTGGACCCTCCTGCGAGAGGGCGTATTGTTCTAATAAAGGTGCGTGCGTGTGTGCATGTCTTCCAACCCCAATTTCTTTCACCCTTTTATTTAACCGCTTTCGTTGGTTCGTTTAGGGCATGTTTTGATTAGCATCCTTACGCTTGCATGCGTGCGCATCATTCAAACTGCGTTGTATTTCAATACACTTACTTGAATATGTGTTTAACAACATGTTATCAAGTGTTGCATTCATATGTCATCTTAGATAGCCGAGCTTATTTTAGTTGCATTTTTGCATGCGTTGCATTAGGCATCTTAACATAGCTAGGATCATGCATTATTTCTAACTAGCTTTTGTTTTGGCTTGGAGTACTCGGTGAGTCTTTAAGCTTTAGCATACTTGCATATGTGTAAGTGATTGCCATGTTTAGTATGCTTGCCATTAGGCTATTTGCTTAATTGCTATAACTGCATAAATGCCAGTGGATGAAGGCTTCATTGCCTGAATTGGAACAATTCATCAAAATGTGAGTTTTAAGCCCGCTTGAAGTGGCAAATCAACATGTTTTAAGCACACTTGAGGGTGGCAAATCCGCAGTTTAGCCTACTTGAGGGTAGCAACTTCAAACCATTTTCTAAAAACAAACATGAGATGTTTTGTTCCAAATCGAGTGATTTAGTCTATACTTGTATGTTGTGCGCATCACGTAGTAAGTTAAGCTAATAACCGGAATAAGGATGCATGTATTTTCAAAACAACATGTCATGACCCGAACCCGCCCCTATGGGTTAAGGACATAACCGGCCAGTAATCGAGGGATTACCCACAACCTCAAACCGAGCCAGACATAACTCATCAGAGTAAAGGGGCCAAACGGAAGCAAAATTTAAAACTTTGTCCATAGAGCTGTCCTTACATGGCACATCATAACAAACCATGCATATACATGTTAATTACTCACATCAAAATATGTACTATTACAAATAACTCTGTACATACAGGATCATTCAGTCTAGGTTAGCCAATCAAAACTATATACAAACATAAACCAAAGTCCTCGCCGACATGAAAAACAAAACAAGATAGCAAAAGGGCGAAGATGAGGCTCGTGCGTGAGACGTAAGGGCTGACTCTTCAAAAACCTTGGTTGTTCCACATAGACTTCACTGAGGTTAGGTTGGGACCTCTGTTGGCTCACCTACAAACACATGAATGAGCGCGAGCGAAAGCCCAATGAATAATATCAAATAAAGGAGATACATTGGAACAATATACGTCAAACGGCCTTAAGCCCAATTCATATTTCTATCTAATACATACATATATTCATACGTAGGTCAAATAACTGCGGTTCTAAACACATCAGACGGCCTTGGGCCCGATCTATTCATGTCAAACTGGCCTTTGGCCCACTTATCTTCTGTTCATGTCAAACTGACCTTTGGCCCAATCATTCTTTCATGTCAAACTGGTATTTGGCCCAATCATACTTTCATGTCAAACTGGCCTTTGGCCCAGTCATACTTTCATATCAAACTATCAGACTGGCCTTTGGCCCATTTATTCACCCATGTCAGACTGGCCTTTGGCCCATTCATTCATCTATGTCAGACTGGCATCTAGCCCACTCTTTTTATCATTCAAATCATACTGCCCTCTGGCCCATTCATTCATTCATGTCAGACTACCTTTGGCCCATTCATTTTATTATTCAGGTCGTACTGGCCTCTGACCCATTCATTCATTCATGTCAGACTGGCCTCTGGCCCATTCGTTTTATCATTCAGATCATACTGGCCTCTGGCCCATTCATTCATTCATGTCAGACTTATAAGACTTACATAGAAGTAAGCGATTGGACACTTAACATACTTCAGATATCTTTAAAAAGCTATTACTCACAGTGATTGGCTGGGTGATTTGCCCTGGTGCTTGACCCTACACATTACATGTACACAACAGGTCACAAACAGTTCAATCCGTCCCTTTATTCACATATTCCTCTTTAGGCTTCTTTAATTCATTCATAATGCTCAATGCATGCCTAAGAGTACTTAGAAGTGAAAGAGAACGGAAAACAAAACACAGAATACATTTTCAAAATTTCATAAACAGGGGTCCCCGCTCGAGCGTGGACTTCCCCGCTCGAGCGGACCCATGAGGCCTGCAAAAGTACTGGTTACATCCAATTTACGCTTGAGCGTCAAGTCGGGCGCTCGAGCGGAAGTTCAGTGTACGTAGCTCCCCATTTGAGCGTGAACTTCCCCGCTCGAGCGGACATCATGTCTGCAAAAACATATTGGGAGCCAGCATTTCATGTTCGAGCGGCAGTTTCTCCGCTCGAGCAGACGTCAAAATTTCTAGATTTTCCAAAACTTGTTCTTGAGCTCGAACTTGACATTCAAAGGCTCTAAACACATGATTTTGGCTCAAACTCCACATATACATGTACCAATATGATCCAACACCAAATTTATCACATTAAGAAGCTCAATTTCACAAATTAATCACATGCATGTCCCCATTTACACCAAACTCATTTCCAGCATGACAAATTCATGCATTCAAAACTCCTACTCTCATAAATTGTACATGCATGTGATATATAGCCCTCATTTTCAACTTAGATGATGAAGAGATGGTCAAAAATGTGAACTTCAACTAAAATCTCACATGGATTATACATTTTGTGCTCAAACATGCAATTTCAAAGCAATTTCTCACATGCATGTGCATATTGACTTCCAATTCAACCAAACCAACTCAACCTGATCATAATCAATTTAATTCATGCTCTTGATCATTAATAAATCTTGAATTCACAAAATTACAATTTAAAATCCATGAATTTACTTACCTAGAGGCCTTAATCTTCTCAAATTCTAGTTGAATCTTGACTCCAACCTTTCAATTCCTCAAACTTGAGCCAAACACATAATTCTCCTTCTTTCCCCCTCTATAGTCGACCCTTTCTCTTTCTCTTAGAGTTAAAATCAGCCAATTTGAATAAAAGAGAAGAATTGAATGTCTAATGGCCCTTTTATAGCCCCACTAGATCACATTATTTTAATATCAAATAATTGATCACTATAATACCAATTTAATCTAATTAATTTGATCCGAATCAATTCTCAATTAAATTTCGCCGTAGGCTCTAAAAATTATGCCAATTACAATGGCGTAGTCAATTTCGATTTCTGTGGCCGATAGGGCCTTCAATTTAAATTCCAAAGCAGATGATCAAACATATATTCCTACTGTGAATAGATGGAAATTCAAAACCACATATATTCACATAAATGACACACAAAATCATATCAAAAACATAATCACATTCATAATAAGGATCAACTAGCATAATACGGAACAGGGTTATAACAGTCTTCCCCCCTTTAGGAAGTTTGGTCCCTCAAACTTATTTTACCTTCGTTGGGAAACAAATGTGGATAGCGTAGTCGCATCTCCTCCTCTTTTTCCCACGTGGCATCCGTCCCGTAGTGTTCTTTCCATTCCACTTTCACCATTGGGATGGACTTGCTTCTCAGTTGTTTCTCTTGCCGGTCAACGATTCGTTCCGGCCATTCGGCATATTCCATATTTTCGTCAAGAGCTACCCGGTGATAATCAGTCACATGAAACGGGTCTCGAAGATAACCCCTTAACATCGACACATGAAACACATTATGGATTTGCTCAAATCCCGGTGGCAAAGCGATTCTATAAGCAATTGGTCTAAGTCTTTCTATAATTTGAAACGGCCCAATGTAACGGGGCGACAGCTTGCCCTTCTTTCCAAACCTGGCTTGGCCTTTCATCAGAGTCACACGAATAAACACATGGTCACCAACCTCATACTCAAGAGGTCTTCTTCGGACATCTGCATAATTCTTTTGTCGGTCCTAAGCTGTTTTGAGCCTTTGCTGAATAGTTTTGATCTTCTCAGAAGTATCTTGCACAATTTCAAGCCCAAGTAAAGCTCTATGCCCGACTTATGTCCAACAAATTGGTGATCTACATCTCTTACCATACAAAGCCTCGTATGGTGCCATATCGATACTGGAGTGGAAGCTATTACTGTATGCAAACTCTGCTAGTGGTAAATAGTCTTCCCAACTCCCCTGAAAATCTAAAGCACACATCCGAAGCATATCTTCCAAAATCTGTATTGTTCGTTCTGATTGCCCATCTGTCTATGGGTGGAATGCAGTACTGAACCTTAGTTCTATCCCCATAGCTTCCTGCAAACTCTTTCATAGTCTAGATACAAACTTCGGATCTCTATCCGACACAATGGATACCGGAAGTCTGTGTAAACGGACAATCTCATCAACATATATTGTAGCCAGTCTATAAGCATTAAATGTGGTTCTAACTGGTAAAAAATGTGCAAATTTAGTCAGTCTATCAACTACAACCCAAATAGAATCCATACCTCGAGAAGTCCGAGGTAGGCCAACAATGAAATCCATAGTCACATGTTCCCACTTCCATTCAGGAATAGGGAGGGGTTGAAGTAGACTGCTCGGTTTCTGATGTTCAGCTTTGACTTGCTGACATTGAAGACATTTGGACATATGTTCTGGAATCTCTTTCTTCATCTTAGGCCACCAATAACTTTGCTTCAAACCCCAATACATTTTGTTGTTACCTGGATGCATAGCAAACACTGATCTATGGGCTTCATCTAAAACCATTTTCTTTAGTTCGGGAATATCTGGGACACACATTCGGTTTCAAAACCTCAACAATTCATTTTCAATACCGAACTGTGCTTTTGGACTTGTCTCAAATTCATCAATCACTTTCTTGAGGAATTCATGCTCTTTCTGTTTCTGTTTAATTTGATCAATGATCGCCGGTACAGCTGAAATAGCGGCTATCAATTAGCCTGGTCCACACATTACCACTTCAATTCAAACTTCTCGAAATCTTGCAAGATCTCCTTCTGTTCAGTCAGCAAACAAGCCATACTCCCCGTTAATTTTTGGCTCAAGGCATCAGCAACTGTATTAGCTTTCCCGAGGTGATACTAAATCTCAGGATCATAGTCTTTTATCAGTTCAAGCCACCTCCTCTGTCGCATGTTCAACTCCTTCTGTGTAAAGAAGTATTTCAGACTTTTGTGATCCGTGTAGACTTCACACTTTGCCCCATACAAATAATGCTGCCAGATTTTCAAAGCAAAAGCAACTGTAGCCAATTCTAAATCATGTGTTGGGTAGTTCTTCTCATGTGGTCTCAATTGTCGGGAGGCGTAAGTAATAACCTTTCCACTTTGCATTAATACACAACCCAAACCTTTATAAGATGCATCACTGAAAATCACAAAATTTTCGTACCTGTGGGCAATGTCAAAATCGGTGCAGTGGTCAATCTCGTTTTCAATTCATGAAAGCCAGATTCTCTTTCGTCATTCCATTCAAATGGTTGCCCCTTGCGTGTCAACTGGGTAAGAGGTACAACTATTTTTGAAAAATCTTTCACAAACCTCCTGTAATACCCAACTAAGCCCATAAAACTGCGGACTTCTGTCACATTAGTCGGTATAGGCCAATTCACAATTGCCTCTATTTTCTGTGGGTCCACTGAAATTCCTTCCTTGTTGATCACATGCCCTAAGAAAACAATTTCATCCAACCAAAATTCACATTTTTCAGTTTAGCAAACAACTTCTTCTACCTAAGTATTTGCACGACAGTTCTCAAATGATATTCATGTTCAAGTTTATTCTTGGAGTATATCAAAATGTCATCAATAAAAACCACAACAAATTCATCAAGGTAGGTTTTAAATATTTGGTTCATTAAGTCCAAAAAAGCTGTCGGAGCATTAGTCACTCCAAATGGCATGACAAGAAATTAAAAATGACCATACCTCGTTCTAAATGCGGTTTCCTCAACATCTTCTGCCTTTACTTTCAACTGGTGGTACTCGGATCTCAAATCAATTTTGGAAAACACTTGCGATCCCTGCAGCTGGTCAAACAGGTCATCAATACGGGGTAAGGGATATTTATTCTTTATTGTTACCTTGTTCAGTTGTCGATAATCAATACACAAACATAGGGTTCCATCTTTCTTTTTCACAAACAATACAGGTGCACCCCATGGCGAAGTGCTAGGTTGGATAAACCCTTTGTTAAGCAGGTCTTGTAACTGTTCTTTCAACTCTTTCATTTTAGTAGCAGCCATTCTGTAGGGAGTTTTAGAAATAGGTTGGGTTCCTGGCATAGCCTTAATTGTAAACTCTATCTCCCTGTCTACCAATTCTCCTAGTAGTTCATTTGGAAACACATCTGGAAATTCTCTAACAATAGGGATATTATTCAATTCAATATCTACAGATTGTTCAGACAACACATAACACAAATAACCCTGGCACCCTTTCCCAATCAGTTTACATGCTTTCATTACAGATATCAAATAAGGTGGAGGTACTGCCCCGTTACCCACAAACAGAATTTCTTCTTGTTCTGGTGGTCTAAACACAACTCGTTTGGTCACACAATTAATGGTGGTACAATATTTAGTTAGCCAAGCCATGCCCAAAATTACATCAAAGTGCCTAAAGTTCATGGGCAACAAATCCACATATAGGATGGCATTCCCAACACGCATGTCACAAAAACGATATACAGATTCACATAATACAGATTCCCCCGATGGAGCAGACACACATAGCAGATATGGCAATAATTCTAGAGGTCTACTTAGTCTAGATGCAAATGCACATGTCACAAAAGAGTGTGTTGATTCGGAGTCAATTAACACAAAAGCATCCTGACTACATATAGAAATAGAACCAGAGACAACTATGCTGGCATTCCGTGTATCGCACGAAACAAGCGCAAAAACTCTTCCTTGTCTCACAGTATCCCCGGTGGTGGTAGATCTCATAGTATTTTCCGGCTTTGGAATCGATGCGGTAAAACTAGCAGCTATCTTCCCACTGCTCTGATTACAATCTCGGCCATATGCTCTTGTTTCCCACATTTGAAACAGGCTCCAAACACACAGTAACAAACTCCACGGTGCCTTTTACTACAAATGTTGCACATAGGAGATGTATCTCGGGAAGAATTCGAAGTACTTGAGGAGCCCGTGTTTTGCTTTTTTGAAATTTTTTTCTTCGAAAAGAAGCCTTGCCTCTTGTTGCCTTCTCAATCAGTTGTTGGTTTAGTTTGTCTAGCTATATTAGTTTCTGATATTATGGCCCGGTCTAGCACCCCAATGTAGGTTTCCAGCTTCAAGACGTTCACCCTTTCTAAAATGTCACTCTGAAGCCCACCTTCAAAATGCCTCGCTTTCTTATAGTCAGTGTCAATCACATGCGGTGCAAACCTGGCCAATTCGGTGAATTTGGCCTCATACTCAGCTACAGTCATACTATCTTGCCTATGTTCCGTGAACTCTGAAACTTTCATGTCCCGGACACATTGCGGGAAGTACTTATGATAGAAAATCTCCAAAAATTTGGTCCAATAAACATCTTTATGATTTTCACGCATTAACATTCACCATCTTCTTGCCTCGTCTTCTAGCATAAAGGTGGCTAGAAGTACTTTCTCTGTCTCCAAACACGAAAACACTTCAAACAGTTTTTCGATGCCAAGGACCCATGCTTCGGCTTTCAACGGATCTAATCCCCCATCAAACTATGGTGGTTTCATTTTCTTGAACTCTTTGGTGAGAGCTATTATCCGATCATCATTCTGATTATTTGGCACGAGTGGTGCCGAAGGTGGAGGTGGAGGTGGAGGATGTGGTTGCTACCACTGTTGTTGCCACTCTTGTTGTTGCCTCAATGTCTCTGCCATTTTCTGAATCAACCTTTCCATTCTATCTGGTTTGGCAGTAGAGGACTCTCTCATCACCTCTTGTTCTCACTATCTGATTAATCTTGCATTATACTTTATACGGAAGATTCACAAGTATGCATATTCTAAAGATCATACATATTCAAATAATTTGTAATGCAAGCAAATCACAAACTTATAGCTCATAATCGTTCAAATCAAAACATGTAAGCGTATTCTAGAGGCTTTCAAATTCATACTTATCACATGAATGCATCCAAGATCTTTTCTAGACGCTTATGGCTCTTTTGGACAAGTGTGTGAGTTATTAGCTTGTGCTCTTATACCACTCTGTCATTACCCGAACCTGCCCCTATGGGTTAAGGAGATAACCGGCCAGTAACCGAGGGATTACCTACGGCCTCAAACCGAACCAGACATAACTTATCAGAGTAAAGGGGCCAAACGGAAGCAAAATTTAAAACTTTGTCCATAGGGTTGTGCTTACCTGGCACATCATAACAAACCATGCATATACATGTTAATAACTCACATCAAAATATGTACTAATACAAATAACTCTATACATACAGGATCATTCAGTCTGGGTCAGCCAATCAAAACTATATACAAACATAAACCAAAGTCCTCGCTGACATGACAAAATAAAACAAGATAGTAAAAGGGTGAAGACGAGTCTCGTGTGTGAGACGTAAGGGCTGACTCTTCAAAAACCTTGGTTGTTCCACACAAACTTCACTGAGGCTGGGTTGGGACCTCTCTTGGCTCACCTACAAACACATGAATGAGCGCGAGCGAAAGCCCAATGAATAATATCAAATAAAGGAGATACATTGGAACAATATACGTCAAACGGCCTTAGGCCCAATTCATATTTCTATCTAATACATACATATATTCATACGTAGGTCAAATAACTGCGGTTCCAAATACATCGGACGGCCTCGGGCCCGATCTATTCATGTCAAACTGGCCTTTGGCCCACTTATCTTTTGTTCATGTCAAACTGGCCTTTGGCCCAATCATACTTTCATGTCAAACTATCAGACTCGCTTTTGGCCCATTCATTTACCCATGTCAGACTAGCCTTTGGCCCATTCATTCATCCATGTCGGACTGGCCTCTGGCCCATTCATTTATTCATGTCAGACTGGCCTTTGGCCCATTCATTTTATCATTCATGTCAGACTGGCCTTTGGCCCATTCGTTTTATCATTCAGATCATACTGGCCTCTGGCCCATTCATTCATTCATGTCGGACTTATAAGATTAACATAAAAGTAAGCGATTGGACAATTAACATACTTCAGATATCTTTAATAAGATATTACTCACAGTGATTGGTTGGGTGATTTGCCCTGGAGCTTGACCCTACACATTACAAAAACACAATGGGTCACAAATAGTTCAATCTGTCCCTTAATTCATACATTCCTCTTTAGGCTTCTTTAATTCATTCATAATGCTCAATGCATGCCTAAGAATACTTAGTGAAAAAGAACGGAAAACAAAACACAGAATACATTTTCAAAATTTCAGAAACAGGGGTCCCCACTCAAGCGGACCCATGAGACCTGTAAAAGCACTGGTTACATCCAATTTACGCTCGAGCATCAAGTCGGGCGCTCGAGCAGAAGTTCAGTCTACATAGCTCCCTGCTCGAGCGGACGTCAAAATTTCTGGATTTTCCAAAACTTGTTCTTGATCTCGAACTTGACATTCGAAGGCCCTAAATACATGATTTTGGCTCAAACTTCACATATATATGTACCAACATGATCCAACACCAAATTTATCACATTAAGAAGCTCAATTTCACAAATTAATCACATGCATGTCCCCATTTACACCAAACTCATTTCCAACATGACAAATTCATGCATTCAAAACTCCTACTCTCATAAATTGTACATGCATGTGATATATAGCCCTCATTCTCAACTTAGGTGATGAAGAGATGGTCAAAAATGTGAACTTCAACTAAAATCTCACAAGGATTATACATTTTGTGCTCAAACATGCAATTTCAAAGCAATTTCTCACATGCATGTGCATATTGACTTCCAATTCAACCAAACCAACTCAACCTAATCATAATCAATTTAATTCATGCTCTTGATCATTAATAAATCTTGAATTTACAAAATTACAATTTAAAATCCATGAATTTACTTACCTAGAAGCCTTAATCTTCTCAAATTCTAGTTGAATCTTGAGTCCAACCTTTCAATTCCTCAAACTTGAGCCAAACACAAAATTCTCCTTCTTTCCCTCTCTATAGCCGACCCTTTCTCTTTCTCTTAGAGTTAAAATCAGCCAATTTGAATAAAAGAGAAGAACTGAATATCTAATGGCCCTTTTATATCCCCACTAGATCACATTATTTCAATATCAAATAATTGAGCACTATAATACCAATTTAATCTAATTAATTTGATCTGAATCAATTCTCAATTAAATTTCACCGTAGGCTCTAAAAATTATGCCAATTACAATGGCGTAGTCAATTTCGGTTTCTGTGGCCGATAGGGCCTTCAATTTAAATTCCAAAGTAGATGATCAAACATATATTCCTACGGTGAACAGATGGAAATTCAAAACCATATATATTCACATAAATGACACACAAAATCATATCAAACACATAATCACATTCATAATAAGGATCAATTAGCACAATACGGAATAGGGTTATCACACAACATATCATGATTAGTAGAGGCCGATCCTTTGATCAGGCGAGCGGGGGTGCTCATTTCAGGACCTTTCCCTCTCGTACCCAAGTTCCCGAGCCGAGGCAACTTTGGTGATGACGGACACGTGGCCTTAGGCACGAGTCAGGGTTTCCTAAATTTTCCAAAAACAAAATATTTAGGTGGCGACTCTGAAATCTGGCAAAACAGTCCATGTTTGGCGCTTTTTGATTAAAATCGATTTTCCAAAACGATTTGTCAAATTTGACTCTTTGGTGATTTATCAGTCTTATATTGCACTTTGTTAGATTACATTCAGAACCGTAACAAGTGTCCGAACTGTAGTTGCTTTGAACCCAAATACGCGCCCTCTCCGAAAGGGGGGCCGCGCAAAGGAAGTTCGGGCGGTCTACACGATATATGGATGACTTATGAAAAGCCACGTTGTATTTTCCCAACAAGTCGATCACTTCCTTCTTGAAGTGGGAACCATTGTCCAAGATGTACTCATTTGGGACCCCATAACGACAGATGATTTTATTCCTGATGAACATGATGACATGCAATGCTTTCAGCACTGCGTAGGATTGGGCCTCAACCCACTTTGTAAAGTAGTCTAGTCTATTGCCACCAGGAGGTACTCATGCATGTTTGATCCCTTTGGAGTAACTACCCCAATAACATCAGTTCCCCAGACTGAAAATGGCCACGGTGAAGTCATGTTGTACAGCTTCGACGACGGGATATTCATGCAGTTAGCATGGATCTAGCATTTGGGGCATCGCCGAACAAAACCAATACAATCCTCCTCCATGGTTGACCAATAGTAACCCTGTCTGAGAATCTCTCGACTTAGCATCACTCCGCTCATGTGCGATCCGCACTTTTCTCCATGGATAGCCTCCATCAGGCACTTTGACTCTTCTGCATCAACATACAGTTTATGCCTTCCCAGATGGCCTTGTTTGTACAATTTACCCCCATAGATGATAAACTGAGCAGCCATTCACCGTATTGCCCTTTTATCTTTGGCATTTGTGCCTAGTAGATAAGCCGCATTTTCTAAGAAGTTCTAGATATCATGATACCAGGGGTTCTGACCTTGTACTTCATCTATTGTGGCAATCAGCTCGTAAGCTGGCACATACCTCTGTTCAATAATGATTGGACACATACGGACTCCCAAAGGGATGTCTATCATGGAAGATAGAGTTGATAAAGTGTCAGCGAACCTGTTGCTCTCTCTTAACAGATGCGTGAAGGTTAGCTTCTCAAACTTGGGAATCAAAACGTCCAGAGTTTGGTGATAGATTTTCATCCTTTCTTCTTTAACCTTCCAGTCTCCTTTCTCTTAAGACACAACCAGGTTCAAGTCCCCAATGACATCCAACCGTTTCACCCCTAGTTCCAAGGCAACTTCTAAGCCAACAATACATGCCTCGTATTCCGCTTTGTTGTTTGAAATCTTTAACCGAAGTTTGAAAGCTAAAGGTATGTGAGAATTGTCAGGCGCTATCAGCAACACCCCTATCCCATACCCATACTGGTTAGACGCTCCATCAAAGTACATAGTCCAAATTTCTTCTTCGACCTACAGAATGGCCTCATCTGGGAACAGATACTCTACTGCTTCGTCTCCCTCCACGGGGTGATCGGCTAGGAACTCCGCTACCGCTCTCCCTTTCACAGACTTGCAAGTCATGTACTTCAAATCAAATTCGGAGAGAAGAAGCAGCCAACAGGCTAGCCTACCTGTAAGCGCTAGTTTCTCGAAGAGATATTTGATGGGATCCAATCTCGAAACTAGAATTATGGAGTGAGCTAATAGATAGTGCCTCAACTTCCTGGTAGCCCATACCAAGGCCAAACAAGCTTTTTCCAGCGGAGTATAACGGGTCTCGTATTCCAGCATCTTCTTGCTCAGGTAATAGATAGCCTTCTTCACTTTATCCTCATATTCTTGTGCAAGCATGCTGCCCATAGTCATGTCAGTTACTGACAGATACAAAATCAATGGCTTCCCCAGTTCCGGCGGTTACAACACAGGCGGGTTCTGTAGATACTGCTTGATCTGCTCGAAAACAACTTGGCATCGGTCATCCCATAGGAATTTCTTTTCTTTTTTTTCTTCGGGAGACCAAATAGTGGTTCAAAAGTCAAGGTTAATTTGCAAAAACCATCTCAAGAATTGCACTTTACCCAAAAAGCCTCACACCTCCTTTTCAGTCATTGGTGGTGGCATTTCTAAGATGGCCTTAATCTTGGAAGGATCAACCTCAATGCCCCTTTATGTAATCAAAAACCCCAGCATTTTCCCTGCTGTGACACCAAAAGTACTTTTCTAAGGATTCAGTCGGAACCGATACTCTCTAATCCATTGTAAAAATTTCTTTAAGGTGGTGTAGTGGCCTTCTCTTTCCTTAGGCTTGGCAATCATGTCGTCCACAAAAACCTCAACCTCTTTGTGGATCATATCATGCAAGATCGTAGTTGCAACCCGTTGATAAGTAGCCCCAGCATTCTTCAAATTGAACGGCATCACCCTATAGCAATAGGTTCCCCACGGCGTGGTGAAGGCAGTCTTCCCCCTATCCTTGGGTGCCATCAAGATCTGGTTGTATCCGAAAAACCCATCCATAAAAGAGAGCAGCGCATGCCCTACGGTGAAGTCCACCAACTCATCGATATGCGGCAGAGGAAAGTCATCCTTCGGACTAGCTTTGTTCAGATCTCTGAAATCCACACATACCCGAATTCTGCCATCGTTCTTCGGCACCGGAACAATGCTAGCCAGCCAAGTAGGATACTTAGATACTAACAGGAACCTTGCATCTATCTGCTTGGTGACCTCTTCCTTGATTTTCAAAGCCCAATCCGGGCGTATTCTCCGAAGCTTCTGCTTGACGGGTCGAGCCCCAGGGTCAAGAGAGATTCAGTGCTGTACAATCTCAGGATCGATTCCAAGCATGTCTTCGTAGGACCAAGCGAAAACATTTTTGAAATCTTTTAATAAAGTGACTAAGCGCTCGCGTTCCTCCGAAGAAAACGTGGACCCAATCTGGACCAGACGCGGATCCTTCTCAGTACCAACATTTATTGAAGTGATTTCATCAACCAAAGGTTTTACAAACCTCTCCTGCTCTCGATCAATCAAATGTTTCAAAACCGGAGGAATTTCTTCCTCGTCGTTTTTGTCAAAGTTTTGAAAGTCCTGATTAATGCAATACACAAGTGGCACAAAAAAGTACTCAGAAACAGCAGCAGTACCATTCTCATTCACAACTTCCAGTTCGTCCAATTCCTTGGTTACAACCAACTCAAAAGAAAAGAAAAAAGATGACCTGGACAAAACAACGGCGTCCGGCTTATCAACACCAGGAATACCAGACTCTGACTCAGAAGAACTAGAATCTGATTCCCTATCATGGAAGATAGAGTTGATAAAGTGTCAGTGAACCTGTTGCTCTCTCTTAACAGATACGTGAAGGTTAGCTTCTCAAACTTGGGAATCAGAACGTCCAGAGTTTGGAGATATATTTTCATCCTTTCTTCTTTAACCTTCCAGTCTCCTTTCGCTTGAGACACAACCAGGTTCGAGTCCCCAATGACATCCAACCATTTTACCCCTAGTTCCAAGGCAACTTCTAAGCCAACAATACATGCCTCGTATTCTACTTTGTTGTTTGAAATCTTTAACCGGAGTTTGAAAGCTAAAGGTATGTGAGAATTGTCGGGCGCTATCCGCAACACCCCTATCCCATACCCATACTGGTTAGACGCTCCATCAAAGTACATAGTCAAAATTTCTTTTTCGACCTGCAGAATGGCCTCATCTGGGAATAGATACTCTACTGCTTCGTCTCCCTCCACTGGGTGATCGGCTAGGAACTCCGCTACCACTCTCCCTTTCACAGACTTGCGAGTCATGTACTTCAAATCAAATTCGGAGAGAAGAAGCAACCAACGGGCTAGCCTACCTGTAAGCACTGGTTTCTCGAAGAGATTTTTGATGGGATCCAATCTCGAAACCAGAATTACGGAGTGAGCTAACAGGTAGTGCCTCAACTTCCTGGTAGCCCATACCAAGGCCAAACAAGCTTTTTCCAGCGGAGTATAACGGGTCTCATATTCCAGCATCTTCTTGCTCAGGTAATAGATAGCCTTCTCCACTTTATCCTCATATTCCTGTGCAAGCATGTAGCCCATAGTCGTGTCAGTTACTGACAGATACAAAATCAACGGCTTCCCCGGTTCCGGCAGTTACAACATAGGCGGGTTCTGTAGATACTGCTTGATCTACTTGAAAGCAACTTGGCATCGGTCATCCCATAGGGATTTCTTTTCTTTTCTTTTTTCAGGAGACCAAATAGTGGTTCACAAGTCTAGGTTAATTTTACAAAAACCATCTCATGAATTGCACTTTACCCAGAAAGCCTCACACCTCCTTTTCAGTCATTAGTGGTAGTATTTCTAAGATGGCCTTAATCTTGGAAGGATCGACCTCAATGCCCCTTTATGGAATAAAAAACCCCAGCATTTTCCCTGCTGTGACACCAAAAGTACATTTCTAAGGATTCAGCCGGAATCGATACTCTCTAATCCATTGTAAAAATTTCTTTAAGGTGGTGTAGTGGCCTTCTCTTTCCTTGGACTTGGCAATCATGTCATCCACAAAAACCTCAACCTCTTTGTGGATCATATCATGCAAGATCGTAGTTGCAGCCCGTTGATAAGTAGCCCCAGCATTATTCAAACCGAACGGCATCACCCTATAGCAATAGGTTCCCCACGGCGTGGTGAAGGTATTCTTCTCCCTATCCTTCGGTGCCATCAAGATCTGGTTATACCCGGAAAACCCATCCATAAAAGAGAGCAGCGCATGCCCTACGGTGAAGTCCACCAACTCATCGATATGCGGCAGAGGAAAGTCAACCTTTGGACTAGCTTTGTTAAGATCTCTGAAATCCACACATACCCGAATTCTGCCATCATTCTTCGGCACCGGAACAATGTTGGCCAGCCAAGTAGGATACTCAGATACTAACAGGAACCTTGCATCTATCTGCTTGGTGACCTCTTACTTGATTTTCAAAGCCCAATCTGGGCGTATTCTCTGAAGCTTCTGCTTGACGGGACGGGCCTCAGGGTCAAGAGAGATCCGGTGTTGTACAATCTCAGGATCGATTCAAAGCATGTCTTCGTAGGACCAGGCGAAAACATTTTTGAAATCTTTTAATAAAGTGACTAAGCGCTTACGTTCCTCCGAAGAAAACGTGGACCCAATCTGGACCAGACGCGGATCCTTCTCAGTACCAACATTTATTGAAGTGATTTCATCAACCGAACGTTTTACAAACCTCTCCTCCTCTTGATCAATCAAATGTTTCAAAACTGGAGAAATTTATTCCTCGTCGTTTTTATCAAAGTTTTGAAAGTCCTGATTAATGCAATAAACGAGTGGCACAGAAAACTACTCGGAAACAACAGTGGTACCATTCTCATTCATAACTTCCAGTTCGTCCAATTCCTCGATTACAACCGACTTAAAAGAAAAGGAAAAAGACGACCTGGACAAAACAACGGCATCTGGGTTATCAACCCCAGGAATATCGAACTCTGACTCAGGAGAATTAGAATCTGATTCCTACTCCACACACTCTGTGGAATCAGATTCTGGTTCACTACCTGACTTAGAACTGCTGGACAAAAAGCCTTCCTCGAACTACCAAATGAGGGAGGGTGCAATAGATGCATCCAGAATGCCAAAAAAAGGGCCCACAACTGATTGATCTCCAATCATAGAAAGTGAGAAGTCATCCCCCAAGCTCTCTGGTGTGATCTGAGGATCTGAGATGAGACAAGCTAGCGCTACCCTCAACTCAAGTTCTATGCCATCGGACTCATCCTCTTTGCACTGTTTAGCCTCAGCTGGCAGGTTAGTCTGCTCTTCTGCAACTTCATCCCCTTGCAACTGTTGGTCGAAGAAGATCTCGAAGCCGGGCAAATGCCACTTCTCTGAATTCAACCATGGCTCAGGAAAGGCACAAAATGGGAAATCCTCCCCCTCCCAGACAAAGCGGCCGTTCAGGGTTCCTTGAATAGGTCTATGCATCAACTTATAATGCTTCCCAGCTTGTTTAGCCTTGGCTCTTCCTGCCATCTCCTTTCCTTTTCTTACCCAATCCTCTTTGGTAGGCGTGTAACCTAAACCAAAGGTATAAGGGTTGTGCAGCACTTTGGCCAATGCAGCAACGCCCTTCCGTCCCAATCCCATTCTGGGCACATGTTGAAGCTTATTCATGAGGTAAATGGATTGCACACCTACATACAGTCCCTCATCAACAACCAAAATATCTTGTACTACTCGGGCCTCGGCCAAGGTAAACCTAGACAAAAAGACATCTTCCTCACCGTGTATAATTTCCAAGATCGGCGTAGTAACCTCCGGCGGCAGGTGTATGGAAAAGTTCCCAAAAAGCAATAGCTACCCCCTTCCCATGGGGGTACTTCAGCATCTGATGCAGAGTGGAAGAGACAGCTCTTACTTGGTGCAGCCACGGCCGTCCAATGAGTAAATTAAAGGTGGCTGGCACATCTAAAACATGGAACTCGATGTTCTGTTGTGTCGAGCCAACTTGAGTTCTGATCCGCACTGTCCCCATCACTTCCCGACTTCTATTGTCATAAGCCCGAATCACCTGGGCTATTGGTACGAAGTCTGCGGGTTTCAAACCGATAGCATAGGCCGTGCGCGATGGACACACATTAAATGCAGATCCCGTATCAACCAAGACAACTGGTATCCACTTTTATTTACACTCCACAGAGATGTATAGTGGCTTGTTGTGCTCAGAGCCCTCAGGCAGTAATTCTTTATCCGTGAAGGTCAAAGTCGGTGAAGGGCCACCTGGGAAAACCAATCCCACTAACTGCTCAAGAGTTGTGTCAATAGAGAGCTTAGCCTTATCCATTGCTGATATGACGGCTTGTCTATGCACCCATGAGGCCATGAGCAATCCCTAGATAGAGATGTCTATTTGAATCTTTTTCAACTGCTTTAGTACAGCTTCGTCCTCTAACAGTTTCTCTTTCTGTATCTCTGCTTCCTTGTCTTTCCCTGATGCCTGTGGCTGATCGAGGTGCGGGGCCTTGATGTATCGTCCACTCCAAGTCATGTGATCGACCTCCTCGGTATACCAGGTATATACCATCCAGCAGATTTTGTGCCCAGTCCTCATCCGTATGGGCAAGACGCAAATCATCGTCTCCCACCGCATTCCCTCGGCAACCGACAGGCAGCTGTCCGGTTCCGTTGTAATTGTTCACGTGTTCACAACACATTCTGTCCCCACAGGGGCTTTGGCTTTCTAGCCCTCTAATCAGTCTCAATTCTTTCCTGGCGAACCGTTTCAGTGCGGCCTCTTGTTCGATATCAGCTGTACACAAACTACCCAATTCTTGAGCAAAATTTTTTGTACCGTTGCCCTCCGGCAACTTCCCTTTGTTGTCGACCATTCTGGCCGTTGCAGACGTTCCCACTTCCAGCTTTTCCTGCTTTAGTTGAGACCCCTCATCAATATCTGGCTCATCACTAAGCCACCCTGTGTTATCCGTTAATCCATTCAGGTCAAACCAGTTGCTGCGCACAAACCCCGGATCATGTTCATCAAAGAACTGCAGATTAGCGATATCCTCCTCAAGTTCAGCTAAATCATCCAGCCCCTGGCTTTGCCCATCCTCCAG
This sequence comes from Camellia sinensis, assembly GCF_004153795.1. Classification (NCBI taxonomy): domain Eukaryota; kingdom Viridiplantae; phylum Streptophyta; class Magnoliopsida; order Ericales; family Theaceae; genus Camellia; species Camellia sinensis. The sequence goes on along the minus strand of NW_021024503.1, from coordinate 1,164,549 downwards.
GACTACATTAACCTCAGTTCCCTTAGTAATCCTACCATCAGCTTAGCCGAGTCAGCTAGCGCAATAAAGCAGCAAGGGTTGTACTCTTCTTCAGTTAAGCTCACAACGCCCTCAAGCATACCCTCTTCTATCACAGCCACTACCACGGATTCAGGTTGGGATATGGACGTGCTCATCATGCACAAGTCTGTGCTTTCTGGGATGAACAGCACTGGCTTAGACAGGTGGAAGGGAGTGATATATATGTTGGGGTCGTATGGGACGGTCATTGTTTGGATCAGGTTTATTACCTGGGTGGAGGGGGTTGGTTGTGTGGTGGGAGGGGATTTGTAGTGACGTTTGGCTTCTCAGGAGACGATATAACTTTGTTGTCAATGAGATCTTGAATCTCATGACGGAGTCTAAAGCATAGGTCGGTATCATGCCCATGCTGCTGATGGAACGCACGGTACTTGACCGGGTTGTGCGTAGGAGGGAGGGGATTTGGCAATGGGCACGGTTCTAGGGGCTTCAGATGCCCTTTTCTAATCAGGACCCCCACGGCTTTGGATAGAGACATGTAGAGTGGGCTGAAAACCCTTTGGCCCCGGGGTGAGTATTTTGCAGGTTATGAGGTGGCTCCAGATGTGCCGGTAAAGGGTGTGAATGTTTTTGGTGTGGTGGTGACCATACCAACGTCAAAGGCCCTTGCAGCTGCATTGCTACTCGTAGCTGCATTCGAACTGCGTGTAAAGGCCCTCTTGGGCTGTTCCTTTTCATGGTCAATCAGACCCTGTTCCATCGCATCCTCGATCTTTACCCCTATCTCATGAAGATCAGCAAAGGTATGAAGGGGTAAGACAATCATCTTCTGCAACATCTTCGGTTGCAGATTACGAACGACCATTCTTATCTGGTCTTTCTCTGCTGGCCTGGTGGTCATCATGGAGGCCTTGGCCCTCCACCCAGTGACGAAGTCAGAGAAGCCCTCATTCGGCTCTTGCCTAGATGCCTCGAGATCACGAGTTGTGACCTCGATTGGAGTATTATACGAATATTGGGCAATGAAGGCCTCAGCCATTTCTTCCTAGATCCTTTTCACTGAATCCTCTAGTTTAGGATACCAGATAGCCACAATACCCGACAGGGTCCGGTCAAAAAGGGACAGCTTCTGCAATCTAGTCAGGCACATCGGCTGCAGAATATCTGAAAATAGCCTCAGGTGGACGATAGGATCACCCGAGCCGTCGAAGCGGTCAATGTGAGGCACTTTATACCTATCCGGCAATGTCATCGCCGAATCTGTATTGCCGTCTTCTATATCTGGGATCAAGTTGACTCCCTAAGCTCGTTTGAACAGCTTCTCAAGTTTGTTTACTTTCAAGGCTGTAGGATCGACCTTAAACTCGAACAGTGTGTCCGTTGGGTAGGCCGGTGCTTTGGAAGTCTAAGGTGGGACTGGCCTTACTGGAATTTTCATATTTTCCTGGACATTAGTTGTATCCCTGGGTATCAGAACCCTAGGTGGGGGTGGGTGCAAAGCAGAAGCTGCTACTTGTTGGGGTTGCTGCTATTGCTGTTGAAGCCTAGCAATTACTTCAGCCTGCTGGGCTACAACCTCTGTTTGGCGAGCGGTAACCTCCGCTTGGCGAGCAGCGTCCCGCTGCATGGTCACGATAGTCTATTGAAGTTGACGCATCATATCCTCCATACTGACTAAGGGGTGCTGATCTGTCAGAACCGGTGTATATTTCCTTTTTGAGGTGGAAGCAAAAAACTGAGCCCAATTGCGCACAGGGGATGTAGATAATGACCGCTGAATTGGCGACTGTTGAACCGGCGATCTACGACTGACTGTCCTCCGTCTCGTAACCGGGGGTAGTGAAGCGAACACCGGTTGTCCTCCAATAAGATCCTCAGATCAGTAAATCCTCTTGACTCTGGTCCAGAGTGCTCGGGGGGAAACTGCCTCGTCGGAAGCAATGGTGAAACACTACCTTGCAAAAAGAAAAATAAAGCAAAAAAAGGAAACAACAATCAGCACACGTACAACATCTCAGCTTAGATAGAGACAACACACAGTTGAAATCATAAGCTGGACAATCTGCACTCAAACACTAATTTCTGCACCCAAATTCTCTGCTTCAAAACTGATATTCTCAAACTGATACCCAGACTTGCAACTGATACATACATTCCTGTAGAGACACCCAAACAGCACATATCAAGCAAGTGAGAGCCAAAACACCCCTATGATGCGGTAGGGTTTCCATGTCCTAGTTTCGTCAGGAACTAGGGACCCACTACGCACGCATGTGGTTTTCATACAATCCTACATTCGGTTGAGCAACCTGTCCTAGTTTGGAACAGTCTCTAAGGCTTCTGATATGCAACTAGGTCAATTGGTCGAAAAGGGTGCCTCAGTAAGACCACCTAATTTACCTCTCGCTCCTAACATCAAGAAGTGAAAGGAGGATCAAACGGCACAGTGGTGATCCAGATCCGAGGTTTGTGTTCCCATCATGGCAAAGCCCATAACCGGTCAGCCTTATGGTACGCTTTTCCAAGCGAGCCTCCAGCAAACCGTTCAAGAATAGCAGATGGAAAACACTGTGACCTGGGCACACCTATGCAAATGCAATGCAAAGAAACACATAAATGTAGATAAAACAACATATCATGCGTTCTAGTCAAGTTCTCTAAATCCCCAGCAGAGTTGCCAGAAACTGTAGACTCGACTTTCTCTGCACAACCCCCTTTTGTAGAGGCGCAAATTGGTCTCCTACAGTTCAGACTCCCGTCACGGTTCTGAATCTAATCTCACAAAGTGCAATGTGAGACTGATATACACCAAAGAGTCCAATCCAGCAAATCATTTTGGAAAATCGATTTTGAATCAAATAATGCCAAAACTAGACTGCTTTGCCAGATTACAGAGTCGCCACCTAAGTATTTCATTTTGGAAAAATTTAGGAAACCCTGACTCGTGCCAAAGGCCACGTGTCCGTCATCACCAAAGTTGCCTCGGCTTGGGAACTTGGGTACGAGAGGGGAAGGTCCTGAAATGAGCACCCTCGCTCACCCGATCAAAGGATCGGCCTCTACTAAGCATAATATGTTGTTTTACAAACTTCATGTGTTCTTATCCGGTTATTAATCTGACTTTACTATGTGGCGCACACATACAAGTATAGACTAAGTCGCGAGAATTGGAACAAATCGACTCATGTTTATTTTCGAAAATGGTTTGAAAGTGCCAGTAGCAAGTGGGCTAAAGCATGGATTTGCCACCCTCGAGTGGGCTTAAAACTAACAATCATCGAATTGTTTCAATTCAAATAACATAGCCTTCATCCACAGGCATTCATGCAGTTAATCAAGTATGCTCATAGCCTTATGGTAAGCATGCTATCATGGCAACGCTCACACTCATGCAAGTATGCTAAAGTGTAAAGCTTACAGTGTACTCCAAGCCAAAACAAAAGCTAGTTAGAAATATGCATGATCCTAACTATGTTAACATGTCTAATGCAACACATGCAATACGTAACTAATAGGCTCAGCTATCTAAGATGGCAAATGAATGCAACAATTTGATAACATGCTTTGAAACATGTATTGAAAGAGGTATTGAAATACAATGCAATTTGAATGGTGCGCCGAGCCTTGGTGCATGCAATACAAATGAATGATTCAAACATGCAAGCATAAGGTATGCTAATCAAAACATGTCCCTAATCTAACCATCGAAAGCGATTAAGTAAAAGGGAGAAAGAAGTAGGGTTGGAAGACATGCACACACACACGCACGCTTATTACAACATTGCGCCCTCGCGAACGAGGGTCCGAATAAATAAGCTAAGCTACACTAAGCTAAGCTAATTATTACAAACTAACTAATTAACTATTCTAGCTAATTAATTATTACAAACCATAATTGAATAACTAGCTATGCTAAGCTAATTAAAATAATACAAAACAGATTAAACTAATTAATTACAACACATGTATTAATTAGTTCCAACTAGATAATGAAGCAATAAAGTGGCCTCACGGGCGAGAGAGACATGTATGCTCGGTTGGCTTCGTTCCGAAAATCAACCGCCTTGCCTTTGGATGCCTCCGTTTGCACTTTGCTTTGATCTCTGAACAATACACCAAATAACAGAGTGCTTCTGCTCCACCTTAAGAACACTTTAAGCACCTTTTCCACTAATGGCCGGTCGGCTACCATAGGTGGCTATCGGCCACTACTTCTGGCCAGTCGGCCACTGTTTGTGGTTGTCAGCCACCACTGGTGGCCGGTCGGCCACCCTTTCCCTAGAATTTTCCTTTTTGCTGCAATAGAGAGTAAACAGAGGCAAAGCAGTATAGTCTCACACAATATATGTACTATTACGCTTCTTATCATTTCTCAAGCAAAAAGAAGTGTAATTCTTGGCTCTTAAGCCATCAATCAAGCATTTTCAATGCATAATGGCCAAAGAGTCAAGCTTGTACAAAGTCAATGAATGCACAAATAAGACTCTAAGTACCACCACCATATCATGCATGATCAAGGGTGATGACGACCAAGAAATGTGACACGTTTCATCACTTTGAGTATGAAATGTCCCACATTCCTTGTGTTTGGATTAACCTTCGATCCAAACACATGCAATGCAACACAAATGCTTATCTTGTTCATGTTTTACTTTGCTCATTTTGTTTACACATTTTACATTACCGATTAATCCTTTAACCGATTAAGTCCAATGTGATTGTCCTCAAATGGGAGAGAGGTCAACCAAAGGATGGTTTAAGACATGGAGAGATCATGTCTTTGGCTAGGAGGAACCCTCATAAGAGGGTTAAAGCCATTGGGCACAAGCTCTATCTCAAGCTTAAACACAATCATAAGGTTAACCAACCCTCAAAACAAATAGAAAAATGAATAAATGAGGGAGGTTGTAGACTTTTCAGTGCTGAAATGGCATGAAGAATAATGCTAAAACATGAAAGCAACACATGCACAACATGTTAAGAGCCAAAAGCATTAAAGCTAGTGAAGAGCACTACACTAGAGGCATGCAATATCAAGCTCAAATGACTAAACCAGCTCTGGACAGAGCTTAAACATGCCAAAATAGTGGCTAAAACATGCTGAGATGGTAGTACAAAAGGCAAGAAAAGCATGCTCACAAGTTAGCTTATAAACAAGGCTCAAGGCACAACTCTCAAAAGCAATGAAAGAGTGAAATATGTGAGAGTGTGACAGAGCTATATGCACTGAAATTACATGTTAAATGATGCTACAACATGCAAGCAACACATGCACAACATGTTCGAGGCCTTAAACATAAAGCTAGTGAAGTCATTTACACTACAACCATGCACAACAAGTCCCATATGACGAAGAAGGCTCAAAACAGAGCTAAAGCATGCTAAATCAGCAGCAAAAACATGTTGAGATCAAGTCTCAAAACGATAGAAAAACATGCTCACATGCTAGGCCATCTACACTTGCGAACAAGACACAAAGAGGGGACGCCACCCCCTTCTAATTTGGACCTCAAAACCATGTTTTTACCATTGAAATTCCCCTGGAATTCAGTGGTTAAAAGGCCAAAAAAAGTTGTTTCAAAAGGCTTAAAAAAGAAGGCACAACACTTAGCAAACAATCTAGAAAAGAGGGTGGACCACCCCTAACTCCAAAAAGGCCTTAAACCACCATTTTTAAACCTTAAAAATAGAGGTTTTTGCAATTGATAACTAGGCCAAAAACTGCATGCAAAGGTGGCCAAACAAGAAACTAAAATAAAGCTTAGAAGGGGTGAACCTTATACCTTTGAAGCACAGCCACAAACAACAACAATTCTGAGCTAAGACCACTTTTGAGACCTCAAACAAGACCTCCAAGAACCTCAGCTCCGAGGTGAAGGTGTTTGGCTAGGGGTCCTAGTGCAAATGTATAGAGAAAACTCACTTTCAAGTACAAAACAGGGAGAGAGAGAGAGAGAGAGAGAGAGAGAGAGGAAATTTACTAAGAAATTTTTGTAACCTCAAAATGGGGGAGAGACCCCCCATTATATGGAAAAACAAGCCAAAAGCTTGGCTTCATCCCTCCATACATGTGTATGGAGATGAGCATCAGCGATCAACTGCTGGCACAGTTGGCAAATAAATATCTGAAAAAGGAGAAAAATGGCCGTCAGCCATCATTAGTGGCCGACCGGCCACCACTGATGGCCAGCAGTCACAAGCCATGGCCCATGGACAATGGGGATGGCCAACAAGCCACCCTCTCCTCCAAATTCAAAGCAACAAGCTCTTGACCCCCCATTACACTTTCATGTCAAACTGGCCTTCGGCCCATTCAAACTTTCAATCAAACTAGCCTTTGGCCCATTTATACTTTCGTGTCAAACTGGCCTTTGGCCCATTCGTTTATTCATATCAAAACGGCCTTTGGCCCATTCATTCATGTCAAAACGGCCTCTGGCCCATTCGTTCTTGTCAAAATGGCCTCTGGCCCATTCATTCTTGTCAAAACAGCCTCTGGCCCATTCATTCTTGCCAAAACGGGCTCTGGCCCATTCATTTATGTCAAAACAGCCTCTGGACCATTCATTCATGTCAAAACGGCCTCTGGCCCATTCATTCATGTCAAAACGGCCTTTGGCCCATTCATTTTATCATGTCAGACTTTGTCCACCAATCAAATCAACGAATTTATAAACTTACATAAAAGTAAGCAATTGGACAACAACATATTTCAGATATCTTTGCCGAGATATTACTCACAGTGATCGGCTGATTGATCTGCCATGGAGCTCGACCCTACACATACCATGAACACAAAAGGGTCACTAACAATTCAATCCGTTCCAAATTCACATTTTTCCTCTTTAGGCCTCATTCTCATGTCTTTAACTCAATTACAATGTTCAATGCATGCTTAAGAGTACTTAGAAGTGAAAGAGAACGGAAAACGGAACAAAGAATGCCTTTTCAAAATTTCAGAAAACAGGGTCCCTGCTCGAGCGTGGACTTCCCCGCTCGAGCGGACCCACGAGGCCTGCAAAAGTACTGGTTATGTCGAATTTACGCTTGATTGTGCACTCTGGCGCTCGAGCGGAAGGCCTCTATACATGGCTCCCCACTCGAGCATGAACTTCCCCACTCGAGCGGACACCATGTCTGCAGAAAATACTGGGAGCTTAAAATTCACGCTCGAGCCGCGGTTCTCCCGCTCAAGCGGACGTCAAATTTTCTGGGTTTTCCAGAATGTGTTCTTGAGCTTCAACTTGATATTCAAAGGTTCAAAATGCATGTTTTTGGCTCAATCTTCACATATACATATACTAACATGGTATAAATACCAAATTACATTATTATGAAGCTCAATTTCACAATTTAATCACATGCATGTCCCAAATTAACCCAAACTCATCACCAACACATCAAATTCCAACATGCAAAGCTTACACCTCCATGATCTTCACTTGCATATGAGAGATATTCATTATTCTCAACTAAATTGGTGAAGAAATGATCAAATACATGGATTTCAAACAAGATTCATCAGGGATTACACACTTTGTGCTCAATTATGGAAATTCATAGTGATTTCCTACATGCATGCATCAATGGTCTTTTAAATTCAACAAACACAACTCAATCCATAGTCTAACTCATTCATTAATCTTCGATCCCCAAAAATTACAAATCAAACTCATGAGTCAAAGGGTTGATTACTCACCTAGAAGCTCAATCTCCCCAATGTATGCTTAATTCTTGAGTTCAACCTTCCAATTTTTCAAACTTGAGCCAAACACATAATTTTCCCCCCTTGCTCCTTCTCTAGCCGACCCTCTCCCTTCCTTAGAGTTTATAATCAGCCAAAATGAAGATAAAAGGGAGAAATTGAGTATATAGTGCCTTTATTAAAAGCCCCTTTGGTCACATTATTTTAATATCAAATAATGGGGCACTAATTCGCTAATTAAATCAATTTAATCTGATACAAATCAATTTCTAATTAAATTTCACCGTAGGCTCTAAAAATTATGTCAATCACAATGGCGTAATCAATTTCGGTTTCGGTGGCCGATAGGGCCTTTGATTTAAATTCCAAAGCAGGTAATCAAACAGATGTTTCTACGGTGAACAAGTAGAAATTCAAAACCACATATTTTCACATAATGGCACACAAAATCATATCAAACACCTAATCACATTCATAATAAGGACCAATTAGCTAAATACAGAACAGAGATATTACACAATCCCTTTCAATAAGTAGAGGAATTTGATTAACAATCATATCAATCCTTTGCAATAACAATAATCATTCGAATCAATATACGCCGTACATCCAATAGAGTAAAAATAATCAAGATATGGTGTGAAAATCTTGTTTATTAGGCTCACAAATATTGTTGGCGCGTTGGTTAGTCCAAAGGGCATTACTACAAACTCGAAGTGACCATATCTGGTGCGAAAGGCTGTCTTCAGTATATCCTCATCCTTGACTCATAGTTTATGGTAACCCGACCTGAGATTGATCTTCAAATAATAGTTTGAGCCTCTAAGTTGACCAAAAAGATCATTATTACTTGGGAGCGGGTATCGGTTCTTGATCGTGACTCGGATGAGTTGACGGTAATCGATGCATAGTCTTAACGACCCATCCTTCTTTTTAGCAAACAGAACGAACGCTCTCCACGGAGAAGTACTTGGCCTAATAAATCCTTTTCCGAGCAATTCCTATAGTTGCATTTTTAAATCTCGCAGTTCCACCGGTGCCATACGATATGGGGCCATAGATATTGGAGCCATTCCAGGTTGTAGCTCAATACTAAAGTCTACCTCTCAGGTTAGTGGCAATCCTGGTAATTCCTCAAGAAATACATCTGCATATTCCCATACTACTCATGGAAGTTCTAATTCTGCTTGGCCCTCCTCTTTTAAAATCAAACTTGCTACCCTACTTGCATGTTGATCATGCCACCTAGTCCTACATTTTGTTGAAGTCAGGGAATTTTGCCTATCCCCCTTAAATTGGAAGCATGTTCCATCATGCGCATGAGACACTACCTTCCTTTGACGACAATTAATCACTGCTCGATGAGTGGACAACTAGTCCATGCCCAAAATGATATCGAATTCTGACATCTCTATGACGTGAAGGTTGCAAGCCAGGCATAGGTCCGAGACTCCTATCTTACAATCCTTACAGATCAACCCTACCGGAATGCACCTCCCATAAGTGATATTACACTTAGGCAGTTTCTAAGGATTCACTTACAAGTTCTAATGACTTAACACAAGCAGATTATATAAAAGAATGCGATGCACTAGTATCATATAAAACATGCACCCAAGAATTATATAGTACTAAATTACCCTCAATTACGGATGGGTCCCCTTCCTTTTCTTGTAAGGCAAAGACTCTGCCAGTCGCTTTCTGGTTGCCACTGGTCCTAGCATTTTGAGTTCCTCGGCTCTTCTGGTATTGCCGCCCGACAGATCCCGTCTTGTTTAACCAAGATTTTGTCCACCCACTGCCTCATCATTAGCTCCAAAACCTCCTTCTTGGTATCTTGATGGAGGGAGTTGGGGGAATTTGCTCTTTTTGTGCCCCAACTATTGATAACAAAAGCACTGGATTTGTCCTGTCGGTCTTGATTGATAACCTCCCTTCTGGATCAGTTGTTGTGGTTGTTGTCGTTGCTGTTGTGGTTGTGGCCTTGAGTAGGACTTCAAGGTCGTACTTCCCTTCCGGCTCCTTTGAGGTCCTACAGATGTCTGACTCCCTTTTCGCTTGTTCTAAGTTCTTCTAGCATCAGCTACTTCCCTCTGAGATTCTCATGTCGTCTTCAATACATGGACATATAAGTGGAATCGTTACAGTAGAACTTTTCCCCTGATTGTAAGGCCCATCACCCACTTGAACATCCTTGCTTTCTCTTCATCATTTGCTACATACCTAGTTTCCTAACGGGCTAACTCTTCAAATTTTGCAACGTATTAGGTTACAGTCATATTCCCCTACTCCAGGTTCTAGAATTCCGAGACTCACTCTTGACAAATTGTACTTGGAAAAAATTTATTCATAAACAAATCCTTAAACTAGTTCCATGATATGTTTGTAACGTCACAGGTATTCTTGATTAGTTTCCACCAATGATCTGTCTCATCGTCTAGCTTGAATACTGCCAAGGCTATTCTGTTGGCATCTTCAGTTATCTCTATAGTGTCCAACATTTTCTCTATCTACCAAAGCCAATTTTCAGCCACTCTCAAGTCTAGTACTCCTATGAACTATGGGAGCCTTTATTTTCTAAACTCTGAAAAGAGTCGAGTCCTCTCATTTTGTCGATTGTTCCTTAGTTGTCCTAGTTCTTCCAAAATTTGATGCCTAAGATTATTAGAAATATTGGCTCCCGCAGGGTATAGGCTCATGCTGATTTCTATGATAGTTCTAAGCGTTCTTACTAGTCTTCAAGTAGTCATTAGCTCACGTATCCACCATTTTGTTCATGGTACGGGATAAGTTGGTTTCTACATTTCTAGTTGGAGGTAATCTTTCTACTAGACTTGAAATTAAGGTTTAATTTTCTTAGGGTGTAGAGAAATCTTAAAGCAAGTAACAATCAACAGATATAGATTAATTCGTCACTTCATATATTTATAATAGGCATTAGTACAAAAGGCTTCCAAATCAGAGTTTCATTCAAAGGCACTACATACAGCATAGTCACAAAGTTACTACACGTATCTTAAGGATCCTTACTATAGGTGGATCTTACAAATGCCTAGCTTACTACCCTTAAATTAACTCTTATTCCCAGACCTATCAAAAGCTTCTTCAAGATCCTCATCTACCGAGTCGATTGCCTGGCCAGGAGAGCGGTGTGTCTACATCAGTGAAGGGGAAGCGTGGTCAAATGACACCTCAATCGGGAATGCTAGTATTGTTCCTGGCTACACCGGTTATTGCTCCACCTCTATTTTTTTATTGTTGTTCTGCTTAGGGTAGTGAGACTCGCCACTCTCGGCTTGCACTAGGTGTTGGGGTGGTGATTCGTCTGCCAAGGCTCGGCGTATTAGGGTGTCCATCTTTTGGCCATCCTGCTTTTTACAGACTGCACTATTTGCTGTGTGACTCAGGTATTGCAGGCAGTGTCACACCAAAGATATAATAATGTGATGGTAAAATACACTAGTGTACAGGGGTAAGGGATTCTAGAGTTGCGTATCAGGGTGCGTGGGCTAAGGGTTGAGCCTAGGCTCTGATACCAAGTTGTGACACCCCAAAATCTACATTGAGGGTCATAGTCAAGGGAAAGTCACCAATGAGTCCTATGGCCAATGACCAAGTAAGATCCTAGATTGCCAGAGGAGTCAAATTAGCCTCCCTTCTAAGTCCAACTTTCTTAGGTAGCGAACTACCCTTTTGACAAATCTTAAAAGGCATTGACGCAAGGTCTCATAAGCAACATAAGCATATAATAATAAGAGAATAGTTACAAATATCCTTAGTTACAAAAGTTAGTTTCATCAATATTACATTCCAAAAATAAAAGTTCCATATGGACTTTACAAAACGACAAAAGAAGGTTAGCTTCTCTAGGACAACCAATAGACTTCGAAAGTTTTTGGCTCGTTGTTTTCAACTGCAAGATCCTCTTCGGGACCTGGCATGATATGTTGTGAGCTTTGAATGCCTAGTAAACGCACACACACCCATCTCTTTTTCCCAATCTAATACACAATAGCAATTACAACAATAGAGGAAAGAATATGGCATTCAAGTAAATAACGCAGGTTACAAGGTTAGTTGTTAGTAATCTAGAAATCCCCCAAAGAGATTTCATCCTCCTAACCCCAAGAATCGAAAGCGGGTTATTCGGTGTGCCCCCTCTTTTGTTGCTTTGCAGACCTTACCCCAGATGCTAACTAAGGACCTCAAAAGAGACTGTAAAATAGGGCATTGCCCATTCCGTCCTCACACCAAACCACCTAGGATCCGAATACAACAGCTACGTTCAAGGGTTCCAAACAACCACTTGCGCAAGACTTTAACTTTCAAAGGGAACATGTCCTCCTAACCAATTCAATTTGAACATAACTTCATCTCATAACAATACTCATGTGATCGAAACTGCCTTAGCCACCCCATTAAGTTTCCCATTTAGATTGACGTTTTAAGTTAGTTAGTACAAGCAAGTAACAAAAAAATAAATTCGCATAAATGTGAACATCATCAAAGGATTAAAATAAAAGGTATATAACCATGACATGTGTAATATTTCACCAAGACATGATCATATATCAATAAGCATATTCATGAACACTAGAGTATATAGCACCAATGCAAAACAGAATTTTTAGAGTCATTACCACTTAAAGATTAAAATCAAAAGGACTATTTTAGATTTTTCGAAAACCTGCCCTTCCTGTGGTTCGTAGAGAATTTTATCTAGTTTTTAGAATATGTTTCAAAAATGGAATAGATTTTCTAGATTTTTAGTTATTGAAGAAACACTCCAGCGCTGTCCAAATTCGTCAACCGATACGAAAATAAGATGTTCTTACAAACCACTCACTCTTTTTCAATAAACCAATTTTTTTTTAAATATAATTCCTTAGGGAAGATTTTAAAATAAAACCAAGTTCCATAAGATTTTTCTATAATTTTTTAAATTTGGTCGTAAAACAGATTTTTCATGCACAATACTCAAAATATAAAGATTAGTGAGAAAAGAGGCCAACTAAGGGAAATTTTCCACTTCTTTTGTGATGAAAACATACTAAATAATGTATCAATATCTTATATTTTTAGAGTGATGGTATGCCTTTGGAAAAAATGTGAGATATGGGAAGAAAAAGGTAACTTTGCATCTATTAAGAGGAAAGATAAATAAAAGAAAGATTAAAGCCCAATTCATCAACTTTGAACACATGAGCACCATTACAACACATCTAAAAACATGATTTCAATACTCTAATAACATGTATTTGAAAAAGGAAATAGAATGAGAGATGCTGATGTAGCTTACTTAAGGCTTGGTTGGTTAGTTAACAAGACCTTCTCTTTCTTTCCTTTCTTCCACCATGCTCACCCTCTTTCCTTCTCTTCCTCTCAGCCGAATAAAGTATTTGTGTGTGTGTTCTTGTATGTAAAATGCTAAGGGGGCGGGAGTGGTTTTTATAATAAAATTGGTATAAAAGGTCTAAAATGCCAAATAGTTGGAATTTGTTTGCATATTTTGGATTTAGTTTGAATTCAGTGGAATAGTGGATGATTAGAGGCCTTAACTGAGTGCCTAAGCATGATCTTGTTAGGGTTTTATCTTAATCAAACCATTCTAGTTACAAGTACAATGCATATATACATTTATGTATATAAGTTTGTACCTAGGTCAAAGATTTTCCTTCATACATGCAAGTTTGTTTCAAAAAGTACACTCATTACATCTATATATATATTAATCAACCACATGATGATGATTTAAGGAGATTATTTTATTTTTTCTTGTGTACAATTATTGAAATTTTCAAAATATGGTGTATAAAATAGGTTTAAATGTACAAGTGTATATATATAATAGTACTTGTTTAGGGTCAATTTGTAATTTAATAAAAATGTGAGGGCTTTATGTTTAATTTATGAATTGGAACATTTATCTTAGTGTAGAATTAAACTAAATTAGGGTTAGATAATCTAATTCGGTTTAGATTTCTCGTTTCGAATAAAAAGGAGAACAACCGACGAACGTGACAAAGACCGAAAAAACCTAGGTTTTTCAAGTGGTAATTCCATATTTAGGAAGGCAATTAATTAGTATTAGGGTTTAGAAATGATTTCTAATTTACCAAAATTTGTTAGGGTTTGCAAGTTTTTTAGTTGGAGCATGTATTCTAATCCTAGGGTTAAAATTGCAATTAATTAAGAAATTAAGGGACTTCAAATAAATAATTTAAAAGTAAGGGACTTTCAAGAAAATAAAATTTTCAGGGGCCTCACAACTAAATAGATAAAAACCCAGTAAATAACATATAAACATAACCAATTTGAAACCAATTGCTCAAAATCATTGTCGATTTTCAAAATCAAACTCAAAACTCCATACTTTAGCCATGTATGTAATGAATTCAATTATTTTCTTTTCAAAACATGTTCATATGAGATGTTTAGTGTGAAATCATAAAGAACCCTCAAGGATATCTAGTATAACATCATGCATGTAAAGATTTTGTTAAGAATTAAACTTGAAAATGATGAATTATGCATGCATGTGCACAATTAGCTCAATTCTTCCACAAACAAAATGATTCCCACATTTTCTGGTCAATTACATGAAAATGTTCCAACAAATTTTATGAATTCAACTGCTACAAGGATTGTGTACAACGATTGTAGGTGAATTCCATACCTAGAGCTTGAATTCATGGGTTAGTAGCTTAATCTCTTCAAGTCTCCTTCATATCTCCACAATTCTCCAAGTTCTCTCTCTCAAAGTTGAAGTCTCTCTCTCTCTCTCTCTCTCTCTCTCTCTCTCTCTCTAATCTCAGCCAAAATATGAGTAAAATGAACTCAATGCTTAAGCTTATAATATATATATATATATGTTAGATTAAGTTAGATTAATTAAGTAGGATTAAGGTTAATTAAGTTAGCTTAGTTTTAATTAGTTTGTTCTAATTATTTTGATCCGAATCAAATTTTAATCAAGCCTATCATATGATTCTAAATATTTTAATTAGCCTATTGAATTAGTCAATTTCGGTTTCTGAATTCGTTTTGGCTTCCAATTTCTGATTCATAGTCTACACTTTAATAAATATTCCATAGACAAACAGATAAACACAAATTAAACACATCATTATGTAAATATGGTCAATGAAATATTATATAAAAATTATATGCACGTTGGGGTCGTCACAATTTTGCTCCTTTTAGATTTGATAATTTACTAACAAGTCAAGCAACATACTGTTCCAGTAGAGGAAGGAGGAATGGTTTGATGGTGATGAAACTTTCTATACTAAAATTGTTGTTGGTATTGTTCTTGTGAAACGTTCCCTTTTTAAATTTTATTTTCTTCCTAACAAAAGTCTTATAACGAGTATATTGTGGAGCTTATTTGATAATTGGTCTTCAATGTATGTTGTAGTTTTTAAAAGTAATTGATTTGAGGAAAAATCCAAAATCAGATGGAGAAATTAGATTGATGATGAATAGATTATGTTATGGTTGCTTTACACTATGTCATTTTACTCCATATTTATAAATTCCCTGCTCGAGCATGTATCATAAACACAACATGTATCATAAAAACATGCATCCAAACAAGTATAGTGATTGTTGTGCACCAATTTAACATTTTACATTTCCCTTTTATCATGGGCACAATCAATCGTGCAAAGCACGATGTTCACACAACTAGTTATAATATAAGAGGAAGTTGCCATAGCAAGACTCATTTTTCCTTTCCCTTTTCGCTGTTGTCTTTTGTTTTGTGCTTGTGTCTTTTACTTTTTATATTTCTTTTTTTGCTTGGACAATTTCATATTTTCCATATTTTGTTTATAATTTGTTGTCTCTTTTGATAACTGTCATGCCCCACTTTTTATTACATGGTTATCATTACCAAAATCCATTATTATAGTCAATTTTCATTGATACAGTATGGAAACAAGTCCACCAACATCCATAATTGAAAAATACAATTCTCTCAGTCACCCATACATAACAAAATGCAACATGAAATACAATTAAATAAATTACACGTAGGCTACATTGTTACATAAAAAGAAAGGGTTCAACCCTCAATATAGTAAAGGCCTTCTGCCAACAAATAAAGGCCCCGTGGCTAACATGTAAGGAAGATCACCAATCTTGTATTACTTATCAACATGTACCTAAAAATGGATTAATAACGTGGAATGAGTATAAAGCCCAGTAGTGATCCCAACATGATCCTAAACAATAATAACATACAGATAGCTATGATCATCAATGCTTCATATCATACAATATAAATAATGTGACGGTTCATAATCAAAGTATACTCATATATATATATATATATATATTTCCAAAAATTGTCCAATTTTCTCAACAATACATAATGTTCTCTCTTTCTTCTCTTACATAATTCATCATTTCATAAAGAACCTATATTAACAACGCATTTTCGAGAACATGTTCATAAACTCAATCACCTTTCATTACTTACACTTCTAACCCCTCAAATACACCTATTTCTAATACATGAATCATATTTCCAAGCCCCAAACCCAGGGTAATGAAACATTTCTACAACCCGTTCGACAAACAAATTTATATACAATACCTTCAACACAAAAAGTTATGATTTCATTTTCTTTCCAAAATCAATTTCTTTATCTTCCAAGTTACAATACTCCAATCTTTAACCAAAAATCCATTCCCTTCATTTCACAAAACCAAATCCATGGATATCAAAACCATAACCAAACTTAACTCAACTCAACATAATTAGTTCAAAACAATCTCAATATCATGGTTAACTCTCCTTTTTAGAAATTAACACATTTACACAATCCATCTTCAACAAAACATAGCTATTTTTCAACTTTACCCGTTTTCAATTTATTAACCCAATAACATTAAATTAGGGCTTTTCCCTTCCTCCTCTCAACATAAACATGACAAACTACTCCCCAATTTACCAAAAAACAACCAATTTATCAATTATAACCCCCCAAGTATCAAACCCTAGATCCACTTTCAAGATTTTCAAAAAAACCATAATAAATATGCTTTTTATGCAATAAAATCTACAACATGTCTATCTGTAGATGAAGTATTGAAGAGGGGAAAGGAAATCCGTACCTTTACTAAGAAGAGGAGAGAGCTTGGAAATCGAACTTTGACGAAAATACGACCCACTTAGATTACTTGAAAGCTCTCTTTATGCTCTATGTTTTAGTATATGGAACTAGGGTGAGATTTTAGTGGAAGGAGATAAAACCCAAGCGTAAAAGCTTAGGATTTTTGGACATGGATGAAACAGAGAGGGGGGAGAGAGAGAGAGAGAGAGAGAGAGATGATCCAGATTTGACCAAAAGTGACTTCTTAAAGTGCTGATCCCGAACAGACCGCTCAAATGATGAATCTTGCACTCGAGCGTCAGAGACGTAAGACCACTTGAGCGATGAAACTTTTGCTCGAGCGTAGAACGCGAACTCCCAGAAGTTCAAACCTGCAAAAGTACTAGATGATCCACAAGACTACTCAAACAAACAACCCGTCATTCGAGCGATGAAGAAGAAAAGCTAACAGGTTACAGTAGACGTCCCCGAACGCCCCGGGAGGGAGAGCTCCCGTTCTGTTCATTTAAGGGGTCACTACAGCTCAGACTCGATTTGTGTCACGGTTCTTAATCTTGAACCAAAGAGTCCAAATCTGGCAAATCGTTTTGAGAAACAGATTTTGAAAAGAAGTGCCAAACATGGACTGCTTTGCCAGATACAGAGTCGCCACCTAAATATTTTTTTTGGGGGAATTTAGAAAACCCTGACTCGGTGCCGAAGGCCACATGTCCGTCATCACCGGAGTTGTCTCGGCTCGGGAGCTTGGGTACGATCAGGGAAGGTCAGCTATGAGCACCCCCTCTCGCCCGATCCGAAGATTGGCCTCGACTAACTGTGATATCCATTTTTGAAAACTTTATGTGTTCTTATTCCATTTATTAGCCTAGAATTACTATGTTATGCGCACAGCAAACAAGTATAGACTAGATTGCCTAATTTGGAAACAAGCATTGCATATCCATTTGTTTTGAAAAGCGCTTTGGAATTTGCTACTCGCAAGTAGGCTAAAACACGGATTTCAACGAGTTTTTCCAACTCAAACAATCCAACCTTCACCCACGGGTATTCAAACAGTAATATCACGTAAGCATTTAGCCACATGGCAAACATACTGTCATGGTAACATTCACACGCATGCGAGATGCTAAAGCATAAATACTTACATCGTACTCCGTGCCAAAAACATGAACACGTTAGCAATCAATGCATGATCCAAGTCCATGTTAAATGCCTAGTGCATCACATACAAAATGTCACTAGAGTAGGCTCATCTAGTCTATGAATGACATGTGAAAATGCACAACTAACATGTATTCAACTCGGAATTTGAAATACAGATGTAGTTAGAATGATGCGCCGAGCCCGGTGCATGCAAAGCAAATGTATGAATGCACGCATGCATTGCATAAGGTATGCTAATTTTTAAATATGCCCTAGTCTACCATCATAAGCAGGTAAATAAAAGGGAAGAAAGAAGTGGGGATTGGAAGACATACACACCACTCACACACACTTATTACAGATTTGCCCTCGCGCGGAGGGACCAAATAAATAATACAAATTAATTAACTACGCAAGCTAATTAAATATTACAAATTTCCTAATCAGCTAACAAACTAATTAAGCTAGGAAAAGCAGTAAACCGCCTCGGGAGAAGAGCCAGATGCAGCGCGTGCTCGGGTCTTGCTCAAAAGTGCACCGCCATGCATAGTCTGCCTCTGTTTTCCCTGCTCTGCCCCTCTGAAAACTACCAAAGTCTCAAAGATGCCTCTCTGGATACTGGGAATCACCACCGGTAGTGAATTGTGGTCATCGGCAAAAAATTGATCCATCGGCTGGTGATTCACTGCTGGTCGGCAATATATACTGCCGGTCGGCAAAGAATGCCTGTAGAACCTGCAACTCACAGCAGCAGAGGACAGAACTTGCATGGCAATACAATTCAAACAATGTATGCACCGATCATGCCCCCTATCATGTTTGTAACTCAAAAGGACATGTGTCTCGATTCTCGGACCACCAATCATGCATTTCCATGCATGATGGCCCAAAGAATCAAGTGTGCAACTTTCATGTCAAATGAAATGCAAACCAAACAAATGAACCGAGGCCTAATTCCTATCACCAAGTCAAGGAACAAGGCATGCATGCAAGATGCAATGCAACCTAGGCATGCAAGCTAAGGATGCAACGTGGCATGGCAAGACACTTATGTAAGCATACAAGCAAACATGAGGCAATGCAAATTGATGGAAAGGTGGACTTGCACATAATTTAGGCAACTCTAAATAGACCTAAAACAGTGGCCAAAGTGCTATAAAATGGAACCAAAATAAAGGACTAAGCACATACACACATGCACATGTTAAGGGTCAACACTTAGGCACAAATGGGACAACTCTCAAACACATTTGAAAGAAGTAATCATGGACATATGGCATGCAAGGTAAGCATTGAAAATCATGTTAAAACATGGTGCCAAACCAAGCAACAAGTCAAGCAAAACATGCAACAAATGGCCTAAGTGCTTGAAGCAAGTCAAAGAGGCTTGAACCATGACCAAGCCAACCAAGCCTCACAAGGCTAAGGGGACTTAAAATAGGTTCAAGGCAGACCTAGACAATGCAAAGGGGACGCCCTAGATGGCATCTAAGTGGCTCAAATTCAAAGGCATGTACAATGGCCAAAACATGGAACATGCTACACAAGCTTTCAAAGCATTAAGGAGACATCCAAGGCAAACATATAAGCATGCAAAGGGGACTGAAATGACATGGTGGATAGTTCCAAACCACTAAGTCAATGCAAGAATGTCATGCTATACGTTCACACACTTAGGGCCAACAAGCCGGAATGCAAAGGAGCTATACTAAGCATGCCAAATCCGACCCAAACAACCTAGGACAGACCTTAAACATGGCAAAATGAGCACAAAACCTTCACAAGGCTAAGCCTAAAACACGCTAGAACAAAGGCTAACGACCTAAGGCATATTAAGGCAATAACATGGCATTACATGGTAGGTATGCTAAGCATGCATGGTGTTCCAAAACCAACACGCAACATGGTTATATCATGGCATAATAAGCATGGAAAACAACCAAGACATGATCAATACACACTCTAACATGATGCTCTCTCAAGAGGCCAAAAAGGGTCCCTTTCGAGGACAACAAGGAGAGGGGGTGGCCCTCCCCTTTTGGAGACTTCAAGGCACCATCTCCACCACTGAAATCCCTCAATATTTCAATGGTGAAGAGGCCCAAACACCAAAGTCTCAAATCTCACTCAAAATAGCACAAAATGGGGCCTTTCAAGGCCTAAGAGGGGTCAAACACCTCCAAACCACAAAACACTCTAAACAAACAATTAAGAGGGCTAAAAAACAGAACTTTTTTGTATTATACACTAAGCTCAAAAACGACTTTAAGATAGGTAGAAATCCAATGCAAGATTGGGGAATAAAGAGGCAAAATTGTTACCCTTGAAGACCCCTTCAACAATGGTGCTCCAACAGCTCCTTCTAGGTTGAAAACAGCTCCAAAACTTTAAAACCAACCTCTTAGAACCTCAGTAGCTAAGTGAAGGTGAAACACTATGTGTTTGTGTGCAATAGTAAGACACAAACACAATTTAACACACACAAGAGGGAGATATAGAGATAGAAAGTGTATGGTTTCTAACCCTAGAACTCAAAAACCCTAAAAATGGCTGTCTAAACTCTCTAAAATATCTCAAGTGTCTCAAGTGTCTAACCCTCAAGCCAAGAGAGAAGACTCTCTCTTATAGAGCCTTTTGTCTTATAAAGCTTACAAGACAAGCTTCTAAAGAGAGAGATCCCTCCATACACATGTATGGAGGGGAGCAAAAAGCAAGACAGCTGTGACAAAATATCTGCAAAAGCAGATGCACAGTAGTCGGCCAGCCAAAGATGCCATTTTGGCAAAATGGAGTGCCGACCGGCAACAAAAGGTGCCGACCGGAAAAATAGATTGCCGATGACAGCAAAAACCAGCCGGTGACCTGTAGCCACTGCCGGTGGTGCGTGGGGATGCCTCACAAGGCATTCCCTACCCCTCCAAGGCAAAACACAAGTGTTTGGTGCAAAACCAGATACAAAACGGCCAAGTTCAGAGATCTTGTGGCAGGGCGCGTAGCCGAGACCCCCGGAAACTCCAAACGAACACAAACATGGATAATCACCGAGTGTTCAAACGGTGACGTCCAAGTCTTGAGGATGGTCAAAAATGGGGTGTCTACAGTTGTTACAATCTCCCCACCTTAGGACATTTCGTCCCCGAAATTAAAGATAAGGCCAAAACTAAAGGCCACACACTCACAACTAGAAGCACAACCCCCACTCAAGACTAGACTCATACTTGGGATAAATTCCCAGATCCTGATTCAACAGTTTGGGACCCCAAAGACATCCGATTGACAAAACTCCAGAAAGAGATCACAGATGCCTTTTCGACCCACACTACTCATTGGGCCTATGAGACAAGAACAACACCAACCACGTCTCAACCACCACCACATACGCAAACACTCACGACTGTTCAATACTCGAATAGAAAAGAAAGACCTCACAATCAAAATCTCGGTCAACTCTCACCAAAAGAAGAGGACTTATAACAAAATACGGTCAAAAGACAACCACCCGGCATAGTAAGTCTCAACAACACCAAAACACGCCTCAAATTCATGACTAATGGTTCAAACAAAGTTGCTAGACAACCCATCCATTCCAAGTAAAACAATTAACAACATGATTCTTATTAAAAGAAAATTCTTTCTTTTTCTCAATTCTTTGAAAGTTATTCCCTTGTATTTAAAACATTTCTCAAAAGGTGCTCAAACTCACACCGTCCATAACCCGAAATACATTCTTCCGCTTTCCATGTGAAACTAAAAAAATTTATAACATTTTCTGAAATGAAAATGTTAATTAGAACACATAATCATCCATGATTAAGCTGCAAAAACTACTCGATGAAATCCCTTATCCCAATTTGGATTAAATCTACAACCACTCCAGTTAATAAGGTCATTTGAGACCACAATAGTAGAAAAAATTCATTTTCCAATTCTTTTTATTTATTTATTTATTTTTAACATAACAATCGGTGAACCTCTGTTGTTCCCCAACAACACACATCACTCTTACCGTGATGCCACAACAATGCAACATTTCTGTAATAACAATTAATAGAAATAACAATTGGGCTAACAACACTATAAAGCACAAGAAAATTCATAATCCTGCAATTCCATTTCATCATAGTCATTATCATAAATTATCACCCACACTAGGCATAATGTACTCACAAAACACAGAATCCACAATACATTACCCCAACCTGGGGATTTTCCACTAACCAACGTGCTTCACACAAGCCTCCCAACCACATACATGAGACTCCATGCTCGCCAACCCGTTCTAAGGCACCCACCACCTTATAACCCTCATACACAAGCCCAAGCTATTCCCAAGGTGACTACTTGTCAACCAACCCCCAACCGACTAACCAACTCGATAGATCTCTATACTCGGTACCAAACATCGACATGCTACCCAATACCATTTACTCCAAAATGGAGTTCCACACACAATCCCCCATATTCCTTGAATCACCTCAGATTCCTCAAGATTAGATCATATCACCATTATTTCTGCAACGACCCAAAATAATAATTATATCCCACATCATAATATTCTGTAAAATTGATCACTAGCATTATATTTAACATTTCCATTTACACTCCTTGAATCATACAAAAGTTGACATATGAGTATATACATTCATAAATCCTAGATCTTGAATCTATAGCATATGACATGTATACATGAATTGAAATGAAAGGAGAATCAAGTAAGTTTATGTCCTAATCTTTCTAAGTCAATGCTTGGGTAACAAAATGAATTTAACTCAATACAATTAAAGCCCAAGGCTTGTACAAAAATAATTACATCAAAAGAAAACAAAAGAAGCTCTTGGCTCCAAGTCTTCCCAAGCTAAGTTCTTGGTGGAGGTATATCATCAACACCTGAAAGTTGTTTTCCACATAGGATGAGCTAAAGCCCACTAGAGATACTTTAACACAATGTATGAATCTTAGCGAAGTCATGAGGTGAATGCATGTGCATGCCATTTGTTAAACGTTTTACATTTCTATCTCAAAACAATGCAATGCCAGGATTTTATATCAATTCATGAAAAATATCATTTTATATCAAAAAATAGAACAGTGTATACAAAACATTAGGAATCTCTTGGTACGTGTCTACTAGTAGGCTATACAAGCATTACTAAAGCCATTTTACCAGTACTAACCAGAAGGATCAAAACCTGACCGCACTGGTTTATGGACTTTCACTAAGGACACACAAGCCAACATAATAACCACAAGCACATCCCCTAAACAGATTCACCATGGTATTTACCCATTTATCTCAAAACAATACTTTTCAATGCTTAAGTATGAAACAATGCTCAATGCAAGATGTATGAGTAATTAGTTTCCATTCACCTAATCCTCATGCAATTTCTACAACAATCAAAGCTATCATTCACTGATAGCCTAAAACAAATATTCCAATTCAACGGATAATTTCCAACAAAAGATGTAATCTCATCATTTCCAAATGGAGTCACATATCGAACTCCATGCTCATCATCAACAGATATGCTTATTTCATTTTTTCAAAATATAACATTTTTTCTCTTTTCTTTTATAAACCAAATATCAATGATTTTTGAACAAAACCTCATTTACTTTCAAAATCACATTTAAGTAAAGATATTCCACATTTCAACATATCTCAACCACAAACGCTTCTCCACAACCTTTTTCAATCACCCATTTGAAAACCCCTTTTTAACATTTTAAAATCAAATCCTAGGTTTAACCCAAAATCCCCAAATCACTAAATTTCTTCAATGAGCAAATAACTAGGCTAAAAATCATACTAAAGGTTGAAGAAATCCATATCTTAAGATTAGATGAAGAAGAGAGCAAGGGTTAAAGTTTGGCGTAGTCAAAAATGATATCCTCTCTGATTAAAACAAAGCTTTCTACAAGTACCTTTTTCTCCAAGGAACTAGGGTGGAGAAATGAATGGATTAGGAGTATTCGGGGTTTTAATGTAAAAACTAGAGAGAGAATGAAGAAATTAGGGCTTTGGGATGTTTAGAGAGAGGAAGTCAAAAAGTGATAAAATCTTCCTTTTCTTGACCTGATATACGTACAGACCGCTTGAGTGACCAAAACACTACTCGAGCGTCAGACATAATAAGTGAAACTTCTCAAGCGACCAAAACACCACTCAACCGCACAATGACCTCCTCCTAGAAGTTCAGACTTGCAAAAGACCGCTCCAGCGCAAGAAATAACGCTTGAGCGAAGATACCCCATTTCTAGAAGTTTTACAAGCCTGTAAAAATACTGGAAGATCTCAAAGACGGCTTAAGCGACCAAAACACCGCTCAAGCGAACAAGAAGAAAACTGGACAGCAACTCCTTTGAAAAACTAACTTCTAACCTATTTCAAACACAACAATAGCTCCCAAACAACCAAACTCAACTAATAATGAGAGTAAGATGTTATAAACAACAGTTAAAGGTATGGAATTCCGAATCTAAGAACATGAAAAGGGTCGGGTCTAAACTAGAACCGCTATAGTTTCCAAGAAAATCACCACTCCTATGCCTATATAGCAAGCACATCCCTACATCTCAAACACAAGGCTGATAAGGTTAACAGCAGTCACACAATCCCTAACATACAAAATAATATTCACCAATGCTACACTTGTTACCCAAGATCTTCTTTCAAAGGAATACTTCTAGCATCTAACCACTAAATTCTCCCCATGCTCATAAACTCCATGCAATTTCTAATAATACCACTCGACACTTGAATACCACAAACCCACTTCATCCACTCATAACAAATCACCACATAATACTACCCCTATCAGGATTGGTAGGATCAGAGTGAACTCACTAATCAACTAAACCAGCACACTAAATAACTTACACAAGCACAATTTTTTACTGTCCCGAGATACGAATCTCATACTTCCTCGAAACACTTCCATATCACAATCACCAATCCCACAAAACTCTAAGGTTTCATATTCCCTTAAACCCAACACACTCAATGCCTTATAACTAGGCCCCCATTGTACATCACCACTGATCACAATAACCCACGGATTTTCCATTCTCAACAAACAATTTCCAAACAGAACAAGGCTCATAGGCCATCACATAACCATATCATAAACAGAACAAGGCTCATAGGCCATCACATAACCATATCACAATTTCCAAACAGAACAAGGCTCATAGGCTCATAGGCCATCACATGAGGATAAACAAACAACAACATATATATATAACACATAGTTATGATGCTTCAGCATCCAACAACATACCAATCAACAACAAAATTTTCAGATATCACATCACTAGTCTCTAAAACAAAAGCCCCTCTCAAGATAATACTACTACGTTGGCTGAAGACCCTCGTGAGGCTCTCGAAACCTGGCCTACTCGAGTCTAGTATCGATACTGGCCTCGATTGCACTAATGAGACTGCGTCTGACTGGTTTCCAAGACACCAAAAGAATTCATATTCCTAGGGCACAAATGTCTAACATGGCCTAGATGACTATAATAAAATCAAACAAGAGACTCCCCACTTTGTGACTGGTCTAAAGCCTAAACCTCAATGGACCTCCCAATGGACGAGTCTAAAATCCCCAACGAAGACAAAGACTGAGTTTGGGATTGAGCATACGCTCGCTTCCACCTTTTATTGAGCCTAGAGTGCTTATGAACAGTAGGAGCTTCCGAAATGGCTTCCTCCCTAACTGAACCAACACTTATAACCATGGCATCCACATGACCCACCGCCTCAACTAGAGCATCGTAATTCTTCCACATAGATCCAACTACCTTCTCCCGGATATCATCACGCAACCACCGCTCAAACTCAAAACAATGCCACTCCTCCGTTCCTACAAACTCTGGAGAAAACCTTGACAAACTAGTGAACTGCATCTCAAACTATGCCAAATGAGTAGCATCCTTATGCAACTCGACAAATTGTTCCCTCAATCTTTCCCGAGCAGAAGAAGGGCAATACTTGACAAAAGGGCCTCTGTGAAAGCAGCCCACGTGTTACCTACAATGTTCTTACCATACTTCCGCCAATACCCACCATCTCTCTTCAATTGGAAACTTGCCAAAGAAATCCTCAACCCCTCATCTTCGACTCTGAGCATATCAAGAGTCTTGGTAATTTGTTCCAACCACTCATCTGGCTCTAGTGATTTAGCCTCTCCCAAAAACTTTGATGGATCAGAGCGAAGAAAATCCTCAGTAAGCTTCAGGAGATGCTCATTGTCCCACTCATTGCGAGTTAGAGCCTCCTGCACTGCTCTCACAATCTTGCGTGCAACTTTGTTGCTAACAGCCAACACTATAACAACAGGTGCTAAAGGAACCATTGTGTCCCTATCGGCACCACTATTCTTCATATGTCCTTTATTCCCTCGGGTAGACATCCTATAAAACCCAAAACAAAACCAAACTTAGTGTACAACACAACGGCCTTCGCTGAGGCACACACTCACCACTGCTAAGCTACAAGACACACTTAGCTCAAATCTCATAGCCCTATTACACATAACAATTTAAACACTTAATTATATAATTGTATTAAGTCCACAAAGATAGTTACTCGTTCCGAACCTCTCAAGAAATTCTCATCAAAAACCATGTTGATCAAGCGTGTTTCCAAGAAGACCTCAAAGCAAGTTCACAAGCTTCAAGTACTATTGTAGACACCCCATTTTTGACCGCCCTTAAGACTTGGGCACTACTGATTATTTACTTGGTGATGAAGATGTGCAGTGCAAAGGTTCGATTTCTTCGGTAAGAGGAGCTTCAAATCCCAACTTCGTACCCCTTTTTGGACCAAAACCATTTTGACCAAAAATAGTTTAGAACTTAAAACCCTCTTTTTGAAAATAGTTTTTGAAAAATGATTCTACGATGTTCCGAGGCTCGTATTTTGTTAAATGTTGCGCTTTTCGGTAAACCGAGCAAGGACAAAGTGGAAATGAATGGAAGAGAGGTGAACTCTTTGAAAAATATTTCAAAATATATTATTTAGGGGTTTGGAGTTGAATAAAATGGGAGAGGAGAGAAGAAAACTAGTAGAGGAGAAGTTTAGTATGAATCCGGGTAGGATCGAAATTGAGCAGTCTTCACTCAAACAGGCATAACAGTTTTCATAAGTGGCATTTTGATATGAGGTTTTCAACATTGGAGATCAGACTTCCAGGGCTTCAATTTAGGCTCAAGAATGACCTGCAAAGGAGTCTAGATGAAGGAGTCATGTCCGGTTGAAGTCGGGCCCAAAAAGTAGATTTTTCTAGCCAACCAGAGGTGGAGAATGCTGGCCATAAATGGCATTTTTTGGCCCTGTGCCAGCCATGAATGGCCTATGCCGACCCCCTTCCATCCAAGAGTGTCCCATGCCAGCCAACAATGATGTAGTGTCGGCCATCAGTAATCCAGTGCCGGCTATTGATGCAAAAAGGCAGTTTTCTGCAGATATTTTACTTCCACCTATTCCAGCTGTCCCTTTTGGGATATTTTTGACCAAGGCATGCATTCTTCTATATATAGAGAGGCTTGTCTATTTTTTTGGAGGTTAGAAAAATTGAGTAAAGGTTTGGGAGCCTCTCTCTCTAAATCCTCTCACTCTAGATTCCTTTCTCTAAAGCGTTTGTGCTTGGAAGCTTGCATACATCCATCTTCAACCTATCAACCCTTAACAAGAGTGGTTCATATTTGGGCTGAGATTTCTTGAAGCCTCCTTGGAGCTCCTTAAGGTGGTTTTTCTTGGTTTTGTTGCTTAAGTGTTGTCTTCCCTTCAAGAGGTATAAGACTCACTCTTTAAGCTTGTTTTCATACTTGTTTTTGCCATCTTTTTGTGCTATTTTTGAGTTGGCTTTCAACTGCAAAAAACTCTATTTTTCAATCCTAAAAATGGTAGTTTGAACCTATTTTGTGTTATGGGGTTGTCTCTCCCTTTTGCTCCTTAGCTTGTGTAGCTTTTTGTGCCATCTTGCATCACCTTTCAAACCAACCTTTTTGGCCTTTCAACCACTGAATTCCGGGGAAATTTTAGTGGTGAAAACCATGTTTTGAGGTCCAAAATAGGAGGGGTTGGCCTCGCCTCCTTGTGTCTTGTTTGCATGAGTAGGTAGCCTAACATGTGAGCATGTATTTCTACCTCTTTGTAGCTTTATTCAAGCATGTTTTAGACCCTATTTTGACCTTATTTAACTTTTTTTTGAGTTGTTTAAGCCACCGGAGGCTTGCTTTGTATGCTTGTAGTTCAATGGTGCTTAATAGTTTAGTTTGTGCTATGTATTAGCCTTTCATTCTAGGCTTTTGCAGCTTAATTCAAGCATGTTTTTGGCCTTATTTTAACATGTTTCAACTCTGTTTTTGGCTGGTTGGAGCACCTCTTGCTTGCTTATTACACTTGTAGTGTAATTTTGATCACTAGCCTAGCATGCCTAATAAGTTAGCCTATCATTCTAGCTTGTGTTAGCTCAACTCTAGCACATTTTTGCTACTAATTTAGCATTCTTTAACTCTTTTTTGAGTGGTCTTGGTCTTTTGAGACTTGGTTTGTATAGCTATAGTGTAGTTAGCTTCACTAGCCTTGTGTTTTGAGGCCCTAAGCATGCTTTGCTTGTGATGTTTGCATGATATATTATCATTTGGCATGTAATTTCAGTGCATATAATTCTGTCACACTCTCGCTTATGTCACTCTTTCATTGTGTTTGAGAATTGTGCCTTTGCCTTGCTTGTCAGCCAATGAATGAGCATGCTTTTTCTTGCCTTTTGTGCCTAAGTTTCAGCATGATTAGGCCACTGTTTTGGCATGATGTAGCTCTGCTTTGAGCTAGTTTGGTCATTTGAGCATTGTATTGCATGTCTCTAGTGTTGTGTCCTTTACTAGCTCTAATGCTTTGGCCCCCTAGCATGTTGTGCATGTGTTGCTTGCATGTTGTAGCATTATTTGTCATGCCATTTCAGCACTGAAATTCTGTAACCTCTCTTTGTTCTTCACTTTTAATTTGCTTTGAGGGTTGGTTAACCTTACGCACGTGTTTAAGCTTGAGGTAGAGTTCATGCTCAATGGCTTTAACTCTCTTTTGAGGGTTTCTACTAACCAAAGGCATGGATTCACTCATGTCTTAAACCATCCTTTGATTAATCCCTCTCGCATTAGAGGACAATCACTTGGACTTAACCGGTTAACAAATGGCTCGGTAATGTAAAATGTGTAAACAAGAATTAAGCAAAGTACAACTTGTGCAAGATAAGCATTTGTGTTGCATTGCATGTGTTTGGATCGGACGTTAATCCAAACACAAGAAATGCGAGACATTTCATACTCATAGTGATGAAACGTGTCACGTTTCTTGGTCTCCATTGCCTTTGATCATCGATGATAAGGTAGTGGACTTGAGTCTTGTTTTTTGTGCATTTATTAAATGTGTACAGGTTGGATCTTTGGCCATCATGCATTGAGATGCTTGATTGATGGTTTTGGATCCAATGGTGCAACTCCTTTGACGTTTTGAGATGATAAGGAGTGGTACAGTACATACATACCTTTGGGAGACTCTCCATTTTCCTCTAGTTTGTGCTTTGTTGCAGAATGGTGATGCAGCACACCAGTGGCCGGCAGTGCCTCACTGATGGCTGGCAAGTCTTCATCCTTAACCGGCAGTGTACATCCTTGGCCGGCAGATGGCCGGCAGCAGCTTCTCATGGCCGGTAGGCCACTGGTGCATTCCTCAGCTGTGAGTTGGTAAGGCAAATGCAAACAGAGCCTCTTCAGAGCAAACTGGAAGGTGTTCCGAGACGGCAACTGATCGCATGAATCTTCTACAATCCCATGGCAGAGCTGAGGCAGCCTAATTTAAATATCATGCATGTTTAGTTGGTTTTGTAATTTAATTAATTTGTTAATTAGTTAAAGTGTTGTAATAATTAGTAAGTCATTTGCTTGTTATTCAATTTGTTGTGTAATGATTATTCTACTTAGTTTAATTAGTTTAGTTAGTTAGCTTAGCTTAGATTAGCTTAGCTTAGCTCTTTTATTCGGACCCTCCTTCGCGAGGGCACAATGTTGTAATAAGAGTGCGTGTGTGTGTGCATGTCTTCCAACCCCACTTCTTTCTCCCTGTTACTTAACTGCTTTCAATGGTTAGTTTATGACATGTTTTGATTAGCATACCTTATGCTTTGCATGTTTGCATCATTCATTTGTCTTGCATGCACCAGGCTCGGCACATCATTCAAACTGCATCGTATTTCAATACCTCTTTGAATACGTGTATCAATTGTTGCATTTCATATGCCATCTTAGATAGCCGAGCCTATTTAGTTGCATTATTGCATGTGTTGCA
Source organism: Camellia sinensis (assembly GCF_004153795.1). Classification (NCBI taxonomy): domain Eukaryota; kingdom Viridiplantae; phylum Streptophyta; class Magnoliopsida; order Ericales; family Theaceae; genus Camellia; species Camellia sinensis. The sequence continues at coordinate 1,134,209 of NW_021024503.1, read as the reverse complement.
TTAGGCATTCTATATAGTTAGGATCATGCATTGTCTTCTAACTAGCTTTTTGTTTTGGCTCGAAGTACACTATAAGTGTTTACGCTTTAGCATACTTGCATGAGTGTGAGTGTTGCCATGATAGCATGCTTGCCATGAGGCTATGTGCTTATTTGATTAACTGCATGAATGCCTGTGGGTGAAGGCTTGAATGCCAATTTGTGAAGTGGCAAAATCATGTTGTTTTAAGCCCACTTGAGGGTGACAAATCCGCGATTTAGCCTACTTGCGAGTAGCACTTTCAAACCATTTTCGAAAACAAACATGAGTTATTTTGTTCTAATTCTCGTGATTGAGTCTGTAGTTGTATGTGTGTGCCACGTAGTAAAGTTAGATAAATAACCGAATAAGAACACATGAGTTTATAAAACAACATAATATGCTTAGTAGAGGCCAATCCATTGATCGGGCAAGCGGGGGTGCTCATTTCAGGACCTTCCCCTCTCGTACCCAAGTTCCCGAGCCAAGGCAACTTTGGTAATGACGAACACGTGGCCGTTGGCACGAGTCAGGGTTTCCTAACTTTCCCAAAACAAAATATTTAGGTGGCGACTCTGCAATTTGGCAAAGCAGTCCATGTTTGGCGCTTTTTCATTCAAAATTGATTTTTCAAAACCAATTGTTGGATTTGGACTCTTTGGTGTTTATCAGTCTTGCATTGCACTTTGTGAGATTAGATTCAAAACCGTGGCAGGAGTCCGAACTGTAGTAAGACCAATTTGCGCCTCCTCCAAAAAGCAGAGCGCGCAAAGAAAGTCGAGTCTACAACTATCTAGGAAACTTAATCCCATGCTTACATAAATGCAACACTTAAATCCATAAATCCTAGCATTTATCACATCCATATGCAACATCTTCATAAAGAATAACTAACCCGTTGCCATAAAAACCACTTCCCATGAGCCCAAAGTGTTCAAATCTGGCTTGCTCCAATACCAAGTTGTCACGCTCGACTTGTTATTACATAGTTATCATTACCAAAATCCATTATTATAGTCCATTTTCATTGATATAGTATGGAAACAAGTCCACCAACATCCATAATTACAAAAAAATAATAATAATAACAATAATTCTCTAAATCGCCCATACATAACGAAATGCAACATGAAATACAATTAAATAAATTGCCCGTAGGCTACATTGTTACATAAAAAGAAAGGGTTCAACCCTCCATACAGTAAAGGCCTTCCGCCAACAAATAAAGGCCTCATGGCCAACATGTAAGGAAGATCACCAATCTTGTATCACTTATCAACCTGTACTTGAAAAAAATTAACAACATGGGATGAGCATAAAGCCTAGTAGGGCTCCCAACACACAGATAGTTATGATCATCAATGCTTTATATCATACAATATAAATAATGTGTCTGTTCATAATCGAAGTATACTTATATACATACTTTTTCAAAAATTGTCCAATTTTCTCAACAATACATAATGTTCTCTCTTTCTTCTCTTACATAATTCATTTCATAAAGAACATATATTAACAATGCATTTTCGAGAACGTTTTCATAAACTCAATCACATTCCTTACACTTTCAACCCCTCAAATGCGCCCATTTCTAATACATGAATCATATTTCCAAGCCCTAAACCAAGTGTAATGAAATATTTCTACAACTCGCACACAAATTTATATACAATACCTTTGACACAAAAAGAAAATAGCGTACATGCCAAGACTATTACACAATTATATGAGACAATCTGACCTCATCAACCAAACTGCTACTACATATGATATATGAGACAATCTGACCTCATCAACCAAACTACTACTACATATGATATACATAGATAAACCAGTTCAACATTGAAACCCCAACCCATACTCTACCTGCCTCAAACACAGTAAGCCAAGGATATTCCTTTCTACAATGAAACACCAATTTATCAGACACAAGCTAGAAGGTAATGGTACCTCTGCCAATTTAGCAGACAAAAACTAGAAGGTAATGGTACCTCTGCCAAGTTCTCTAGGCACTAGCTGGAAGGTACTAGTACCTCTCATTCTAAGCGCAACCAATTCTCCAAGCACTAGCTGGAAGGTAATGATACCTCTCTTTCTCAATGCAGTATACATTACCAACCATTACAACATGTAAAAAGGCATACATAACCTAAGTGTAATACACACATAATTTATTCAACACAACAGTGTCATCCTCCACCAATGACCAAGGACAAAACCTCTAAACATATGTATTTGATACACGTAATACAATAATCCAATTCTCATGTTCATTCTTATTTTACAAAGAGTTATGATTTCATTTTCTTTCCAAAATCAATTTGTTTAATTTCCAAGTTACAATACTGCAATCTTCATCCAAAAATCCATTCCTTTCATTTCGGAAAACCAAATCCATGGATATCAAAACCATAACCTAACTCAACTCAGCTCAACATAATTAGTCCAAAACAATCCCAATAACATGGTGAACTCTCCTTTTTAGCAATTAACACATTTACACAACCTATCTAAAACAAAACATAACAAATTTTAAACTTTACACCTTTTCAATTCATTAAGCCAATAACATTAAATTAGGGATTGTCCCTTCCCCCTTTCAACATAAACATAATAAACTTTTCCTCAATTTACCAAACAACAACAAATTTAACAATTACTGTCACACCCCGACTTTTATTACTCGAATCCATTACGAAATCCTTTATGTTAGCACCAATTCCAATGATAGCATATACATGCCCCATAGACAAATAACTAAATAATAACATTCTCTCTACGAAATAATGATGATATATTCAAAATCTTATACAATGCCCTTAGATGTACATCGAACGTCAATAAATAAAAGGGATCTACCCTTATACAGTACATGGCATTCAGCTAACATACAAAAGATCTCGTGGCCAACAAATAAATACTTCAAATCTAAACAATCCCTCCAGCCATGTACTTCAAAAGTTTGTCAACACGTAGGATGAGCACAAAGCCAAATAGAGAGCCCAATATGATCCTAAACAATAATGACATATAGATATTTATGATCATGAATGCACCATGACATACAATATAAATAATGTGATAATTTAATATTCAAATATACTTGTATAAGTACATTTTCTCCAAAAAACATCCATTTGAGCACTAAAAGGTGCAAAACCATTTGTTTTCTTTCCATTTATCCACTGTAGTTCCAAAAATATTTTTTCACAGTACAACCTTGGTTACTTAAACCTCTACGTAATATAAAAGAATTGTATCTCCACATTTGTATCGAAAGTAGATTCACATATACAAGTCATAACCCAATCCCATACCTCAATCCACTACTCACACTTATGCAGCAGCACATCTACTATCTTCCTTGACCATAGGCCCAGGGGCAACGAACACCCACAATAGGATACCGAGACACATATGTTTCTAAATATAAATAACTAAATGTAATACATACTTCCATTCCCACCGGCCTACAACACAAACGGCAATGATATAACCCACATAACACATAATGCTTTACTGGCCTCACCTAGAGGGGAACAACCCAAGGTCACACTTTACTGGGCACAAACTAGAAAGAAGATGAACCTATCTCAAGGCTCATGCTTTACCGGCCTCCCGGAGAGAAACAGACCTCAATTTCACACTTTACCGGGCGCAAACTAAAAAAGACGAAGAACCTTTATCAAGGCGCCATGCTTTACTGGCCTCACCAGGAGGGAAATAGACCCCACAAACGATAACACAATAATAGCACAACATGCTAAATTACATAATACCGTACAAGTGTTGTAATAACCCGACCCTCGTATCTGATTCTGGTATATTTTGAGTCCCTTAGTCTGTACTTTTAAATGCTCATTGTGAAATTTTATGGGGAATTAAGGTTAATGAAGTGAATCCTAATATTATGGAACACATATCTGTTCCATAAGAAAAGTATCTATCACAATTAGAATGTTTGAATTAGGAATTGAGGGTCCTAGAGGCTTCATAATCCGGAATTGATCTTACATTTGAAATTAGCATAATTTTTAGGTAATATTAAGCATTGTTATAAAAATTTGATTTGGAATGATTATTAATTAGTTTTTGTCCTATTCACGTTATATATGTATATATATATATATATATCCATGTTCTTTGAAATATTGGCTTAGGGCCCTTAATCAAAATATCTCCTAAGTGCAAATTGGGGGAGAAGGTTAGAGAGGGTTGAGAGGAGGTTCAAGAAGAAGATTGGGAAGTTAGTGAGGATTGTAGAATTTGAGCTCAAGGTATGTGATTCTTGCTTTTGTTAAGCTCTCATGATAAGTGAGTAAGAAATTCTATCTAATTCTTAAGTGGAAGTTACAATTAAAGAATCAAGGGTGTGTGTGATCTTGTTTAGTTGTATTGGTAAATGAGTTGGTAATCTCACCTTTCCTCTCTTGATTTTACTTAGTGTATGGTGTTTATTTACATACCTAAATGATTATCAAATATGGTTTTTTAAATCTAGTTGGACCAAACATAATTGAAACCATGAAGGGATTAAGTTATGTTGCGAACTTTAAGAATTAAAAATTTAAATCCTAGTTAGGGTGTATGTGTGTTGGAGGATCCCATTAACATGTTTCTAGACCATGTTTTAGCAATTAAGGAAGCTATGTTGAGCCTTGTAAATATTCACCAAAAGGTGGGATTTTGTATGAATTTTCAGACTGTTTTGAGCAGAATCGCCGCACGTGCAGGGGTCATGGCCGCACGTGCGGGAACCCCAGCCGCAAGTGCAGGAGTCATGGCCGCACGTGCGGAGAATAAGGAATTTTGTCATTTTGGCTAGTGTCTAAAAAGCACGTGCGGGGCATCACTGCCGCACGTGCGGGAGTCTTTACCGCACGTGCGGGGCTCACAGCCGCACGTTCGGCCCATGCTAAAAATAACGGGTTGCTCCGTTTTACGTGTTGGACCCTCTAATATTGTTGAAATATGTATTTAAGACCTTTATGATATCTATAAATGTAATCGAAGCGAAACAAATTTGAAAATGATTTAATGAAGGAAAAGAATTAACTTGCAAGTTGTTCATTTGTGTAGGTCATAAGCCGAGAGAGACAAGTGCGCCGCTACTGCACTTTGAGTAGTAGTACTATTATAGTACACTTTCCTACAGCTAATGATTACTATTAGCATTCTGTTAACGCATGTCAATTATGTAACTTATATGAATGTTTGAAAGGATGTAAATCAATAATGTAAAAGAATGGAAATGTTTTCATATGACTCCGGAATTCTGTAAGACTCTGACATCTGGGCCTATGGCCAATCTGTACTTTCTGATATGAATCAAGGTGCTGTACGGAACTAAGTGCTACAATGTGAGTCACCTCTAGAATCCGTGCGAGACACCTCTTGAGTTCATACATGCATGAAAAGAGCTTAATGCCATTCTGTTTAAGGGCTTAATGCCATTCTGTTTAAGGGCTGAGTGCCAATCTGTTTAAGGGCTTAATGCCACTCCGTTCAAGGGCTTCAAGCCATTATGTTTAAAATCCGAGCCTAAGGCTGTTCTAAAAATTAGTACAGAATCATATTAACCACATGACCTCTGCATTTATACATGCATTGATATGTATTATATTTAAGTTGAGCATCAATTTGTTTAAGTTCTATTATTCACTGAGCCTGGCTCACTCTGTGTTATGTCTATTTATGTAGGTAACTAACCGGGAGGTCAGTCCTAACCCATGACGTCCGTTCTCTTTTGTCAACCTCTGAGTGTCTAAGCACTAGACGAAGCTACTTATGTTTTGTGAAGTTTTTCTATGATGTTGGCTCGTACTTTAATTTCCTACTTAAGGATGAATGTATATAACTTCCTCAACCTGCGATGTTTTGGTTATACGCCCAAGCATAGGGCTGGGTCTGTATATGTGTATGTATATAACAGATGCTCAGATGCATGTTTCTGTATATTAATTTCCTATTAAGTTGTTTGTGATCCTGGCATAGTAGTGATTGCTCAATGGAGATTGTTTTCTGTTATTTTATAATATTTAATGCTTCCGTTTAGGCCCCGTATGTTATGTATGTCAGGTTAAATGCCCGTTTCAGAATAGGTCATGCCCAAACTTTTAGGGGCGAGTGTGGGGCATGACAAGTAGTATCAGAGCACGAGTTCCCATCTTACACACGAATCCATTGAGCCTTAGGATGTCTAGAAAAGACTTAGGTGTCATGCATTGCATTCTGAACGTATATCAAAGACCGATGGCAACGTTAAATGCATTTTGCTAACGCTAACGATTACGATTCATGTTTATGGTATATTCTTGTATGCATTGTAATTGAATGTCTTGTAGAATATGGTGAGAACAAGAGCAGAAGACTCGAAAGATGCCACTTCTGCATGGTTGGATGGGATGGAGAGGATGATTATGGAAATGGCGGAAACCCTACGGCAACGACAGCAACAGCCATAACCGCAACCACCACCACCACCAGTATCTCCACCCGTAGTACAAGATTTTCATGCTGAAGACCGAACTATTACCCTTACCAAGAAGTTTAAAAAGATGAAACCACCATCATTCAAAGGAGGAATAGAACCAATGAAAGCTGAAGCGTGGGTGTTGGGAATAGAGAAGTTATTCAAAGTTTTTCCTTGCACCGAAGCTCAAAAAGTACAACTGGCTACCTTCACCCTTGAGGACGAGGCACAGAGATGGTGGATGCTTACAAGGACCACACACCCAGGATTAACATGGGAAAGATTCCTAGAACTGTTTTATGACAAGTATTTCCCTAAAAGTATGCGAGACAAGAAGGTGACAGAATTCGAAACTCTTAGACAACGGAATAAAACCATTGCCGAATATGAAGCTCAATTTGCAGAACTGGCCTGGTTTGCACCTCACATGGTGGATACAGATTACAAGAAGGTGCGTAAATTCGAAGGCGGATTACGGAGCGCTATACTAGACAAGGTCAACATGTTGAAGTTACCTACTTATGTCGATGTGTTGGAGAGGGCTGTTATAGCAGAAGGAAACCTCGCTACTCAAAATCGAATTTCTGAATGGAAAGGGAAGAGATAGAATACTCAATGGTCAAAGGGGACAACTACTCCACCAAACAAGAAACAAAATTCAGGGACTTCAAATACTTCTACTCCTAATCAGGATTCAATTCCTGTTTGTCCGGAATGTGGAAAGAAGCATCGAGGAACGTGCTACCAGAAGTCTGGAGCCTATTTTCAATGTGGCAAAACAGGTCATTTGATAAGGGATTGCCCTCAAAGGAATTAACAAAACGCCAATAGGGCTACTACCAGTTCGGCGAGGTCTACACCAACTTCCAATGCCAAGACAGCTGCTAAACCTACTAACAATAAAGACACTACTAGATAAGGCAGGGTGTTCGCATTAGTTCCGGGAGATGTGCAAAGTGCAGCCACAGTGGTGTCAGGTACATTTATTGTTCATAGTCATTCTGCTCATGTATTGTTTGATTCTGGCTCCACCCACTCTTTTGTGTCAAAACTATTGGCTCCTCATTTAGATAAAACTGAAGAAAAAGTGTCCTATATGTTGTGTGTGTCTTCACCTTTGGGAGACTCTATGATATGTGCTTCTGTATACTTAGCTTGTGAACTCCAACTTGGGGATATTCGGGTGTATGCTAATCTGTAACCATTCGACATGACTTATTTTGATGCTATTTTGGGAATGGACTGGTTGAGTGATTGTGGTGCAACTATACACTGCTTGACTAAGCAAATTAGTTTCCACCCTCCGGGACAAGCAGAGTCTATTTTTCAGGGACAGGAAGTGACTTCTCCACCTTATTTGATTTCTGCAACAAAGGCTTATAAATTAATTCAGAAGGGGTGTCAGGGGTATTTATGCAGTGTTTTAGAGGGGCAAGTGATGAATGGGGTTATTGACATGATTTCAGTTGTCCGTGAATTTCTGGATGTTTTTCCAAAAGAATTACAGGGCAGTTGATAGACTGTCAAATTAAGTTTACCATTGAGGTGGCACCGGGAACTCAACCTATTTCTAAGACGCCGTATAGGATGTCACCAGTTGAAATGAAATAATTAAAGATTCAGTTGTAGGATTTGCTTGATAAGGGATTTATCCGTCCAAGTGTGTCTCTTTGGGGTGCACCAGTTCTGTTTGTGAAAAAGAAGGATAGAACACTTCGACTTTGTATTGATTACAGGGAACTCAATAAAGTAACGATCAAGAACAAGTATCCATTGCCACGAATCGATGATTTATTTGATCAGCTTCAAGGAGCACAAGTTTTCTCAAAAATTCATCTACGGTCTGGATACCATCAATTGAAGGTCAAAGCTGATGATGTTGAGAAGACAACTTTTTGAACCCGGTACGGTCATTATGAATTTCTAGTTATGCCCTTTGGAGTTACTAACGCACCAGCAACATTTATGGATTTGATGAACCAGGTTTTCAAGCCCTATTTGGATGAGTTTGTGGTAGTATTTATTGATGACGTCCTCATTTACTCGAAGAATGCCGAAGCTCATGAGGGTCATCTTCGCCTAATCCTACAAACACTTCAAGAAAAGGAGTTGTATGCTAAACTGAAGAAATGTGAATTATGGCTACAAAAGGTGGCATTTCTGGGGCATGTAATAACAAAGGATGGAGTCTCTGTAGATCCACACAAAATTGAGGCGATTGTGAATTGGCCAACTCCTACCAATGTGACGGAGGTGCGTAGTTTTTTGGGGTTAGCCGGATATTACAGGAGGTTTGTTCAAGATTTTTCCAAAATTGCTGTGCCACTTACACAATTGACCCAAAAGGGAGTTGCGTTTGAATGGTAAGAAAAGCAGGAATCTACCTTCCAAGAATTGAAAACAAAGTTGACTACAGCGCTAGTTCTGGCCTTACCATCTGGTACTGAAGGGTTTGTAATCTACAGTGATGCTTCGCATAAAGGGCTTCATTGTGTACTTATGCAAAATGGACGAGTTATCGCTTATGCCTCTCAACAACTGAAACCCCATGAAAAGAATTATCCCACCCACAATCTTGAGCTAGCAGTAGTGGTTTTTGCTTTAAAAATATAGCGACATTATCTGTATGGCACTACATGTGAAATTTATACCGATCACATAAGTCTCAAGTACCTTTTTACTCAAAAAGAATTGAATATGCGATAGCGATGCTGGTTAGAGCTGATTAAAGACTATGATTTACAGATTCACTACCACCTTGGTAAAGCCAACACAGTTGCAGATGCGCTTAGTCGAAAGAATGTGAGAAACTTGGAAAATCTGTTTACGGAACAAAAGGAGTTGATGAATGAATTGGATAAAATGAAGGTAGATCTTGTGGTGCATGAGCAGGAAGCCGTAGTGGCAGCAGTAATGGCCCAACCAACCTTACTTGAAGAAATCAAGCAACATCAAATGGAGGATGAAACTCTACGGAAAGTATGTGATGAGTTAGAGACAAAACCAAAACCAGGGTTCAGTATAGTGGATTCGGTGCTCAAATTTCAAAGCAGAATATGTGTCCCTAATGTGTTGGAACTTAAGCGGAAACTAATGGAAGAAGCGCATGCCTCGAGATTTTCAATGCATCCGGGAGTACTAAAATGTATAGGGATTTAAAACAAAACTTTTGGTGGCCAAGTATGAAAAAGGAAATTGTGGAGTTCGTCTCTAAATGTTTACAGTGTCGGCAAGTAAACGCAGAGCATCAGAGACCAGTAGGATTGTTGCAACCCCTTCCAATTCCGGAATGGAAGTGGGAACATCTTACCATGGACTCTGTGGTAGGGTTACCCCGGACTCCGCGGGGTATGAATTCTATATGGGTCATTGTGGACCGATTGACTAAGTCCGCTCACTTTTTACCACTAAAGACTCAGTATAATGCGGATAAACTCACTGTGATTTACGTGAATGAAATTGTGAGACTTCATGGTGTACCGGTCTCAATTGTGTCGGACAGAGATCCAAAATTTGTTTCGAGATTTTGGCAAAGTCTGCAGGAAGCGATGGGTACAGAACTAAAGTTTAGCACAGCTTTCCACCCTCAGACTGACGGTCAATCCGAGAGAACGATACAGACTCTGGAGGATATGCTCCGAATGTGCGTGCTGGGTTTTCAAGAAAGTTGAGAAACCCATCTACCGTTGGTAGAGTTTTCGTACAATAATAGTTACCATTCGAGTATTGAAATGGCACCCTATGAAGCTTTTTATTGAAGACCGTGTCGTTCTCCCGTGTGTTGGGCCGAGATCAGAGATAGATCATTGCTAGGACCCGAAATTGTTCAGTTGACAACTGAAAATGTTAAAATTATCCAGGAAAGATTGAAAACGGCTCAAAGCAAACAGAAGAGTTATGCGGATAACCGACGGAGGAATTTGGAATTTGAAGTGGATAGTCACGTGTTTGTGAAAGTTACCTGTAGACGTCCCTGAACGCCCCCGGGAGGAACGAGCTCCCGTTCTGTTCATTTGGGATCACTACAGCTCAGGACTCTTAAATTTGTCACGGTTCTAAGTCTGAACCAAAGAGTCCAAATCCGGCAAATCGTTTTGAGAAAAACAGATTTTTGAAAGAAGTGCCAAACATGGACTGCTTTGCCAGATACAGAGTCGCCACCTAAATGTTTTTTAATGGGAAATTTAGGAAACCCTGACTCGGTGCCAAAGGCCACGTGTCCGTCATCACCAAAGTTGCCTCGGCTCGGGAACTTGGGTACGATTGGGGAAGGTCACTTCGTGAGCACCCCCGCTCGCCCGATCAAAAATCGGCCTCTACTAACCGTGATATCTATTTTTGAAAACTTTGTGTGTTCTTATTCCGGTTATTAGCCTAGGTTACTATGTGATGCACACAGTATATAAGTATAGACTGGGTCGCCCGAATTGGAACAAAACATTTCATGCTTGTTTATTTGAAAGATGGTTTGCTACTCGCAAGTAGGCTTAAAATGCAGATTTTGCCACCCGCAGGTGGGCTTAGAAAAACAATGGTTTTGCCACTATCTAGTGGGCTTAAAACTAACAGTTGATGATTTATTCCAATCCAAGTAACCCAACCTTCACCCACAGGCATTCAGGCAGTTATATCACATAAGCAAATAGCCTCATGGTAAGCATGCTATCATGGCAGTCACTCACACGCATGCAAGGATGCTAAAGCATAAAACTTACCGAGTACTCCAAGCCAAAATGGAAATCACATTAGAAATCATGCATGACCCTAAGTATACAGAAATGCCAAATGCAACACATGCAAAAATGCAACCTATAGTACGCTCGGCTATTCTAAACATGGCATATGGAATGCTACAGCTAACATGTATTCAATTTGGAATTGAAAATACAATGCAGTTAGTATGATGCGCCGAGCCCGGTGCATGCAAAACGGATGAATGATGCAAACATGCTGTCATACTTTATGCTAATTGAAATATGCCATAATCTAACCATCATAAGCGGATAAATAAAAGGGAAGAAAGACGTGGGGTTGTAAGACATACATCACACTCACGCACACTTATTACAGTTGCGCCCTCGCGCAGAGGGTCCGAATAAATATACAGTCCCAAATAAAAGAATATTACAGTCCAAAAATTATAGTCCGAATAATATACAAATTCCTAATTAATTAACAAATTAACTAAGAAAACTGTAAAACTGGCATGCAAGCCAGGGACTGCCTTGCTTCTGATGAATGATGCATGTCTGGGCTGCCTTGCGCGGAAATCCACCGGGATGCCCCAATTAGCCTCTGTTTAGCAGTTATTCTTGGAAAGCGTGCCAAACTCTGAAAAGTAGCTGATTCTTCATTTTGCTGCAACAGAGAGCAGGAAAGGGGCATAGCAATGTATTTTCACAGATATATGCATGCCTCGATCCTCGTGCCACCAATCACGCATATCGAGGCATGATGGCCGAGGAGTCGAATTGTACAATTTAATATGGGATGAATGCACATGAAAACACAACGAGACCTAACTCCATCATGGATGATCCGGAGTGTCGGTGACTGGGGAATTGAGATACATTCCGTCATTCGGAGTACCAAATGCACCTCGTTTCCCGTGCCCGGGCTAACTCCTATCCCGAACACGATGCAATATGCATGACATGCATGAAATGCGACTAAGATACAATCCTAACATACACAATGCTATGAAAATGAGAAGCCTCGAAATGCGTGCACACGGGCACGCAAACCGAGAAAATGACAGCATGTGATCTAAGATACAACCTAGTATGCACTATGCTGTAAAAATGAGAAGCCTCGAAAGGCGTGCACACGGGCACGCAAACTGAGAAAATGACATACGCAATGCAAATGACATGAAAATATGATATGGGCTTACACTAACATGAGAGAGCCTCAAACCCCCCTATGTTGGGGTAGGGTTTCCCTGTCCTATTTTGTCAGGAGCTAGGGTTTCACTACG